>CM061547.1:195766761-196359261 GCA_030864215.1 Capsicum pubescens | reverse complement strand
CTAACCTCAAACCAACAATCAAGTGCATATTTGTACGTATAACGTAACGGTATAAAATATTTAAATTTAAGGATATTAAATTAAAAATTGAAAAAATATAGAAATAACGTGGGGACATTAGGAAAATCGCCCAGAATGCAACAGATAAGTAAGAACCTCAAAATATGCATATTAGAATAAAGTAACCTTAAACCAACAATTGAGTGCATATTTGTACGAATAACGTAGCGATATAAAATATTTAAATTTAAGGATATTAAATAAAAATTTATAAAAAAGGCGACGAGACATTACGAAAACCGTCACAACAAATGAGGTGACATTGAAATATATTTAAAATAAATAATTAGAACGAATATGTAACAAAATATTAGGATGATCGAACGTAGGTTTACGCTCTTTTAATTTGGGCACGGTGGTACCTTGGTGCCATGGTGCCATGGCGCCATGGTGCCATGGCGCCATGGTGCCACGGTGCCTTGGAGCCATGGTGCCATGGTGCCACGGTGCCATGGTGCCTTGGTGCCACGGTGCCTTGGTGCCACGGTGCCTTGCTGCCATGGTGCCACGGTGCCATGGTGCCTTGGTGCCATGGTGCCTTGGTGCCATGGTGCCACGGTGCCACGGTGCCATGGTGCCACGGTGCCACGGTGCCTTGCTGCCACGGTGCCTTGGTGCCATGCTGCCTAGGTGCCATGCTGCCTAGGCGCCACGGTGCCTTGGCGCCTTGGTGCCACAGTGCCTTGGTGCCATGGTGCCTTGGTGCCTTGGTGCCCTGGTGCCATGGTGCCCTGGCGCCATGGGTGCCTTGTGCCATGGGTGCTTTGTACCATGGTGCCGCGTGCCATGGTGCCCCGGTGGCACGGTGCCACGGTGTCATGGTGCCACGGTGCCTTGCTGCCTTGGTGCCACGGTGCCAGGTGCCTTGGCGCTTTGCTGCCTTGGTGCTGCCATGGCGCCGCGGTGCCCTGGTGCCACCGCGGCGCCTTGGTGCCATGGTGCCTTGGCCCCACGCTATTCCTATATATATATATAATAGATTTGGTGTATAAATATCTTGTATCAAATTAAAACTCCGAATGTCGTAATTTTAAAATTTTACTCCCAAATACCGGAGCAACTATAGAATTATCGAATATCACATTACCAAATTCCTTGATTCAATTTGAAAATTTAATTTTTGATATTTTATCACCAGCCCTAGTTGTATATATTATTTTTTATTGTAAAATTTCATTTGTTTTCCTTTAAATTCTATAACTAAAAACACAAAAATAAAGGAAAAAAGGGTAGATACTCCAACAAGAATATCCTGGTCATATTCTAAAAAATCGCATTGAAATATATGAGAAGATTATATGTTACTTAATGTCCAAGAAAAAAAAGAAAGGCAGGCACCATATCTCAATGTCCAATGAAAGGAAAAGGCTTTCACTAATTCAAATTTATGTTCTTTAAGTAGCCGTTTAGTCATGAGTATTTTCTCACTTTTTTTTGAAAAATTATTTTACTTTAGTGAAAAAAGTGAAAATCACAGTGTTTGGCCATGAAAATTTCAAATACAATTTGAAATTGTCTTTTGGAAAAGTAAAACAAGAAAAACTTGTTTTCACTCCTACTTCTCTCACAAAATTTCAAAACAACTTTAAGTTTGTTATAAATGTATTTACATTATAATGAATGTCTGTCAAGATATTATAAGATCTAGTTGATATCTATCAGGATTTGAAATAGTTGTCTTTTAGTCAGAAACTAGGAGTATTTTCTCCTATAAATAGAGGAATTTTATTCATTGTATTCTCAATCAATCTTATGTTCTCAAGGATCCCAAGAGAATATAGAAATAACAATTCCTCTCTCTTCTCTCTACTGTTCTTCTTTATTCTTTATTATTTCATAACACGTTATAAGAACAAGATTCTGTCAGATAAGGTAAAATTATTAATCCAAAAGTAATTTCAAGGTTAGTAATTTCTTATGTTATTAGTCTTTTTTTTTGGTGAAGAGTATTTGTAATAATTATAAGTTAAGTAGCATTAATACAAGATGTTTGCAAAGTATCATTAGAACCTCCTATAGAGTTTGAAAGGGTAGGGGATGTGTTGACATAATTTAATACATTATCAATTGCGATCCTTCTAGTAAAGGAAACTCCATATTTGTCCGCCACCATAGACTAGGCTGCATACTGTGGAGGGGATGTCAAAATGTGCAATTGATCAAAAGGGGCATTGTCAACACTGATACTTCTTGCCATCATATCTGCAACACCATTTTACTCCCTACATGTGTGCTTGAGTGTTGGGGTCCTCAATTCCTGCATTATGTACTTGCACTCCACTAAGATGTTAGAGTAATAAGGGTAATCTGAGGCAATCATGTTAATTACAATGGCTGAATCAGAGTTGATTTCTAGCGGAGTAAGATGATGGTCGATGGCAATTTTTAGGACTTCTAGAATGGAAAGGATATCATCTTGGTCAACATCCACATGGGTGAACACCTTAGTGTAGCCTAGGACCCAATCTCCCTTGTGGTCTTTAAAGACACCACTAACCTTGCCCCGTCCTGGGTTAATTTTGACACTGGCATCTATATTGAGCTTGTAAGTAACCTCGCTGGGAGAAATCCATTTGAGGTACACAGTGGTGCAATGATTAGTGGTATTGATTGGTTCCCCACCAATAAGGGTGAATTCAGTCGCACGAGCAACTATTTTTTGTACACAAATGGGGTTGTCCCTGTGATTGAAGAGGTTGTCATTTCTGACTAACCAGATGTTCCATAAACAGAAAGAAAGGATGGATGCCTAGTTTAACCAGGGATTAAAGGGTTTGAAAGTGATTGCTTTCCAGGTGGCAGTCTAGTTGGAAGTGTCAAGGATTCTAGAATCAAAGCTAGCAATTGAATTACTCTTAGTAGCAATATTATTCGAAAAGTTTGCTACCCTAGGACAGTGGAAGAAAATGTGGTTGATATCTTCTTGAATGTTAGGCAAGTACTTGCAGTGAGGATTGATGGATATGCCTAAGTGGTGAAGATAAGTCGCAGTAGGCAGTCTTTTATGGAGCATAAGACAGAGAAGGGTTTTGAGCTTGTTGAGGCAATAGAGCTTCCAAACCCAGGTAAAGTCACTACTACAATTAGTGTCGTGGAGATGGGGTATCTCTACAATGGTCTTATAAGCACTAGAATAGAGAACTTTCCATGAGGAGTAGAGTCTCATATAAGCTTATCATCTTCGAATTCATGGGATGGGAAGAAGCTACCAGTGATGATGCTATGAAGCTGTTGGGGGAAGGTAAAGGATAATAGTTCGAGGTTCCAGGAACCTCTTTGGAAGACTTGGCTCTCAGTGAGCTTATCCTTCCCCTTTTGCAAAGGTCCCTCAATGGTTTTCCTGATGGAGTCATGGTTTGGGATCCATTCATCCTCAAATAATCTGACTCTATTCCCTTTGTAAATGACCCATATTTGGTTAGGCAGACAAGCAACCCATCCTTCTTTGATGCATTTCCAAGTTCTTGAGCTAATCATCTTTTTGGGTTCAGTTTGGTATTGGGTGCAGTACTTATTGTAAAGGGTTCTAGCCCAGTGGGAGTTTAGATTATGGAACATTCTCCAAGAGAGGCTTGCATGGGAAACCGTATTTCTAATCTCACTCTTTTGAAGGCCCAGACATCCCATAGCTTTAGTAGAAGTAATTTTTTCCCAGATGAGGAGGTGAAACTTCTTTTTGTCGGAGTTACTTCCCAGATGAAGTTTCTTTGGATTTTATTGATGACTTTATGGATTTTTTTAGGGAGTTTTATGTATTGCATAACATGAGAGGGGATGCTTGACAGGGTGGATTTGGTAAGTGTAAGTCTGCCAGCCATGCCCAACATTTTGGTCTTTTAGCCTGAGAGTTTATTTTCCATGTTTTCTAGAATAAATTGGAAGTCACTATTGACAGGGGGTTTATGAAAGATAGGAAAACCCAGGTACTTTCTGAAGGATTTACCATGACTGATACCAAGGGAAGAGGAGAAGGATAAGGTGGTGGTGGGTGTACAGTTTACTGAGAAAAAAACTTTGGATTTCAAAAGGTTGATCTTCTGCCCTGACTTGTCACAAAAAGCTTTCAGAGTGTTTTGGATGGTTTGCCAAGATTTAGGCGTAGAATAACTAAAGAGCATTAGATTATCAGCAAAGAAGAGGTGAGAGGTGCTTGGTCCTTTTTTTGAGATACTTATGGGTTTTCACTCTTTAGCTTTTTTTCCCTCAATGTATCTGGAGAGCCTCTCCATACATAGGATGAATAGATAGGAGAGATGGGATTGCCTTGCCTAATTCCTCTAGTGGATTTGAAACCAGGAGATTTAGAGCCATTGATGAGAATGGATATGGATGAAGAAGACACACAAGACATGATGAGATTGATCAGGGGTTGTGGAAAACCAAAATAGATGAGGGACTTTCTGATGAAAGACCATTCGAGTCTGTTGAAGGCTTTTTCAAGGTCTATTTTTAAGATCATGTTCCCCTGTTTTCCCATTATGGTTTTGAAATGGGAGATGAATTCTTGGACAATAATGGAATTGTCGGAGGCCCTTTTGTTCTGAAGAAAGTTTACCTGGCTTTTGCCAATGATTTTAGGGAGAAATGGTTTGATTCTGGCCATAATGATCTTGGTGACAAGCTTGTAAAGAGTATTACAAATTCCAATGGGTCTGAAGTTTCTTATGTGGCAAGCATTTGGACATTTTGGAATCAGACATAGGAGAGTTTCATTCATACTGGGATCCATAGTGCAGGAGGTGAATGTGTCTCTGTAGAAAGTGATGACCTTTTACTTTGCTATGTCCCAGTATTTTTGGTAGAAAATGGGGTGGATTCCATTTGAACCAGGAGCTTTTAGAGGGCTAAAAAACTTGATGGCTTGAAAGACTTCAGAGTCCCTGAGAGGGGCATTAAGGAGAGCAGATTCAGAGGGGTGCAGGAAGGAGCATTGAGGGTGGTTTGTGGAATGGGAAGGGTGGTGGGGGTAAGAAGAGTGGTGATCTGTAGTATACAGGTTTGAATAGAAATTGGTAATATGATTAGATATGTCAGTTTGGTCACTAATCCAGTTTCCTACATCATCTTTAAGGTTAAGGATTCTATTCCTTCTTCTTCTATTAAGAGTTGATGCATGAAAGAACCTAGTGTTATAGTCTCCCTGGAGGAGCCAGCTGATTCTAGATTTTGTTTTCATAGATCTTCCTCATACTTGAGCATGTTTTCATACTCAAGGGCGAGGTTGTTCTCCAGATTTTGTAGGAAAGGATTATAGGGGTAGTCGGAAGAGTTTCTGAAACCCTTAATTCTTGCAAGCAGTCTTTTCATGTTGTGGAAGATATTCCCAAGGGAGGATCTATTTCACTGATCAGATTTCTTTTGGAGGTTCTTAATTGCTGCAAAAATGTGGTTGAGAGGATCAAAAGAGGAGTGTACCACTTTAGAGAAACTGGGGTGTTTGCACCACATTGGTTCCATCCTGAAGGTTCTATTAAAAGCGTTCTGATTTTGATAGGGGAGGTTAACCAGAAGGGGGCAGTGGTCAAAATGGGTCCTAGGGAGATGGGTGATGGTAGTGTCAGGGTATTTGGTGATCCACTGGTTATTAGCCAAGCACTTATCTAGCCTTTCTAGGATAAGGCTATTTCCTCTTTTGTATCTTTTATTACTCCAAGTGTACTTGCTACCCTTAAGGCCCAGATCTATAAGACCACTCAAGTTAAGGTAGTTCATAAACAAGCTGGCCCTATTATAGTTCAGTCTACTTCCCCTAAATTTTTCTCCAACCTGAAGGATCTCCTTAAAATCCCCTCCAATGAGCCATTCTTTTTGGTGAGTTTGGGACATGGAAATAATGTTGTCCCAAAGGGAAATTCTATAAGAAAGGTCAGTGCTGGCATAAATTGCAGTAAAGAGACAAGAGTTAGAGTTAGAGATTACCTTAACCATAGTATGGATGGATTAATAAGTCATAGAGATGTCCTCAATTTTGAGGATATCTTTTTTCCACATGATGTCTATTCCCCCTGATCTTCCAACTACAGGAGACTAGATTTAGTTGTCAAATCTCAGTTCTATAGTGATGCCCTTGTGTTCAGTCATCTTAGTCTCAAACAGCACCAACATTGCTGGATTGTGGATTTTGACTAGAGTGGTTCATTGTCTCCTAAAGGTAGCACTCTTAGCACCCCTAACATTCCAGATTATGATGTTCATCATTGTTAACATCTGTTGAGGTGGGCAGCCATGGTCAATTTCCCTTTCCCCTAAATTGGGTGAGGATTGTTCAATTTGGTTATGGTTAAGGTTACACCAGAAGGAGTCTGGTTTATCTTGTATCTCATATTTAGTGAGAATCTCAGTAGGTTCTTGGGATATAGAACAATAGTTGCTTCTCTCAAGGTCTTTCTAAACTCTTTCAGGAAGGTGTTTTGTAGCAATATGGTTTGTAGATTTTGTTGCCCCAGTTCTTCTAGAATTGATTCCAAGACTGAGTTGCATTGCTTTAGGGAATTGAGATTTGAGCTTCCTTCCTCATTTTGGTCGTCTACCAAGATTATTAGTGGAGTTTGTTGGTGGGTGCTCAGAAAGGGTCCCATGGGGTTCCAGGGTATGAAGGAGGGCCCCACTAGGGTTGCATTGAAGGCTTGAGTTGGAAAGAAAGAGAAGGTTTGAAATATCTGTTGGAGGTAGATGTTGTGCTCCTGGGAAGAGAGGTGTACTGAGGATGTGCATGTTAGGGCATGGAGTAAGGACTGCTTCTATAGTTGATTTCCCAATTGTTGAACTGAGTGATCTATCGCCTCCTTCACTACATGGGATAGGTAGTGAGGGTCTTGCAGGGTTAGGATCACTGGTTGGTCCCCAATAGTTGCATTCAGAGTCAGTGAAAAGTCCTGCAAGAGTAATTCCATCCATGAGGTGGGAACATGGTCCTGACTCTGTGGAGCAGTTACTAGAAAAATTGGTGTTTTAGGTGTGGTAAGGTTTAGCATTTTGTTGAAATGGTTGTCCATTGTTAGTATTTGGTATGGTAACAGTGGTGGTAGTAGGTTCAGTGTTGCCATTTTTAGTAATAGGGATATGGTTGGTAGGAGGTGAGTTAATGGATGTGACCTCCGTGGTCATATCAGCATCGAGAAGTTCGTCCATGGCTTCTAACTGAGGGCTAAGAGGAGCGGAGTTCAATGAGCCGTGGGCTTCATTAATGAGCTGATTAATGGCCTTGACTTTAGGGGTCTTGTCAGGATCAGTGTCATTAATTAAACTTTTTTCCTCAGGAATGTCTTTATTAAGATTATCACTACTGAGAATATCAAAACAATTACTAATAGGGGGTGCAAAACTATAAGGTTGAGGTGTCCCATGAGAAGTTTTTCTAGTACTGGGTTCACCACTGGGAGGTAAGGCCTTAGTACCAACATTGTAGCTAGGAGGTGAGGCCCTCAATGGCTGATGTTTTGGGCCATGACTCATATCCTTTTGATTATTATGGGGTGAGGGTTTGGGGGATGTATTCTTCTTACCTTGCGAAGCTGATGCGTTCGTTACCTAATGTTTCCCTGACTTCTTCTTTGGGAAGCTTACAAGTTTCCACATCGTGCTTTCCATGGGTGGTTTGATCGATTGGGCGTTGGACGAGCTTGTATCTTGGGATGGGATATTGGTAATGTTTGTCGTATAATCCTTTAGTGAGTGTCCCGTTCTTCCACAACCGGTGCACAGAATCCCAAGGTCTCCATACTCAACTGGTTGAATGTGGTCTTCGATGGTGATTATTTTTTTTGACAGACAAGTTCAGGGGAACTTGGATGCATAATCGAGCATATCTTTCCCTTATAGTTGACGATGTACAAGAATCGATCTTGAGGAGAGACCCGAGGTTGTTTCTGACATTTTCGAGTATTTGTCTGTTGTAGAACTCTGTCGGAAGACGTGGGAGTCTGACCCAAATGGCCATGTATGTTAAGGTTGATTCCGATGGTACGAAGTTAGGTTCCCATTTGGTAACTGATATAAATCCGCCGAAGGCGACCCAAGGACCTTCATGCAGAGCTTTGCTCATATTCTCCTCCTTACTGAATTTTACTGTAAAGAAGCCGTGACCCAAATCTATAAGAATCAAGGGTTCCGATGGTCTCCATAAATTATTAATTTTTTCTTTGAGTATCTGGTGGGTTGTCTTCCTCCCCATAAGCTTAACAATGATGGAGAACCTCCATGGATGGTAGATCCGCTCCTTCTCTAGTGGTGTGAGCATTATTTTATCCCCTTGATTTGCTACAGTTTCGCCGGAAGAATTGAGGCTACGCAAGTAAGGTTTGTTGAGCAACACGTCTTTGTCTGTCAATATATCTTTAAAGGAAGGTCGATCTGTAATTGATTCTACTTCCATATCTACATCGTCAGTTGACGGATGATCCGGGGGGTGAGGGGGAATGGGATCTGGTGGTAAACTGTTAGTAGTTGGCATTTACTGTTCCGATGTTAATCTAAAATATGAGTGTTGTGTGATTAACAATCTTGCTAAATCTCACGGGAGCTTATCAAGGAAAAGATTAAACCAACCTTAGTGGGTAGTGCTCAACTCTATGTTATTTGTCTTTTGCTACTAACAATATAATTATTGTTGGATTTAAAGAAAAATAATTGATTTGGAGCCATTTATGTTTAAAATTTATTTCTTAAGAACAATATTGTCAAAAGGGATGATAATATGTTGGGTTCAAGTCCCTTCAATTTATGCCTAAGACGCCTTTATATGGATAAGTCGTTGAGTTTGAATCTCAATGCACCATATTGATGATATTATGATGGCTAAGGCAAAATAATGAGTATTTGGTGAAACATGTCCCATCAAATATGCTCCATTCCTTGAATTGAATGTGGTAGCAATAAATCATACGTATGACTCAATTTGCTTTTGTAGTAGCTATCATAATTTGATACGCTTAAGGATATTTCATTCCTGGGAAATGAGAAGCTTAGTAATGCAAACGTGCACTTGATTGTGATGGTATCACAACTCACCTCCGAAAGAGGCTGAATAACTGAGAAAAGTTATTTTGAAATCTACTTCTAAAGTAGTAATTCTGAAATTTATTCATGTAATAGTAAATCTGAAATTAACTAAAGTAAAAAGTACATGTCATGGTAAACTTGAAGTTTACTAGTATAAAAGTTCATAAATTAATATGAACGATTGCGATATCCCAAAGATGTGCATATTGAGTATTAGACATGTATCGAAGAAATAAAAGATTCTTCAAGAATTGTTTATGTCGCTTATTCTCATGATAATTTGGTTGGACCAACTAATATTGGGATTGGATCCCTTCAAATCTAAAAAGTATAAAAGGTGAACAAGGGCCCGTTCATCTGTCATGTGATCTATTAAGATTCATCGATATAAGATAATCACGTATACATTTATTGTCAACCTGCAGTTTGACATTCATAAAGTTGCTTGCTCAATAAAATTGAGTTAAAAGCGTAACTTTCAGATTTTGTAATCAAGACAATTTTGATGATGATGGTTTAGCATTGAATGCCTTCGATAAATAGCTAAACCATTGCTAATGAGAACAAAGCTTCATGTGTTGGCTTGAAATATGATATATTGCATACAATAACACTTGTATGCACTAGACCAATAAATTATGATTATTTCTTCCCTCTCAATTGGTTCAAGGTTAGGAACCAACTATTCCATCTAATAGTTTTGATGTATGGTATACAATTAATAATATACCATGATGTACAAAGATGAATTCCTCAATGAAGATGGGGAATAAATGTTAGTTTTCCTAACATAAGGGGGAGATTATAAATAGTTATGAAATATGTTAGGAATTATCATCAGATCCTCATTCAAAAGATAATTCAAGTCAAATGCCGGAAGCATCTATTGACTCAAATTTAGTATCATATTTAAGCTACAAGTGCTCATATTTTGCATTCTAAAGGACAAAATCTACGCATGCATGAAGCGTGGTAGACTAATCGTTTCCAAGTAAAATAATCCTTGAAAAGGATAAGGAGCAAATAATCATAATAAAAAGGCAATGTGCTCTTGAAGAGCCTACGACATAACACTTCATGAAACGTTATGAAAGGTTCAGGTACCTGAAAATAACGAAGTAATGAGATCTCAAAATGTTATGTCACACTGTGAATCGATATGAAATGATATATCATCAATGATATCTTTGATACAATATTGGATCAATATTATAAAAGATTACGAGGATCTAAATTCTATGTTTATTTAAGCATGCTGACGTAGAAATATTTATCAAGTGACATGAAAGGGTGCATTTTGGTAAGTGAAAACTTATTTGATTTTTACTCCACACACTTGAAGATGTCACACATGAAATGTTGAATATTTTCACTTGACAAAATATATGTTGTAAATACTACAAGGCATGATATAGCCTTTTCGATTAATTTATTAGCAAGGTATAGTTTTACTCCTACTAGGAGACATCGAAATGGGATCAAACACATGATCTTATATTATTCTAAAGATTGCAGTCTCGATCTTATTGATTATGTTGATGTTGGGTATTTATTTAACCCACATAAATCTCGGTCTCAAACATGCAATGTGTTCATATGTGGGAATACTGTCATATCTTGGAGATATACAAAATAGTCTATCAGCCACTTAATTGAACCACGATGAGATAATAGTTATTCATGAAGCTAGCCGAGAATGTGTATGGTTGAGGTTCACAATACATCTCATTCGAGAGAAATATGGTTTGAAATATGATAATGTACCCACAATTTTATTCAGAGATAATGCAACATACATAACACATCTTAAGGGGAGATTCATAAAAGGAGATAGAACGAAACACATTTTGCCAAAACTTTTCTACATACATGAGCTATAAGAGAATGGTGATATTAACGTGCAACAGATTCGTTCAAGTGACAATGTGGTTGATTTATTCACCAATCTTCTTCAATTGCAACTTTCAAGAAGATGCTGCATAAGATTGGGATCCAAAGGTTCAAGGATGTTCTCATTAGGGGGAGAAAATACGCGTTGTACTCTTTTTTCCTTTCAGGGTTTTGTCCCACTGGGTTTTTCTTGTAAGATTTTTAATGAGGCAACTGAAATGCGTATTGTTTAGAGATGTGTACCCTTTTTCCTTCGCTAGATTTTTTTCCACTGGATTTTTTCTAGTAAGGTTTTTTCGAGGCACATTATCTATCTAGACATTCAAGGGGGAGTGTTACAAATGTATTTACATTATAGTGAATTTCTATCAAGATCTTATAAGATCTAGTTGATATCTATCAGGATTTGAAGTAGCTGTCTTTTAGTCAGAAACTAGGAGTATTTTCCCCTATAAATAGAGGGGGTTTATTTATTGTATTCTCAATCAATCTTATGATCTCAAGGATCCTAAGAGAATATAGAAATAACAATTCCTCTCTCTTCTCTCTACTGTTCTCCTTTATTCTTTATTATTTCATAACAAATTTATATTTATGGTCAAACACAACTCCAACTTCAACTCTATTTTCAACTCTGAAAAATTATGTTTTCATGGCCAAAAGGCCTAAAGAAGGAAGGGGGAGAAGATTGTGCAAGAAAAGGAAGGAGGGATGAGTCACGTGAGAAATAAAGTTTCAATTAGAGGTGGATGAAATATTTAATGGGGGATGTTTTTGGTTAACTTTGGAAAACTTAAAGGATGTTGTGGGGAAAATATAAGTATGATTTTTTGTTAAAAACTCGTTGCTTGTTTTCACTTTTATCCTTAGTCATAAAGATGAAGAGATATTTATATGGTGTAAAAGAGAGAAATATTAAGCAGAAATAAATATTTTTTTGTTTTAAAATAATTGGTAATTATTGATTTGACACTCTCATTAAGAAAATATTTTTTAGAGATTTATTTTACCAAATTAATCTTATTAGTGATGTTTTAAAAAAATAAATTTAAGTATATACATTTTGTATACTCGTAAGATGATAGAAGGAGTATTGGAAGAACATAATAAGATTCTTTTGTTTCATAAATGAGACAACTAAATTGATACAAATATTGTAAAAAATAAATCAATTAAAACGAAACGAAGAAAGTAGTAAATAGCGGAAACTTAATCAAATTATAGTATATCCTTCCTAAATTAATACCTCGATAATTAATAAACTTTTTAAGATGAGATTTTTTTGGTCTCAACTTGGGCCAGTGAAAAATATCATCGATTTCGATAAGATAATAAGTTAATATATTTTTGGAAGACCCTTATATAAATATATGATCTTATTAATATTATAAATTAATAATTTTTTAAAATTACAAGTATATTTGAAATAATTTAGGAAAAATTGATAGCTTTTTTGTGTTAAAATTTAAATCTAGTTGAAGTTTATTTCTAACTTTTGATTGCATTGAAAAGTTTCAGTGGTTGCATCTACCTTGAATTTTAAATAGCACCCTTTAAATTAATATTAAATAATATTTTGTGGTCTCAATAATATTAATTTAGAGAGGCTTTATCCTATTATCTAATTGATGTTTTTTTCTTAAGTGAAATTATTATTTTAAATAACTTTATAATGACTTATTTTCCATTTTTTAGTTATACTCTAATCTATGAAGATTTTACCTTAAACCTACATATGCAGATGATAGCGACAACTGTCTAGTTTCAAGGAACAACAAATTTTTTTGGACATCAACATAGGTTGTGGTGCAGTGGTGAGATTGTTTCATCCTTAATCAGAGGTCTCGGGTTCGAGCCCTAGGTATGGAGAAGTTAAGTTAGGAGCGCCACCCCCTTAATGAGCTCTACAATGCGTGATCTGACTTAGTCCGGGCTTCGATATGAGTTATCAATATTTTATTGCCCTAAAATCATGTGGTGATGGCTTTCCCATTTTATTTTGCTTTCTGCACTCACTGGCCTTTTCTTCCTTTTCGATCCATACTTGATTTTGAAGAGGGTTGGTAATACACTCGGTGTTTCATGTTGCATGTTGAGGAAGTACGTGGGTTATCCTTCGACGGTTGTTCCTTTGGAGGAGGTGAATATTTCGAATTCCTTTTCATACAAGGAGGTCCCGGTTGAGATTCTAGACTGACAAGTCCGTCTGTTGCGGATTGTACAACTAAAATACTCCCTTTTTTTAGAAAATCTTATCTATTTTGATTTGATTTGAAGTTTAAAAAATAAAAATTTAATTTTGTGTTCATAAAATTTAAAATCATATTAGAATATTTTTATTAAAAAAATAGACTATTTTTTATTTTAAACGAAGGGTGTAACATTTATTTTAAAACTGATGAAGCATTTAACAAAAGTAGAATGTAACTTAGCAACATGTGGTCTACTATAGAGCAGCGCTCTATATGAGTAGAGTAGGTATTAGGTAAGTAATATTTTATTAGTACAACTTTTGCATTATTATATGAGTTGCAATAGGGGTGGGGAAGAGTCAAACAAGAAGAAAAGTAAAAGAAGATCCAAAAAGGGAAAAAGCAGAGAGATGATAATGCCGTTGAAAGCAAAATGTCAAACGCTACGTTGCCTTACGGGGACTGACCCTCGCCTCCGTCTTCGCACTAACTCTGCATAGCCTTTTCACATGTCCTCTCCCTTACCTGCCCTCTTTGTACCTATCTGCTCCTATTCACACGCTTACTTTACTCTTTTGTTTTGTCCTCTTTTAATTAGATATATGGAGCTGAAGAAACTTGAAAAAAAAAAAAGAATTTGTGATTTTTAATTTAAAATATGATAAATGTAGTAACATTTAATTTTGTGATCACTGACTAAAAAGAAATAGAATAAATAAATTAAAACGGAAGTAGTTCGTTTTTTCAATTCTTTTCATCTTTTTCCACTAGTAGTATTCATTGCTTCCTCGTTTGCATTTATAATTGGGTCCTGTTTGACCTATATAAGTAGGGGTATCAATATACAGTTCAACCGGAAATTTAGACTATATTAATTTTTTAATTAGGAGTATTTTATTTTGTAATACTAAAATTAGACTTCCAAAGCATCCCATCATCTGATTTTTCTTTAATATTGGAATGATTTGACGAATTTTTGATATTTTTTTGAAAAAATATAAAATATTAAACATGTTATTATGTATACTTGTGTATGAATTTGATAAAAATCCCGTAAACATTTTAATTGTTTAAAAGTTTATGATTCAAGAACCGATATTTATCTTGTTCTTGTTATTTTATAGTAGTGTAAAATAATATTAGAAAAAATTAAAAAAATATAATTTAGATCACACGAGCGGAAAGAATCAATCAACATAAAAGTCAAGAATCGAGACTACTTAACTTAATTATTCAATAAGAGAAATATAAATCATACGAGAAAAAAAATATCTAATAACTTGTAGCTTGTTAACCAAAATCGTTGAAGTACCCTGTAGTTTACTAACTACTAATCGAGAGTCAAGATATTAGAACAAATTTAATTTTGACCGAAGTAGTATAATAAGTTTCAGTGTTAGACTTTGAGTGTTTATTATGTTGCCGCTCGTAGTCATTTCCCCTTAAAAAAATCTAAAGCAAAAAGTTTAAGTGATATTCATCTCATTCTCGTTATTTTACAACAGTGTAAAAGAATATTAAGCAAGACAAAAAATGTAATTTAGATCACACGTGCGAGAAGAAATTAGTCAACATGAAAGTCAACAATCATATCTATTTAAATTAATTATTCAATAAGAGAAATTTAAATCATAAGAGAGAAAAAAATATCTAATAACTTGTAGCTTGCTGATGTTAGGCCAAAAATATATGTTTTTAATTATTATTTGCCTCATATTAGTATTTTCATGTCTCTTTTTGAGCATTAATTTTATGACTTGGGCCTAATATTATATTTGATGTATAGAATTAAAATGATGTGAAGATGAAGAGATTTGAAGCTAAAACGAATTAAAGACGAAAGGTCATAGAAAAAAATCAGACAGACAATTTAATGAAATTAATTTGATAAAATATTGACAAGTGACCAACAAATGAGAATCTGGTTGCCCAGTGATTGTCCACCAATGGCATGACACGCCCCGCATTGGTGGCATGATGCAGAGCTACTACTTCATGATAGTTTTTTCTAGTTCATTTTGAACTCAGTTATTATATTTGGAATTTTTTCTATACGTATAAATATTTCATAAAATCAATTTTTACATAACTTTTGAAGTAGAGAGAGCTAGAAACCATCGTGGAGATCGGAGAATATTGATTTCATCTTTTCTTCTCCTTTATTATTTATTTTTACCTTTTTCTTTGGATGATTTGTTGTAATTACTTCATGTTTACGTGGAGTTAAACTTCTCATTCTAGGATTATGATAGTTGACTATATGATTGTTTAGAAACTTATTGATTTATTTAATTATCATAATAATTGTTCTTATATTCTTGTGCTTACTATTATAATGCTTGGTTACCATTAAAATAAATTTATATTCTTATTGTGAACCCAAAAGGAGAATAAATGAGATAGAACGAAGAATATATGGAGTAAGATCTTTACTTTAGTAAAATAAAGAATTGATTTGTGGTTTAAGATAGAAATATATCAAGATCACTTTTGGTTACAATACGGAAAGATATATAAATACATATGGATTAGGTTATCACATCCCCATTCAATGATATAGTTGTGAGGTCAATTAAGATAGACGATTAGAGGCTCGGAATGTAATGATTTGAATTTTGATGAATTATGTGAAATATGTATTTCTGTTTGAATTGACTATTTTACGCCTCCTCGTGATTGCGTTGTGGTATTTTTGGAGTGTGGGGATGATTGGAAACTCGATGCATTTTGGTGTGATTTATGTGATATTGTGATTTTTGATGGCTTGAGAAGCCTTATAATTAACTTCAGTCAACATCTTTTTCTTTGTGTGTCAGATGACAAACAGACTATGCCAACAGATTCAGAACGTCGATTGTAGGGTGGTAACAAGATTGGTGTGGTTTTATGGCTTTTAAATCTCAATTCAATCCTTAATTTAGAAAATTGTGATTTTAGATTTCGGGGGTCAATTTTGTGAAAATAATATTTTTTCAAAAATATGATATTGCCATTGAGTCTGAAGCGTCGACTTTGATAGGGTAGCATATTTTATTTGTGTTCACAAAATTTTGAATGAATTCTGAGGGGTCCGCGGAGTCTTGGACATATATATATCCATGTTTTGCCATTCTTTTCCCCATTTTTGAGACTTGGAGCTTAGGGTTTCATACGTTTGAGCAATTTTTTTCATTTCTAAGGTTGGGTAAGCTTCTAAACACCTAATTTCAACTACTTTACTTCAATTTTATCCTCTATTTCTTCTTTTAATATGGATAAAAGTAAAAATTGGAGATTTTGGCTCGGAAGGCCCAAAATTGTATTTCTTCAATTTAAACATCAATTTCTGCCCTTTTTACTTGGTGAGTTTCTAATCCTCTCATTATCTGTTTTTCCTTAATTTCATCTTCAATTCTCGATTTTTAAATAAATTTTGGGAATTTATACCCGGTAAAGCTTGAAAATAATTTTTCTTTGATTTGAACCTCGTCTTAACTTTTTTTGCTTGGATCTTAAATTGTAGACTCATAAAAATATGGGAATATATTTTTGAAATAAGAGTTATAATTTTTTCTTCTTTTAAAAAACCCATTTTCGGGGCCCGTTTTGACCTCGATTTGAAAATGGGCAATATGGGTATCATTGGATTTCTTTTGATGCATATATTCTATTCTTTCATATTTAAGTTGATTCTAGAACCGTTCGTGAGGAGTGAGGCTTTGGGATTGAAGGCTTTTGTTTCAATTTTCGGCATTTGAGGTAGGTTATGACTTAACTTTTTTCACACTAAGGTGGGTAGTTAATTCTAATACAAAAGCATGTTAAAAGTGTGGATACTAATCATGAAAAATTACTATCTTATTGTGTTGTGCCCATGTGGGGGCCTGCATGTGATGTATTTGGTGATTTGGGGATATTATGTGCTATGTGTGACTATGTGGGGTCCTATGTGATGTTGATAGCCTATATACATAAAAATTGTAACAACTCGATTTTCTGGAACCAGAACATCACACAGTGCTCATGATCCCGAATGACCACAAGTCAACCTTCTACTGATATCTGTACCTGAACACTGCATAATATAGATAATAAATGTGGAAACAGGCCATAAGGTTCAAAACATCTAAAAATACTCAAAAATTGAAAACTGAATACTGATACATCTGTCCAAAAAACTTCTAAACTATCTGAACTGTGGAGTTGATGGGACATGTCCCCAACTAACTTCGTTTACTGAAAATAAACAAAATCTAATACAAATGAAAAAAGGATCATCCTTGAATAAAGAAGACTCACTACTATGTCTACTTCTACTAACTGAGACTGAGCTACTAAGGGTACTCTGGATTTCATACCTCTGAAACTATGGTGTCAAATAAAACGCCATAGCACAAATGCGTCAGTACGGGAATATACCGAGTATAAAGATGAGGTAAGGCTAAATGCAAGGGCTTATGCATGAACAATTACTTAACTGAATAGTCATGAGAGTACTGGTTGAGAACACATGCATGAATGCACAAACCATAACCGAAATCATCATGACTCGAAAAACTGAAACTGATTAACTGAATCTACTCATATCAATGATTGAATTTTGAGTTTTCTACTCTCGACTGACTGCATCGGAGATCAAACCTCTCTAACGGATGATTCCAAAATCTACTATCAATGATAAGAAAAGATCATGTCCGAATCTAACAAAAAAAATGCTCAACTGAATCTGAGATTGAGATTAAGCCTATCTGACGGGTGATCTCGAGATCTGATAATGAGATTGCTCAACTGAATCTGATACTGAGATCAAGCCTATCTGGTAGGTGATCTTGTGATATGATAATGAGATTACTCAACTGAATCTATGACTGAGATCAAGCCTATCTGACGGGTGATCTCGGGATCTGATAATGAGATTACTCAACTGAATCTGAGACTGAGATCAAGCCTATCTGACGGGTGATCTCGAGATATGATAATGAGATTACTCAACTGAATCTGAGACTGAGATCAAGCCTATCTAACGGGTGATCTCGGGATCTAATAATAAGAGTACTCAACTGAATCTGAGACTGAGATCAAGCCTATCTGACGGGTAATCTCGGGATCTGATAATGAGATTACTCAACTGAATCTGAGACTGAGATCAAGCCTATCTGACGAGTGATCTCAAGATCTAATAATGAGATTACTCAACTGAATCTGAACTGAGATCAAGCCTATCTGATAGGTGATCTTGGGATCTGATAATGAGATTACTCAACTGAATCTGAGACTGAGATCAAGCCTATCTGACAGCTGATCTCGGGATTTGATAATAAGAGTATTCAACTGAATCTAAGACTAAGATCAAGCCTATCTGATGGGTGATCTCGGGATCTGATAATGAGATTACTCAATTGAATATGAGACTGAGATCAAGCCTATCTGACGGGTGATCTCTAGATCTGATATAGAATAACTTTATATGGGACCAAGCCTATCTGACGGGTGGTCCATGAATCAATGGAACTATCTGAGTTCCTCACTGAGGTAGATGACTGTATCTGACAGTCCTGATTTCTGAAGATTGATACTGAAACTGCAACTGTGGGAAATAGTCACTTAACCAACATTCCCCGAATCTCAACTGGTGGGGTCCAACCTGTAACCCCAGTTGGAAGGGTGTCAATACTGTGCCACGGGTAAAGACCTCTTTTGTCAAGCCTATCTGATGGGTGACCAGCCTTTCCTGACGGGTGGCTCCTGTATCTTGAGCTGGCTACGCAGTTTTGGAGTTCAAGGATTGCTCCTAACGACTCTGCCTCTCTGACGGAGAGCCGCCATCCCTACCCTCGCTCGGTGCTACCTCCTACTCCCAACTGAAAGACTCTAAACTGATTCTTAACTGAACACAAATTGAACTGAATCTAATACTGATCACATTTCTTGAATGATCTGACTGAGTTAAGTGAATTCACTTGGTTCCGTATCTGACGGAATACTACTAAATCACGTTATCTGACTGAACGATACAGAGCTTTGAATAGAGTACTCGATTACTACAGAGGTCACCGAACACTTGAATACTACTAGATCTGAGCTGGGTACAGAACTGATGCTAGCTTACTAGCGATACTGAGATTACAACGATTATAGAGATTACTGAGATTTCTTAAGTTATGTATCTGTCTGAGAATACAGAGTTCTATAACTTGCTGAGTCCTGAGAATCTTGGCTCGACTGGAATTATCGTGAAAACTGACACGAGCTCTAAATAGTAGCTAAATTATCGGGTATAAAAAACCCGAAGACTCGATAACATAAAAGTAAAACATAACCATTCTTGAATAATCACAACCATGGACAATCATTCATCATCACAATCACTAAGGCATCACTTCAAGCATTTAGGAATCCTAAACATGTAATAACATAGGGAGACATGCTATTGGATCATACTCCATTCAACAAGGTCTTGCATCAAACACTTGGCATGTATTAAAGTCTTAGCATGTATCAAAGAGTACATAATTGGGGAATTTCATGCTATCATGTCACAATTCATTCACTAAGGCTTTTCAATAAACACTTGACATGCATGGGCTTGCACACAATTGGGGATTTCTAATCAACATGCTAGAATGGCTATAATTCCTTCACATAAGAATTTTATCAAACATATGGGGAGCATGCTTTGCTTATTCAATAATTTCTACACCTAATTGACATGAACACATCACTTAACAAGCAACTTGAAGAGGGTTTATCATGAACATCACATGAATTTCACATACTAGGGTCAAGCTTGAAAACCTTGTAAACAAACATAAATCACAACTCAATAATAGCATGAACATCAATTTCAACTCACATGAATCATGAAAACTCATAAGCATAAAAGCTTTGAAATTTAGAAAAGAGTTCTTGAGCTTCTTGGATGAAAGGGACCCAAGAATCAACATCTACATACCTTAGAGAAACTCTTTCTTGAAAGCCCTTGGAGAGATTCTTAATTTCTTGATTTCTCTTGAAGAAGAAGGAAGGTTTTGATTTTGGAACCCTAGCTCTTGTTCTTGAACAACTTTGAGAGAAAACAATAATATTTTGGGTGAAATAAGGCCAAATCCCGTGTTAAGGAGTATATATAGGGGTTAGGAAAAAACCCTTTTTGACATTGGAATTAAACTGAAAAATCCTGATTTTACATGTTGGCGCGACGCGCCATAATCGCGCTAGCTCACTGGAAATTAGACAACCGTTAAACGGCTTGATGGTGCGATGCGGTGGAAATTACGTTACCACCTTGGTTGCGAACTGTAAAGGCACCGCGACGCGTTGGAATTGCATTGGTGCACTGGATATTGACAATTCTAAAATTAAGACTTAGCGCGACGTGCCATAATTGCGGAGGCTCACTGGATTTTGATGATTTCCATTTTGGCTGGCTCCGCGACGTGCTAAAGTGCCTGGTGGCACACTGTCTCACTAAAATTAATCTAACTCTTTTCTCTAGTGTTGGATTTGGGCAAATTTGGTATCGACGGAAAGCTTATTCAATTATCTACATGAAAAAAAATCGATATTAGGGAAATTCTACATGGTTCAAAATACTTCTCACTTGGGAAAACACTTCTCAATCTTTGAAGGCCAGATTTACGCTTCACTGAACACGCTCTAAGTCTCAGACTATGAGAAAATTTTGCGGGGTCTTACAAAAATAATTGTATCTTATTTGATGAAAATCCTATTTTGGTACCAATTGTGTATTGTGATGTGTCCATACTCTATTAGTATATGAATCATGTTGGTTTTCTTGGATGGTTAGAAATATTGAGTGTATATTTAGCTCACTTGGTTGGTATATTTGTTTGCTATGGAAATACTCATTGTGGTTGGTTGTGAGCATTACATCCTCATATTATGTAAATTCATAAAACATTGGTACCACCTTGAAAATATTAAAAACACTGGCTATTTCTGATAGAAAATGTAACATCTTATAAAAACCATTCCCGAGAGATATTCCAGTAGGGAGATATGAATTGGATAGGGGTTGATGAATCCCCCATGGGTTCTAAGTTAGGAAGCTTTAGATCCATAGGTGTATGCGGAGGCTATGAGACAGTGTCGGAGGTTGTGCGATGACCTCATGCATTACTCACCATCATCATTATTCGATTATTTTTATTGTATTTACTTTATTATGCTTGTGATATGATTGTATTTCTATTTTCACTTGTTACCTATCCATTTGTTATATCTTTCTTTACTTGTACTTGATGTTCTTGTATATGTTGTCCTTCTGTGCTCTACTTGTACGCGGTATAATGTATACTTGTGGTCCTTTTTGGTATTTGTTGCAATATATGTATTGTTAGTGCAAGCGGTGTGAGCAATCATTGTGGGACATTTTTTTATTACAGGTGACATGCCTTTAGTATGTATGTTGTATGCTTTATTATCTGGTTTGCTCAGTTGACCTATGATTTCTACTGAGTATAAGTGGACCGTACTCACCGCTATTGTACTCTTTTGGTGCAGATTATGCGTCTCAGGTTAGTTGACTTGGGTTCCTTCAGATTTATTCAAGGTAGCGGTTGGATTTTCATGCGTCTGGAGTCCACTCTATCTTTCTGTATTAGACTATGTCCTTACTAGTATTCGAAGAAAAAGTTATTCCTGTTGAATTTCTTATGTATTTAACTCATGGATTGTTTTAGTAGTTCTTACACTGTGACACCAGGTTTTGGGAATTTAGTGATATCTTTGAATTTCTACTTTCTGCTATTTGTTATATATATGGTTTGGCTTCGTTCTAGGAGCCCTGCCTTAGGTTTTGAATGTTACTTTCTCTTTTGTTTTAGTTGTATGATAGGCTCACTTGTTAAGGTTTCCTGCAACAAGTGCCATCATAAACCTTGGATTTTTGGATTATGATAAATTGGTATCAAAGAAGGTAGGTTCAGTGGTCTCTACAGTGTAAGAATGAGATGTCTAATAGAGTCTCACAGATTGGTACGTAGATATCCGTATCTATCTTCGAGAGGCTATAGGATGCCTTTAGGAAATTTCCCGTATTTTGTTTCTTATCGTGCAAATATCTTTCATACCTTGTGTTCTGAGTCATATTTCATTATTTTCTACACATATAGTTATGACTAGATTTTATGAGGTTAGAGATACAGAGACTTCTTTTGGGGAGAGAGCTCGGTGTAGAGGGCAAGTTGCGATTCGTGGACGGACTCGAGGTAGTAGATGAGCACATGGATCTACCCCATCAAGGAGTAGTTCTAGGGGACTTTCCCCTAAGCCTCGTGTTGAGCATGCGTGAGGTATGGGTCCTATTTTGGTTTCACCAAGTTCTTCTACCCTAATTTTGAAGGGATTGTTGATTCGCTTATTGACCCATTTGGAGGGTGCTCCTTAGAGTGTGCCTGGTGTTCCCCCAGCCCCGAGAACTAAGTCTCTATCTATACTATAGTGTGTTTATGGTGTTCTTTTAGCTTTGAGTGTGGATCCTCCAGTTGCACCTACTTCTGCTTTTGGTACTTCATTGACGCTGAGTGTTATTCCTTTTTTAGCACCTATATCTGAGTATGGTATTCTGAGGTTAGGAGTACAACCTTCATCTATATTTCCCCCTCAGGTGGGATTTCAGCCTGTCAGATTCACCATGTCTCCTCTTGTTGCGAGTACAATTATGTAAATTAAGGATAAAAAATGGTTTGAGAGTATCACTCATTTGTGCCCTCTAAGTTTAGTGGTGCTGTGGGAGAGGATGCCTATAAGTTCTTGATTGACTTTCGTGAGAAGTTACATATTTTAGGTTCGCTTAAGTCGCATGGTGTCGCATATACTGCTTATCAGTTGAGAGATACTGATAGAGATTACTGGAGGTCGTTTGTTAGTTATAGAGCTCTTAATTATCCTGAGATGACTTGGGATCTATTTGTTGAGGCCTTTTTAGAGAGGTTCGTTCCTTGCAGCTTTAGAGATCAGATGAGAGATAAGTTTAATATCCTAGAGAAGGGATCTACGATTGTTTAGAGTATGAGGCATGCTTTAATGTCTTGTACCGATATTTCTATATCAGCATTACTATCAAGTCTGAGAAGATTTGGAAGTCTCTAAAGGGGTTGGATGTTTCTCTTCAGTTAGCTATATCTTAGATAGTTTTATTTAGAGCATCTTTTCAGAGTATAGTAGATCATGCTAAGATGACGGAGGGTATTCTTCGAGTATCTCAGGGAGGCACCAATAAGGTGTGCTGTTTTGGTGAGTTTAAAGGTCACAAATCTTAAGGTAGGGATTCCAGAGGTTTCTATGGATATTTTGGGAGACCAGTGCAGGCAGCCTTGCAGAGTTCAGGTAGTAGGTCTTCTGGTTCAGCAGTTCAGGGTGGCTGTTCCGGTCCAGCCGTACCTCCTCCTATTAAGTCGGGTTATAGAGCTTTCTATGTGTGTGATGAGATTGACCATTTTTCCAAGGACTGTCCCCATCGTGTCTTCATAGCTATTCTTATTTCAGTTGTAAAAGGTAAAGGTTCTACCAAAGATGCGCAAAGTAGAGTTAGTGGTACCCGTGGTGGTGGTCACAGGCTACTTAGAAAGTTGGTGGTCGTGGACAGTGCTATGCTATAATCTCCAGACCAGAGATAGAGGATTTCAATGTTGTTATCGCATGCATCCTCCTTATTTGTTTCAGATTTGCATCTGTGTCATTTGATCCAGGATTAACTTTTTCCTATCTCTCTGCATATTTTTCTTTGGGGTTTGATTCTTCTAGTGAGCCTCTTGCTATGCCTATTTGTGTAACTACCCCTGTAGGAGACTCTTTAATGGTGGATCGAGTGTATCGATTGTGTTTTGTGACTTTTTCTGGGCCTGAGACTTGGGTAGATTTGCTTGTCTTAGATATGGTTTATTTTTGTCCTAGATTATTATACTAAGGCCATGACTTTAGCTTCGCCTGGTGTGCTAAGGATGGCTTAGAAGGAAGCGCTTTATTCAGGTTTAAAGAGGGTTATATCTTATGTTCAGGCTCGTTGATTGGTTGAGAGGGGGTGTTTTGTCTTATTTGGCTTATATTTGTGATACTAGTGTTTCTTCACCTCCTTCTTTAGATTCTATTCATGTTGTCCGTGAGTTTATAGATGTGCCCTATGACTTTGTCTGGTAGGCCACCAGATTGAGATATTGATTTTTCTATTAGTGTTGAGCCGGGCACCAAGACCATTTCTATTTCTCCTTATAGGATGGCCTCAACCAAGTTGAAAGAATTAAAGGATTAGTTCCAAGAGTTGTTGGATAATGGATTTATCCAACCTAATATCTCACCTTACGGTGTTCTTATCTTATTTGTGAAGAAGAAAGATGTGTCTATGTGTATGTGTATTGATGATTTGTTTGACTAGATCTGGGGTGCTTTGGTGTTTTTAAAGATTGACTTAAGATTCGAGTATCACCGGTTGAGAATTAGAGCTTCGAATATTCGAAAACAGATTTGGAGTTGTGCGCAGTTATTTTTGCCTGAAGTTGTAGAGGCATTACTTGTATGGAGTTTGTTGTGTGATTTTCTCAGATCAATGTAGCCTTCAGTATTTATTCACCCAGAGAGATCTTAATATAAGGTAGCGACGTTGTCTTGCGTTGCTTAAGGATTATTACTTGACTATCCTCTATCATTCAGGCAAGGCTAATGTAGTTGCAGATGCCTTGAGCCGAAAGTCGAATAGAATGGGCAGCTACGAGCATCTTTTGACCCTTGGGAGAGGCCTTTGGACTTAGAGGTTCAGTCTTTAGCTAACCAGATGGTTAGGCTTGGCATTTTAACACCTGGGCGTGTTTTGACATTTTTGAAGGCTAGGTCTTCTTTGATGGAGAAAACTCGAGCTCATAAGTTTGATGATGTTCGATTGAGGGTAATTCGGGATAAGGTTTTGAGTAGTGAGGCTAAGGAAGCATCACTTGATTCAGATGGGGTTTTAAGGATTGGAGGTTGAATTTGTGTGTCGAGCGTGGGTGACTGGATTAATTGATTTTGAAAGAGGCCCATTGTTCCAGGTATTCCATCCATCCGGCAATGACTAAGATATGTCGTGATCTGAGGCAACATTACTTGTGGTATAGTATGAGTAAGGATGCAGAGGATTTTGTAGCTCGTTGTCTATGTTTCCTTTAGGTGAAGGACGAGCATATGAGATCGAGCATTTTGTTTCAAAGGTTACCCATTCCTGAGTGGGAGCTATCACACCCCCTTTTTTTTAACCAACAAGAATAGATTTCAAGTTCGAAAAGGGTTTTATTATTAAGTGACAAAAGAAAATAATTTGTTTCGAAAAGAATTGTTTACATTCAAAACTCAGAGTCGCCACTTGGCATAAATTGGGTATGCCAAGTCACCTTTGGAAATCTTTTTTTCAAAACAGTCTTGACTCTTTAAAACTGGTCCACGAACAGAGATTTCAGTTAAGGAATGCTGTTGACCGAGGGAAGGGGTTAGACACCCCTTAGTCCCATGGTTCTACCACGATCGCTTTGTGGAGTAGATCGACTGGTATGATACTATAGGGTGTATAAACTAACAATCACAACAAACAAACAAACAAACCAAACAAAAGTCAAAACCAAAATAATATCCAGTCCAAATTATACAGTCCCAAAAATGAAAAAAATGCAGAAATGTAAAAAAACCTACTCTATTCTCAACTAATTCTAAACTAAGTTCCACATGAAATTTCGGGCTTTGATCGCGCGCCATTTTTGAGTACAACTTTCTCGGGGAATTACCCAAACAAAACAATACAGATACCTCGGGGCATTCCCCGCCTAAATAGTACATTTCTTTTAATGTGATAAAACAAAATCACTCAAACCATTCAAGCATTCATCAATCCCCAATTCATAAATTTTCCTACCCCCTATCGTTTTCCTATCTGCTTGATGGCCTAGCACATGATACTGTCGCGTTCAACATCATCAATGAATCAAAATTAATTCGAATTCATTTTTATCAAGATCGATCCCTCCAGAATTCTATTAAAACATACAAAATTTCCACATGAAACAATTATCCAGAATATTAACATCAAACTTGTACCACAATCGATTATTCAACATCAAACGTCCACAAAAAACTCAAACATAATCATCAAAACACATAATCATGATACCAATCCAATAAATTAAGATAAATATGAAGAGCAAGAGTAAAGAATTGGACCTTTGAATACTTCCGATTGATTTATGAAGGGAATAAAATAGCTTCCTTAAAACCTCCAAGAATACCAAAATCTTGACTCCCAAATCAATTATGAACCAACTCGAACACAATAAACTCGAAATTCAATTTGAAACAACATTTAACGAAGAACAAATAAAACCCAAAATCAAAAATCAAAGCTTCAAAAGAGAAAACCAAAACCCCTGTATGACAACTTTTGGCGAGACGTAGCTGGAGCCAACCCAAAATGATCAATTCCGATAATTTGGTGGTCGGAATTAACATTTTCTGGTGGGATTTAAACTGAAAACAGTGTTTGGAGTGACTGTTTGGCATAGATTTGGTCATAATCGAGTTGGACTTCCGGTTTTGGCTACACCGGAGCTCCGATGAGTTCGGTAATGACGCCAATTTGGAGAAAAATCAAATTCACCAAAAAAGTCTTTCTTTCCCTTTTTCTCTTCTTCTCTCAATCTCTTTTCTTCTCTTTCCATTTTTGTTGATCCTCTACTGTGTGTGCATTTTTTGGTCAATCGTGCGTGCATTTTTTCGATTAGGAATGTGTATTGGTCTCCAAAATCAGTGAGTATGTATTGGAAAAAAATGGAAAAAAATATGTATTATTTTCTCTGTGTCTATTGCAGCTGTGTGTGCATATGTATGTGTATTGTGAGGATTGTGTGTGTGAATGCATATCTGTGAGTGTGTGCAAATTAGTGAGGATGGGTGATTATTGTGTGCATGGAATTGTGTGGAAAATTGTGTGTGTCTTCTCCTCCGTGAATGAATTTTTTTTGTATATGTATTATTGTGAGGGAGTGGAGTTATGGGTGTGTATTTTGTTATGTGATGGATGACCAATTCTAGTGAGTATTTTGTGTGTTGAATAGTGTGAGAAAAGAAAACGTGACCATGGGTAGGGGTAGGGGGATGGGTAGAAAGTTGTTAGGATAAAGTGAGGTGGTCCAATTGAATTAGGTGGGTGTTAATTTGTTAGGGAATTTAGTTATTTTTCTTAGAGTGAGGTGTCAAAAGTGGTTATCAATTTGTTGTATTTGTTTTCTTGTGGTAGAAGTGTAGAATGGGTGAGTGTGTATGGTAACGATGCAGTAACTTTGATAATGCGATGTTCGGGAGGGAAAAAATTACGTGTCTACATCATGCCCCTCTTTGGATGTAAACACAGTGTTTTCGAATAAAGAAGAAGATAACGAGATCGAATTTTGACCGGACCATTACTCAAAGAAACAGAAGGAAGAAGGGCAACCGGGTCTTGATTTAGGACTTCTTACCGACCCAAGTTATGAGAAAATCAAGTCACAGGTATCTCAAAGGGTTAGAAGGAGAGGGACTATACTGAGTTGGATAGTCGAGTGAGGCCCTGTTGAGGTTTTGGTCCATGACTTTGTTATTACATCAAAAATAAAAATTACAAGTTATAAAGATAAATGAAATTACAAAAGTCCTATCTATACAGGTTTTTTTGGACTCTTGACTTGAGATTCTGATGCTTTCAAAATTTACAAAAGATCTGATCTTCTTTGGATTGAACTTGAGAATAGGTTCTTTCTTGATACAAAATCTGATATTGGAGATGAACTCACAAATTGACCATGTTCTGTTGGTGGTACTTCTAAACCTTGATCCTGAATTTGAAAATCTTCACCCTATTCTCCAGGCGGGCTCCTGAGTTAGAATTTCTTTACCTTGTTGCTTGACTTTCAATTTCATCACCCTCTTCTCCAGGCGGGCTCCAGACTTGCTATTTTTTAATCTTTGGATTTTCAATTTCATCACCTTGTTCCTCGGACAGGCTCCCGACTTGTAATTTCCTCACTTTATTGACTTTCAATTGCTTTACCTTGTTGTTTTACTTTCAATCTCTTAACCTTGTTTCTTGACTTTCAATTTTATTACCCTATTCTTCAGGAAGGCTCATGACTTGTAATTTCCTCACTCTATTCTCCGAGTGAGCTCCCGATTTTTAATTTCATCACCCTACTCTTTGGGCGGGCTGTCGAGTTGCAATTTCTTTACTCTATTCTCTGAGCAAACTCCCGACTTGTAATTTCATCACCCTATTCTTTGGGCGGGCTCTCGAGTTTCAATTTCTTCTTTTTGTTCTCTGGGCGAGCTCCCGACTTTCAATTTCATCACCCTATTCTTCGGGCGGGCTCCCGAGTTGCAATTTCTTTACTCTGTTCTTCGAGAGAGCTCCCGACTTGAAATTTTATCACCCTGTTCTTTATGTGGGCTCCTGACTTGCAATTTCCTCATTCTATTCTCTGGGCGAGCTTCCGACTTTTAATTTCATCACCCTATTCTTCGGGTGGGCTCCTGAGTTGCAATTTCTTTACTCTATTCTCCGAGCTAGCTCCCGACTTGAAATTTTATCATTCTATTCTTCATGTGGGATCCTGACTTGCAATTTTCTCATTCTATTCTCTGGGCGAGCTCCTGATTTTTAATTTTATCACCCTATTCTTCGGGCGGGCTCCCGAGTTGCAGTTTCTTTGTCCTATTCTTTGAGCGGGCTCCCGAGTTGCAAATTCTTCACTCTATTCTCTGAGAGAGCTCTCGAATTTAAATTTCATCACCCTGTTCTTCAGGCGGGCACCTAACTTGCAATTTTCTTACCCTGTTCTTCAGGCAGACTCCTGAATTTTAATTTCCTCACCCTGTTCTCCAGGCGGACTCCTGAAATCTAAATCAAAACTAGAACAAAAATTATCCCAAACAAAGATTATGATAAAGAAGGATTCCACATTTCAGAAAAATAAAGTCTCACTTTCTAGGAGGGTCCTAACGTGAAGTTCCATATAACATGAATTACTTTTAACTTTTTGCCCCAGTTTTCATCAAAAGCTTTTGCGGGTGTCAAACCCGATCACAACTACTTGCAACAATGCATAATGCAAAGATGAATCAAGCTCCTAATCAACAAATGCCCCCTTTGAGGGAAAAATTGAATGACTGAGACCAACAAGTCCCTCTCTTAAGAATGAAAGTGAAAGGTTCTTGCTAAAAGTGCATCTTTTAGAATTAACGATTTAAATTAGGAAGTGCACCTCCTAGCCGTGAGACATGAAAGACCCAAATTAAAGAATGTGTCTCTTAGGGGTACAAGATGATGAGTTTTACCATAATTGCGATTACCAAACCTGTTGCATTTGCAAAAATAAGGAATTGTACCTCTAGATATTTGCGCTTTGAAGCCTTTAATTTGAAGGTAGCAACTGTTCCTGTTTCATACAAAGAAAACTTGTGAGTTTAAAATAGGGTGGTTGGTTCGAGACTTTAGATTTTGAGGCAATTTCTCTTGCACTTGTTCGATTAATCTTGCTTTCAACTAATGGCTTATGTCATTGACTTGTTGCACAATTAATCCAAACTCAGATTGCCAAAAGTGACTCAGAAACAAGTATAATATCTCTATTTTGCTATGTCTCTCAGATAATTCCTTTTAAACCTTGGTATTTCCACGAATCCCCCAAATCTGTCTGTTGACAACAACCTTCTGCATGCTTTGTTTTGACTTGCAATCTTGTTTCTTTCAAGTGCCGGCCTTTTGTCTTGCTTTGTGCAATTGAAAAAGTTAGTAGCCATTTTTGAAATATTTGCTCACTTGTTTTGACATGGACTTGACTCAAAGACATGAGAAAAATAATTTTTGTTCGAATGATAGACTTAGAAGGAAAAAAATAGAGATAAAGAAAAGAAAGAAAAGACAATGTTTGTCTCTTTTTGAAAATAGAGAAAAGAAAATATTTATCTAAAAATGATAATCAATTCTAATGATTATGCGATGCAATTTGGATTAAGTTGCTTGATCTCTTAATCAAAAATTTCCACCAGTTGTTGTTGAGTTAATAACCCTGAAATTGTGTTGCTTCCTTGGGCCAATTCATTCAAAGACCTCATTTGGCTAGCGATGCCTTGAAGGGTCTTCACCAACAAGCCTCTCACATTTTGTTTCTCTTAGCTGTCCATTGCCTTATGGTGTCCATAAGTGTTTTCACCAATGAGACTTTCTTCTTTTCATTTCTCTCAGCTCACCATCGTCTTGTGATACTCGTAAGGGCTTTCACTGACAAGACTCTATTGTTTTTCTCTCTCAACTTACCATCGCCTTATGGTGCTCGTAAGGGTTTTCACCAATAAGACTCATTTTTATTTAGCTCCTAATTCTTTATGCTGGGGAAGACAAGTAGTACTCTTATGCATCATCATATCCATTGCATGCTTAGCCTTAACTTCCTCAAAGATTGATCTAAAGGTTTTTCTTTGGTTGTAACTTGGCTTTTGGATAAGGTTAGAAGAAAGGGTGGTATGAGACCCAAATGACGCTTGAAGTGGGGTGGGACTTACAACTTTTGGAATCGACTCAAACAATGAAGATTAACTCATTCCCCAGTTTTCTTAACTGGAAAACTCTAAATTATTTATTTGGTTGGACCGAGCCCAGAGTAAGGCAGCCTATGTATCTCTTCCCTGAGAGAGGAGAATCAGGTCTCACATAGTTCTGACAACTTGTTCCTTTGATTGATTTTGATTTCCTTTTTTTTATTAACTCTTTTCTCTTTGAAACTTTATCTGCATCTATTTTTCTTGACACTTCTTTTCTTTCTTTTGACACATTTTTTTCTTTTGTTTTATTCTAGTCTTCACTCGATACTTTTCTTTTGAATTTTGCTGACTCTTATCTTGATTCCAAAAGAGGGTGTGAAAGAAAATAAAACTAAGGTTCAAATGGGGTAAACAAAGGATGACACAATATTTGGATATTAGAATGAAATGCCTTCATCATATCAATACTTGAAAATGAAAGTACATATCATGCAATATGAAATAAAAAATGAAGATCATTTGTGACACTTTAACAACACTAACTTTAACTAAGCATGTGTGTCACATCTTCTTTTACAGTTATCCACCATACAACTCCACCTTTGTTGTAGATCCCTCATATCGAATGATCCATGCTTTTGTGGAGCTGATTATCTTCCTATTTCTCTTGATATAGGGAACACGCGACCACTACTTGACCTAATTGAGCTATGCATTTCAATTGATGATCAAGATTTTCTTGTCGTTCTTAAAATAATTGCCTTAATTTTCAAAGAAGGCTTCAACTTGTCACCAAATATCTCAACACCTCTACTAATTTTTTCAAATGCTTTTTCTAATTTTAGCTCTCTGATTCAAAGTTCATGCTTAAACTAGATTTTAAGATCTGGCTGAAAATTTCGCAAGTATGTCATTTCACTAAAATCAACATAAATTGTATTGTGTAAAGAAGACAAGAAACTTAAAATAAGATAAAAGTCAAAAGGGACACTACATTTTGCTGAAAGGAAAGATAGAAGGATTTAAACAAAAATGATAAAGACAAAAAACAATATTGATTCCAAATTACAACCTTGAAATAATTCAAAAAATAGAAAGGAAAATAAGACCAGCTACTAAAACTCCTTCCTAGTAAAGAGAGGAGTGTCTTCCCAATTGCGAAGCTTGACATTTAGCCACTGATTTGGATATCTTGACTAGAGATTTCATCACCATCAAACACATTTCCCTCAGCAAATACGTTTTGGATCCTCATGCTCAACTCATTGCTTCCCACATATTGTGCATCACCATATGTTGGTGAAGGATTCTGTGTGACACTCGAGGTGTCAACGTTTTGCACTACAATCATTTTTTCTTCAATCATATTTTTTATTTCTCTTTTCAAAGTAGCAAAATCTTTAGTATTATCACCCTGAACATCAGAATGATATGCACACCGTATATTAGGGTCAAAATTTCTTAAATGTGGGTCAGGTGTATCCCCAAGAAGAGGAGTAATCATGCCCCACTGTCTTAATCTCTGGAACAAACTGGCATAGGAATCCCCAATAGGAGTGAAATTATTATTTTTCTTTCTCCTTTTTGCAAACTCTAGCCTTGGTTGAAACTTAGATTTAGAGGTACCTTGGTAAATATGTGGGGGCCGAGGACGATGTTGAGGGATAGGTGCTTGACATTGTGGATAAGATGACAGACGAGTATACAATTATGCATTGTTCAAAGGATATGGAGGAAATGGAATAGAATATCTTGGATTTTCAAATGAGGAACCTTGTTGTACATGAGTAGGTGGATCTGATATGTAAGCTCGGGATTGAGGCTTATAGTATTGATGAGTTGGACCTCTCGAGCTCTACTTTGTCCCTGGCACGATGATAGGTACATTTTCCTTCTTCTTCCCTTCAGTTTTCCTTAATTGATTACAGTATCGTCCCAAATATTTCACAGAATCCTCATGTATAACATGTTCCTTAAATTTCAATATCTCAAAGATTTGAGAAAGGTTGACACTTGAATACATGCCTAGTATTTATATGAAACATCTTCTTTACCCACGAATCCAAGGGAACTTTTCATAGAATTTTTTGCACCCTTCATTTTCCAACCATTTTCTCTTATTCTTCTGCTATGTCAGACTTCTTGGTAAAACTTTTTGGTGTTTGAGTTAACTTAAATGTAGGCTCTGGACTATAGCAATGATCATCAAGAGTATTGAACATAGGTTCACTAGCAGAATGGGAAACCACAATCGTTGGGCGGATATCCAATGTGGAAGCCTCAGTAGAGGGTTGAGCAATAAAATCACAGACGGTAAGTGGTGTTGTGAATGTAGTAGGCTTATACTGAGGAGCTAGAGAAGTGGTGGTGGAAGTATTAGAATATAGGTAACGTGGTATGAATTCCGAGGCACGGTGTGGTGCATCAACAACAATAGGAAGCTGACTTTGCAATTATGATGGAAAACTCAATAATTTGTAGGGTCAATAGTGGAGAATGGAGGAGGAGGCATCCCACTGGCCCATGCTGGATACATTTCCATTATTTGCTGTCTTAGTCTCAAATTCTCTTCCTTTAAACTCTCATTTGCCTGACTCTTTGTTTGATCCATGACGTCACTCTCTATATCCTTGTTTGACACAGCTAAACCTTTCTTAGATTTGGTGTGATATGGAGGGCCTACCAGAATGCCACAAACCAACCACCTTAAACTAACTAAATAAGAGATAATAAAGGCATTAGAATGAAACACTTTTCAAAACTTTTTTTCTTTTGAAAAGATCACCGAACCCAAGAAGGGCGCCTACGTATCTCACTCCCGAGAGAGGAGATTCAGGTGTGCGTAGTTCGTGAAGTTTTGGCACAACATGGCTGATCAAACTTTCTTTCTTTTCCTTTTTCTTGAAACTTTAAGAAGAAAAGAAAATAATAAATTGTCAAGAGAATTAACAATTTTTTTTTTGAATTTTCAGCTTCCTGTACAAAATGAAACCTATGATTACCAAAGAAAATCTTTTTGGATTTTCAATTTTGAATTTCATATGACAATGAAACTTGAAATTATTAAAGGAAAATCTTTTTGTAGTTTTCATTTAAAATTGTATATGAAACACCTACTCTAAATGAAGAAAAGAAAATATTTTTTGAATTTTTTAAATAAGATCACCAAATTCTAGAAGGCTTGCCTACGTATCTCACCCCCGAGAAAGGAGAATCAGGTGTGTGTAGTTCATCCAGATTGGACAACTAGGAATTAATTAACAGATTGACCTTAACTTAAGAGACACGACCAAAGATAGATGATGAGCAACGTTTATTTTTGGGTTTTTAATTGGACACTTCACATAAAACTGACACCAACAACTATTAAAGAAAAATCTTTTTTTTGGTATTTTTGTTATATGAAATGTACAAAACTTTTATCAATTTTTTTTGAATTTTTCTTTTATAAAAACTCCTATTGAAAAAAATCATTTTTTGAAATTTTCAAATTATGAACGTTTGCTAAAGGAAACAAAGGCAAAATCTGTTTGATGTTTTATTTTTTGAGTAAATGAGTGCAATAGGTAGAAAATCTTTTTGAATTTTTGAATTGTGAAAAACAAAAGTCATAAAGAACACAAAAAACTACAAAACTCTTTTTTTCTTGACTCACTTTTTTTTTCAAACTTTTCCTTGCCTACATACTTTTCCTTAATTCTAGCACATGCTTTCCTAAATCAGTTCATTGAATGACTCTGTAACCCTCTAAGATGCAACAATTAGCACATATGGATGCTTTAGGGGTGAGTCTCCTATAAAAGACCAAGTACGTCCTGCTAGATCTCAATATAATACCGATAAGCATGCCCTAAAGGCTGACCAATGCTGGGATCCAATAACAAGGATGTTCGGGGAGCATATAGTCAATGGTGGATGGAAAGATTTCTACCCACTCCATACCAGCCGATGGCTCCCCCTCCTAAAATAAGGGTGACTCAACTAGAGGTCGTGTACACAATGTGTACTACGGGACTTGTTGCGAAAGAAATGACTCGGGTTATACAAATAATGACAGACAAAAACCGGTAACACATAAAAGAAAAACTATAAACACATAGCACATAGACACTCAACAATGATAAAACAACAACACAAACGATAACACAAACAAGGCGTATATACACCTATAGTGTCACACTAAGTCGATACAACACAAAATAAAGCTCGAATTTTGAAAGTCACCAGCAGAGTTGCCAGAGCCGTCACACCCCTTTTTTTTACCAAAAAGAATAGATTTCAAGTTCAAAAAGGGTTTTATTATTAAGTGAAAAAATAAAATAATTTTTTTTAAAAATGATTGTTTACATTCAAAACTCAGAGTCACCATTTGGCATAAATCGAGTGTGCCAACTCACCTTTGGAAATCCCTTTTTCAAAATAGTCTTGACTCTTCAAAACTGATCCACGAACAAAGATTCTGATAAGGGAATTCTATTGACTGAGGGGAAGGTGTTAGGCACCCTTCGGTCCCATGGTTCTACCATGATTTCTTCGTGGAGTAGATCGGCTAGTACGACACTATAGGGTGTATAAACCAACAAACACAGCAAACAAAAGTCAAAACCAAAATAATGTTCAGTCCAAATTATACGGTCCTAAAAATGAAAATATACAGAAATGTAAGATAACCTACTCTATTCTAAAATAATCCTAAACTAAACTCCACTCGTTTTGGGATTTTATCGTGTTCCATCTTTGAGTACAACTTTCTCGAGGCATTCCCCAGACAAAACAATACAGATACCTGAGGGCATTCCCCAGCCAAATAGTATATTTCTTTTAATGTGATAAAATAAAATCACCCAAACCATTCAAGCATTCATCAATCCCCAATCCATAAATTTACCTACCCCTATCATTTACCTATCAGCTTGATGGCCTAATACATGATGCTATAGAGATCAACATCATTAATGAATCAAAATTAACCCGAATTCATATTATCAAGATCTATACCTCCCGCATTCTATTTAAACATAAAAAAATTCCACATGAAATAGTTATCCACCACATTAACATCAAACTTGTACCACAATCGATTATTCAAAATCAAACATCCATAAATTACTCAAACATAATCATCAAAACACATAATCATGATACCAATCCAACAAATTAAGATAAAATTGAAGAGTAAGAGTAAAGAATTGGACCTTTGAATACTTCAAATCGATTTATGAAGGGAATAAAAATTGCCACTTGGGAACCTCCAAGAATACCAAAATCTCAATTGCTAAATCAATTATGAACCAGCTCAAACACGATAAACCCGAAATTTAATTTGGAAGAATAAATGAAACCTAAAATCAAAATTAAAATTTCAAAAGAGAAAACTAGAACCCATGTATGATAATTTCCTGCGAGACTTAGCTGGAGTCAACCTAAAATGATCGATTTAGACAATTTAGTGGACGAAATTAACATTTTCCGATGGGATTTAAACTAAAAATGGGGTCGAGAGTGACTGTTTGGCATAAATTTGGTCAGAATGTAGCTGGACTTCTAGTTTTCACTACACTAGAGATCCAACGAGATCGGTAATGATGCCAATTTGGAGAAAAATCAGATGGTTGTAGCATTTTTTGGTGAGCTCACAAGAAAAGTCTCTCTCACCCTTTCTCACTTCTTCTCTCGATCTCTCTTCTTATTTTTTTATTTCTTTGGATTCTCTATCGTGTGTGCATTTTTTTGGTCAGCTGTGTGCACATTTGTCCTATTAGCTGTGTGTATTGGCCTCTGAAATCAGTGAGTGTGTATTGGAAATTTTTTTAAAAAATATGTATTCTTTTCTCCGTGTCTATTGCATCTGTGTGTGCATATGTATGTGTATTGTAAAGATTGTGTTTATGAATGAATATCTATGAGTGTGTGTAAATTAGTGAGGATGAGTGATTATTGCGTGCTGTGTGTGTGCATAAAATTGTGTGGAAAATTATGTGTGTTTTTTCCTCCGTGAATGGAAAATTATTGTAGATGTATTATTGTGAGAGAGTAAAGTTGTGGGTGTTTATTCTGTTATGTGATAGATTGCCAATTCCAGTGAGCTTTTTTGTGTGTTAAATTGTGTGAGGAAAAAAAAATGTGACCATGGGTAAGGGGTAGGGGGTGCACGTGGGTAGGGGTAAAAGGTGGGATAGAAAGTTGGTAGGATAAAGTGAGGTGGTCCAATTGAATTGGGTAGGTGTTAATTTTTTGGGAAATTTTGTTATTTTTGTTAGAGTGAGGTGTCAAAAGTGGTTATCAATTTGTTGTATTTATTTTCTTATGGTAGAAGTGTATAGTGGGTGAGGGTGTATGGTAACAATGCAGTAACTTTGATAATACGATGTTCGGAAGGGACAAAATTACGTGTCTACAAGAGTGGTAATGGATTACTATGGACTTCGTGACTGGTTGCCTCATACTTTTTGTGGTTTTGATAATGTTTGAGTCATCGTGGATCGATTGACCAAGTCTACTTATTTTATTTCAATTCAGATTTCTTTCAGTGTCGAGAGGTTGGCCCGTATCTACATTCATGAGATTGTGTGTCTTCATGATGTGCCAGTGTCTATCACCTGAGATCGAGGTTCAGCATTCACATCTCACTTTTGGAAGACTTTTCAAGAGGAGTTGGGTACTCGAGTTGATCTTAGTATAACATTTCACTCCTAGACTAACAGTCAGTCAGAGTGAACTATCCAAGTTTTGAAGGATATGCTCTGCACTTGTGTGATAAAATTTAGTGGTTAGTGGGAGCAACATCTAGACTTGGCAGAGTTGGCTCATTACAATAGGTACCATTCCAGTATTGATATGGCTACTTTTGAGGCTTTTTATGGTAAGCATTGTCACTCTTCAGTTGGTTGGTTCGAGGGTTTTGAGATTAGACCTCGAGGTACAGACTTGCTTCGTGAGTCCTTGGATGGGGTTTGGATCATTCAGGATAGACTTCGAGCGGCTCAGAGTAGACATAAGTGCTATGCAGATTGTTGACTTCGTGCCTTGAGATTTGGTGTTGATAATCATATTTTCCTTCGAGTTTTACCCATGAAGCGTGCGATGAGGTTTGGGATGAGGGCCAAGCTTATCTCCGGTATTGACCCATTTAAGATTCTTTGAACTGTTGATGATGTGGCTTATGAGTTGGTTTTGCTCCCAGATTTAGCAGTTGTTCATCTAGTTTTTCATGTCTCCATACTTCGCTGTTATATTTTGAATGAGTCTCATGTCATTGTTAGGAGTCAGTTCAGTTAGATAAGAGGTTGTCCTTTGTTGAGGATCCTTTCTCCATTCTGGCTAGAGATGTTAGAGGGCTGCATTCTAGAGTTATTCAAGTGGTTAAGGTCCAGTAGAGACATAGACCTGTAGATGAGGCTACTTAGAGGTCGAGTCTAATATCCGTAGTTCTTATCCCCAGCTATTTGTTGATTCAAGTATTTCTTTTGACTTTAGTCTGAGGACGAACTATATTTTTAGTAATGGATGATGAAACGATTCAAATTTTGATGAATTATGTGAAATATCTATGTGAATTGACTATTTTATCCCTCTTCATAGTTGTTGTATGGTATTTCTTGAGTGTAGGGATGATTGACATAATTTTTGATATGATTTATGTGATATTGTGGTTTTTGGTGGCTTGAGCGTATAGTTGACGTAAGTCAACATTTTTTGATCTGTGCATCTGATGAAAAAATAGACTATGTCAGCAGATCCAGAATGTTGATTTCAGGGTGGTAACATAGTTAGTGTGGTTTTATGGCTTTTAAATCGCATTTCGACCCTCAGTTTAAAAAGTTGTGTTTTTAGATTTTGGGGATCAACTTATTGAAAATGATGTTTTTTCGAAAATCTGATATCTCCATTGAGTCCGGAGCATCAAATTTGATAGGGTAGCATATTTCGTTTGCATTCAGGGATTTTGAATAAATCTTGAGGGGTCCCCAGAGACTTGGAGCCTACATATACCCATATTTTGCCATTCTTTTCCCCACTTTTGAGACTTGGAGCTTAGGGTTTTACATTTTTGAGCATTTTCTTTCATTTCTAAGCTTGGATAAGCTTCTAAACACCTATTTCAACTACTTTACTTCAATTTTATCATCCATTTCTTGTTTTAACATGGATTAAAGTGAAAATTAGAAATTTTGGCCTGGAATGCTCGAAATTATATTTCTCCAATTTAAATCCCAATTTCTACCCATTTTTACTTGGGTGAGTTTCTAATCCTATAAATATCCATTTTCCATTAATTTAATCTTCAAAACAACTTTAATTCTCGACTTGTAAATGAATTTTGGAGATTTCGACCCGATAAAGCTTGAAAATAGTTTTTCTTTGATCTGGACTTCATTTTTAACTCGTTTTCCCTTGAGTTTTCAGTCGTAGACTCCTAAAAATATGGGGAACATATTTTTAAAATAAAAATTACAATTTTGCCCTTCTTTTTTGAAAACTCGCTTTGGTAGTCTATTTTGACTCCGATGTAAAAATTGGTAATATGTGTATCGTTGACTTTCTTTTGATACGCAAATTATATATTTTCATATTTAGTTAATTTCGGGACCATTCATGAGGAGTGGGCTTTGGGATTGAAGGTTTTAGTTCTAATTTTCAGCATTCGAGGCAGGTTATGGCTTAACTTCTTTCAGACTGGTGGGGTAGTTAATTTTGATACAATAGTATGTTAAGGGTGTTGGAAATAATCATGAAAAATGACTATCTTGTTGTGTTGTGTCCGTGTGGGGGCCTATATGTGGTATTTGGTGGTTTTGGGATATTATGTGCTATGTGTGATCGTGTGTGGTCCTATGTGATGTTGATAGCCTACATACATGAAAATAATTATATCTTGTTTGATGAAAAGCCTATTGTGGTATCAATTGTGTATTGTGATGTGTTCATACTCTATTGGCATATGAATCATGTTGGTTTTGTTGGATGGTTGGAAATATTGAGTGGATATTTGGCTCACTAGGTTGGTACATTAGTTGGATATGGAAATACTCATTGTAGTTGGTTGTGAGTATTACATCCTTATATCATGTGCATTCATAAAATACTGGTACCACCGTGGAAATACTGAAAATTCTGGCAACACTATCTTTTTTTGACATAAAATGTAACATCTTATAAGAACCCTCACCGTGGGATATGCCGGGGAGGAGATATGGATTAAATATGGATTGTATACAAGTTGACAAACCCCCATGGGTCCTACGTCAGAAGTATTAGCTCCGTAGGTGTATACGAAGGCTGTGCGATAGACTCGAAGGTTGTGCGATGACCTCATGTATTACATCATCATCATCATCATCCTAATTATTTTTATTATAGTTACTTTATTATGCTTGTGATGTGATTGTATTTCTATCTTGATTTGTTATCTATCCATTTGTTATATCTTCCCTTACTTGTACTTAATGTTCTTTTATATGTTGTCCTTGTGTGCTCTTCTTGTACGTGGTATAAAGTATACTTGTAGTCCTTTCTGGTGTTTGTTGTAATATATGTGAGTATTATAGAACTATTAGTGCAAGTGGTGTAGGTTAACGTTATGGGATATTTTCTGATTGCAGGTGACATGCGCTTGGTATGTATTTTGTATGCTTTATTATCTACTTTGCTCAGTCAGCCTATGATATCTACTGAGTACAAGTAGACCGTACTTACCCCTACTGTACCCTTTCGATGTAGATTCTAGTTCGGGTGTGTCTCACATTAGTTGATTTGAGCGCCTTCAATGTTATTCAAGGTAACGGTTGGATTTTCATGCGTGTGGAGTCCACTTCTATCTTTCTGTATTATACCATGTCTTTACTAGTATTCGAAGATAGAGTTGTTCCTGTTGGATTTCTTATGTATTTGACTCATGGATTATATTTGTAGTTCTTACATTGTGACACCAGGTTTTGGGAGTTCGATGATGTCTTTTAATTTGTACTTTACGCTCTTTGTTATAGATATGGTTTGGCTTCATACAAGGAGTCTTGCCTTGGGTTTTGAGTGTTATTTTCTCTTTTGTATCAGTTGTGATGGGCTTACTTTTCAAGGTTTGCCACGACAAGTGCCATCACGACCCTTGAATTTTTGGGTCGTGACTCGAAAGACCATGATCATACGATTAACCCTTCAATCAATAATTAGATAATCAAATAAGTTGATGAAATTGATACTCGACATGATCATTAGAGAATCCATAAACCTAGATCGATTCATTCATTGATTGCGTAAGAATCTACTCTACATCTTTGTAAATTGTTCATTAGTTATTTTTTTTAATTATTATTTTTAGTTTAGTTAATTCATAAATACATCTTTTGGGATTTACTTGAATAAATTATTAGGATTAGTTTAATTTTGGAAAAATAGTTAATCGACAAGTCTTTGTGGGTACGATATCTAGACTTTCAATATTATATTACTTGTACGATCGAGTACACTTACGTGCGCATTTGGGCCCAACAATTTTTTGACGTCGTTGTCGGGGACTTTGAAATTAATTGTTTATCTATATTAGTCTTTTTTATCTGTTTGAGTTATATATATATATATATTTTATACATAGTTATCGTATTAGTTTCTTTGACTTTTCTATCACTTTTCTTGATATGTCATCTTGGGATAGATAATGGTCGAGTAGTGATGATTCTTGTTGTTTTTGTGGAACACCCCCACTTGAAGAATATTTGTCAAAATTTCTAGAGGAGCGAGTGATGTGTACCTACTCAATCTGCTGAATTGGATTTATGCAATATATGTGGTGTCAAGATGACCATTGGAAAGGTTGTCCCAACTTTTATTCCCCTCCCCTGAGCCCCTATTATGATCAGTCTGTTGTTTGTGATGATGGCAGGGAAGTAGATAAAGATTGAATAATAAAACAAGAGCAGCAAATCAAATTTCAAAAGTGTTTGTGGAAAGGTATCACAATCATGAAAATCTAAATAAGAAAGGGGAGAGATGAGCTCATACTAGAGATTGAGCAATTTGTCCTAGATATTTGTGACTTAAATAACCAATTGACTAAAAATATTATGATGTCTGATATCTAATCACTGATTATTATGGATACTAGCTAGTCTATGGAGAGGAAAGAAGAATTTCAACCAATCAACTATCATCTTTTGCTTGAGCCTGACATTAAGAAGGTACGTACGTAAAAGTGAGCATGTTGTGAATAGTGTAAGTTTGAAAGTGGGACGTGTTGGGTCTCATTCAAAGAAATTTTCTAAATTATGTCTAGATGATGACATGTCTTTGGAGTCATCTAAAATGATGGAAGAGTGTGAATATGTGCAACACGAATCCTATATTCTTAAATTTACACCAGACAAACAACACAAAAACATGCCTCACTTCAGAGCCAAGCAGTTTAACATGCACCATCCATTACTTGGTTTCTTCATCTTTGTACCACCACCTTATAAGTGAAGCAAAAGTCTAGATGCGATGTTGGGGGTAAAATTCATATTCTCAAAGTGGAGAAAATATTTAATGGGTCGTGTCGCGACATTAACTTAGGCGCTTGTTGAGAGACAACTCAACCTGTAGTAAGTAGTATTTATTTTTATTTTAGTGTCACTTATTTTTATGGTTTTATTCTTAGAGATTTAGGGGAAGTCTGAGTATTCAAACATTTAAAGTGTAGGAGCAAGTTTGATCTTAACTGTTGGGTGCATACGACCCTTGATTGGAAGTTAAGAAATATGATACCAACTAGTCCATAGAGGGCCTTGGTGAGTATCTTTAACCCTTATTTTGCTTTATTTGCTTTGGTGACAAAACATGATTTTAAATGTGGGGTCGAATGCCTTTAGATATTTGTTAAAGGTGAAGGATTCTATAAAATTTTCTTTTTAATCATTTCTTTAGTTGCTAGATCAGGTTTAAGAAAAAAAATTGAAAAAGCTTAAGAACACAAAAAAGATTTCATTTTATTCTTTAGATTAGAATAATTTTTGTTGGTTTTTAGCTTTTTAATCCTTTTTAGAGCATACTTTATCCACTCTAATTTTTCTCTTTGGTTCTTTTTTGTTGGGAGGTAATAACGCTCAACTTACACATCAATTTAAGTGTGAGGAGGTCGTTGTCAATATATTTACCCAACTAAGAGTTGGGGTCGAATTCACGAGGAACAATATGAGTGACGATTGAGTAAATTCGAAATAAAAGTTACTTGCTAAGTTCAAACCTATGGTACAAGTTCTCAATCTTTTCAAGCGTGAAAGTAATTCTTGGGCTTCTAAAGGACTAATTCGACACTAAGAAAAATTAGAGTATAATTAAAATAATTAGAGTATAATCAATTAAAATGGATCTTGGGACTATGCTTTCCTAGGGGCAAGTTATGCATGGGAACAGGATAATTTAGTGCAAATTCTAATCGTTGATGATGTGGAAGGCTAGGTTTAAAGTCCTTGAGTCTAGTTCGTCAACAAAATCTCAAAGATTTCATTCATTGAATTTTTCGAGTACCTAATGAATGTGTCAATTAAAGCAACCCAACACCTCAATTAGGCCCCCTATTTCTAGGATGGTACCCAAGGGATAGTCAACCTCATATTCACCCTTATGTCTAAGATAGTGAAAAATTTGCAAGACATACCCATAAATTGTCTACTATTACTTTTGTTCCCATATCCCTCTTTCAAGGATGAGGTGGGTTCCTAAAGTTCACCCAAAATCCATCTTTCAAGGATGGTTTGAGCTTTCAAGAGCTTGGGATTTTCATCCATCAAATCCATTTGGGCATTTGAGGTTTCACCCACCAATCCAAATCAATTTAATCAATAAATAATAGAACCCATCATCAACAAACTAAAATATATACAAATATATCACAACCCACACACAATTGCATCCTATTATAGAATAATCCCAAGAGGTAGATCTAGCAAATCATAATGATAATAAACACAAATAAACCAATATTTCCATCAAAGTTATCCATAAGAAAATAAAGAGAGGGCAAACCACACTTTAGAATCCAATGAATCTTCAATGGGTGATGCCAAATCTACACTTAAAAGTCACTCTAATGACTTCTTAGCTCAAGATTAGTACAAGTTTTGCTCCAAGCTCCAAGAAATTACAAAAACCCTAAACTAAGAATGGGAGGTAGGGTTGTGGAATGATGATGATTTTTCCCTAAATATGAGGGTTTTGAGCTTTTAAATGAGAATTTGGGGTCAGCTATGTACTTTTACAACTTTTTCCCTAGCTGAAAATCCCGCTATACCGCGATCGCACTGGCTTTGCCGCAATTGCACTGGCTTTGCCGCGATCGCAACTCTGTAATCACTACATTTTTCATGAGATCACGGCCTTCTAAATTTATTGACTTACCACGATCCTGGTAGCCACCCTGCGATTGTGGTACTTGAGGCCCAGTCTGCACGGTTTTCAAGCTTTTGCACTTATCTCCTCTTTTTGCTTCTTTTTCAGCTTAATTTTTTTTTCATCTCAGCATTTTTGTACCTGCAAAAGATGGGAATTAAATCACAAAATAGTCTCATTCATACCTTTAGAAAGTACTAATGTGCACTAATTCGGATGTCAATAAGTGGTAAATTCACCACTCGTCAACACCTCCAACTTAAATCTTTGCTTGTCATCAAGCAACACCACTTCATACTACATGAGATTATGACCTTGTGAGCCCATTTGTGTCACTGGATGATCACAATGAATTTGTACTTGGGTTTTACCAACAATATGCACCTATGCCTGAGTAATGCAATTTTTCACTACTCCCCTCATCATTAAACATAAATGCTAAGATTCCATGGAACTTTAAGAGCAATGATGCAACAATTACCCACTCTCTAGAAGCGGCTCTCTATTGATAGAACTTTTTTACACTTCTTTTGCCTCTTTCTTTGGAAAATGACAATGTCACCCACCTTGATTCATTTACATGTCTCCTCACAAGAAGTAAATCCCACATACCAATTTGTTTATGAAACAACAAGGGATATAAGTGCGACACTCACTCTCACAAAGAATCGCTCCACACGAGTGAGTATAATACTATAGACTTGCATTTATTTTCCATCACCACTAATGTGAACATGCTTGGTTGGAGATCCCGAAGGACTTTACAAGATTGTAATGTAGGTTCGAGGAGAAAGGGTAGGATATAATTTAGGAGTATGGTGACTACACCCTCCTTAAACATCTACATCACTTTAACAATTTTCAACCAATTTATTAACCATGGGCTACTTTATTTGCTTTCTTCAATCACACATGCCTATATTTGCCATTTTTTCTCCACCCATCTCTTTTGAAGGCATTTTCTATTCATTTGACTCTTTTGTAATTCATGCCTTTGCTTCTTTTGCCTCTTCTTCTTATTTATATTTTCTCTTTTCCTTTCATTTCTTAGCACGTAGGTATCCATTTACATTCCTACAACCCAAGGTTACCTGTTTTTAATTTATACCATCTCCCAACTTTGTCTTTTGGCCTCAAGTAGCATTTTCAAGTTCAGGGAGGGTCGGGTTCAAAAGCGGGATAACATTTGAATGGGCTAAGGCTTATAATGCGGTTGCCAAAGAAAGGTTTGAAGGCTCAAAATGGGTGACTAGGGATACAATCAATACACGGGTAGGCTATTTAGGATAAAGAGGACTCCTATGTTCACTAATATGGCCTAAGGTCATTTCTCCAACCAAGTGATGATCACAATTAGCCTAGAAAGATTAACCCGACAAGTTCTTGATGATATAAGCAAGCATAGGAGTTAAACAACTATGCTCACCACACATATGACATGCAAACTCCTCAAAGAGGCTCAATTGCCCATTCCATTAAAGATAAAAGGGAGTATTAATCAACTTTCATAAGCTAAAGACTTCAGAGTCACAAGAAGAGATAAAGCATTGTCACAAAATTATTCACGTCCATGCCCCTTGATTTTTAAAAATTATAGATGGAAAGGGGGTGTTTGTTTTGATTTAAACCACACAAAATTTTCCATTGCTAGTGTCAATACCAAGCCACCATCACATATCTTGTCCCTTGAGAGGGCAAACCATATGGTTACTCAACGTCACCATAGGTATGATGATGATCTTAAATTTTTAAATGCCATAGGTACTTGAATTTTCTTTGCATTTGTAGTTTCGGCGCTACGGGTACTCAGACTTCCCCTGCATCCACGACTCAAAACCCATACATAACATTTTTCCCTTAAGAATGACGTCACTCAATCTATCCTAGGGAAAGGCTCATCTAACATTATTATTAAAAGAAATAAAAAGCTAAAAATGAAAACAATTGACTTCACAAAATTTCCATGCTTCGCGTCAAATAAGTTCAAGTATTACAAGCCAATGTGTATCCACACAAGGGAAGGGCTACACACCCCAACTTAAAAAATTTGTAGTGACTTTACTATATAACATAAAAGTAGAAGAAGGGTCTAAAGGACTCCCTAAAACTACATTGTTAACCATGTTGAAAGATGGACACAGAGGCGCAATCGCGGCCTGGTTGGCGCGATCTCGGTAACTGTGGTTGTCTTCTCCTCTATTTTGCCCTATTTTTCTATATGGCTTCTATACTTCTATACTTGGTTTTCCCCTATTTTTGGCTTTCCACCTACCCCAGGTACCTACAAAGCAATAAAATTTAATGACTTATTTAAAAAGAAATGACATAAACATAAAAACGATGGGTTGCCTGCATCAAGTTCTTGGTTTAACGTCGCAACACGATGTTTTTTTAATCCTCATTTATGTCTCCAATTAGAGGATTTGAATCTTTTGCCTAACTTTTAATCAGTCAATCTCTGAGGCTCTTGTGGCAAAAGTAATGTCACGCTGATGCATGCTTGATTATACCACTTTGAAGACTTGGACCGTTTGCCCAATTTTGCATCAAACTTCTGTGTGGGATTGTTGGGCAACAGTGAAAGCATTAGAAGGAAACTACTTGGACATCAGTCTTAAATCTTCTTGGCTTTCAAAATTGGGGCTTTGGAATGCCCATTTGGAAGGTCAAACTCCAAAATATAAGGAGATTGCTCCTTCTCTTCGATATTTATCACTTGCTTGGGTGGATTGAATTTCATCAAATCCACCAAGCATAATGTTGAAAAGTGGCTAGAATGGGGCCTTTCCCTTAATTTCGGAGTTACATTCCGTTGGTCATCTTCACCCCAAAATGGGCTGGAGTCTTCATAAGGAATTTGTTTGACTTCTTCTATTGACTCTAGCACCTTTTCCTTAATCTTGTCATCCCCTCTAGTGTTTGGTTTGGTTGGTTGGGAAATCATCGAGGATTTTTCACCATCAAGCTCATTTAAAGGTATGGGGATGGTCGTAGTACTTGTATGATGGACCTCCATGCCCATCTCTTCTATCCTCTTTCTTTCCTCATTACATACCTCTATTAATTGATGTATGTCATGTATATTATCGCCCGTTGATGTTACCCGATCCAAGATAAGTTAAAACATTACTTTAATACTATTATTTCTGGTGCTTCGTTCTTCCTTTTCTTGATCATAAGACCTATCAAAATCATAAGGAGAACTATAACTTGGGTTAGAATAAAGGGGGTAGGAAGCCTTTGGAAAATCACTCCAATGTCCATCTTGACCACCACATAGAAAACAACCATATGCCCTATAAGATCAAGATGGTGCATATATATCTCTCCGAGGAGCAAATGTATAATCTTGACAAAAGTGGGATCCATTACAATATGGATATGGATTGTCACGATAGCATCTCCAACCACTGATCTCACGTTCATTCCATGATGCCATAATAACAAATAAATAACAATAAAAACATACCTATGACAAGAAATAAAATAAAGTCACAACCAAATATTTATAAGTTTGAATTAAAGCAAGTAGGCTAAAATTACAAACCAACTCAATAAGCTAAATTGTTCTCCGGCAACTATGCCATTTTTTGATAATGCTCAACTTACACATCAATTTAAGTGAAAGGAGGTCGTTGTCAATTTATTTACCCAACTAGGAGTCGGGGTCGAATCCACGAGAAATAATGTGAGTAATGATTGAGTAAATTTGAAATAAAAGTTGCTTGCTAAGCTCAAACCTATAGTACAAAATGTTTGCGGGGTTCTCAATCTTTTTCATTGTGAAAGTAATTCTTGGACTTCTAATGGACTAATTCGAGACTAAGTATAATTAGAGTATAATCAATTAAAATGGATCTTGGGACTATGATTTCCTAGGGGAAATTTATGCATCGGAACATGATAATTCGGTGCAAATTCAAATCGTTGATGATGTGGTAGAACAGGTTTAAGGTCCTTGACGCTAGTACTTCAACAAAACCTCAAAGATGTCACTCAATGAATCTTTTGAGTACCTCACGAGTATGTCAATTAAAGACACTCAATACCTCAATTAGGAACCCCTATTTCTAGGATGGTACCCAAGGGATAGTCAACCTCATATTCACCCTTATGTGTAAGATGGTGAAAAATTACAAGACATACCCAAAAATTATCTACCATTGCTTTGATTCCCATATTCCTCTTTCAAGGATGAGGTGGGTTCCTAAAGTTCACCCAAAACCCCTCTTACAAGGATGGTTTGAGCTTTCAAGATCTTGGTATTTTCATCCATCAAACCCATTTGGGCATTTGGGGCTTTGACCTACCAATCCCAACCAATTTAATCAAGAAATAATAGAACCCATCATCAACAAACTAAGATATACACAAATATATCACAACTCACACACAATTGCATCATATTCTAGCATAATCCCAAGAGGTAAATCTATCAAATTATAATGATAATAAACACAAATAAACCAATATTTTCATCAAAGTTATCCATAAGAGAATAAAGAGAGTGAAAACCACACTTTAGAATCTAATGAATCTTCAATGGGTGATGCCAAATCTACACTTAAATGTCACTCTAATGTCTTCTTAGCTAAAGATTAGTAGAAGTTTTGCTCTAAGCTACAAGAAATTACAAAAACCCTAAACTAAGGATGGGAGGTAGGGTTGTGGAATGATGATGATTTTTCCCCAAAAATAAGGGTTTTGAGATTTTAAATGAGAATTTGGGGTCGGCTATGTACTTTTACAACTTTGCCCCTGACTAAGAATCTCGCTATACCACGATCACACTAGTTTAGATGTGATCACGGCTCCACAATCGCTGCATTCTTCATGTAATCATGGCCTTCTGACTTTCTTTACTTACCACGATCGCGGTGACCACCCTGCAATCGTGGTACTTGAGGCCCAGCCTGCACATTTTCCAGCTTTTGCACTTATCTGCTCTTTTTGCTCCTTTTTCAGATCGTTTAGTTTCTTTTCATCTCAACATTTTTTACCTTCAAAACATGGGAATTAGTGCATTTAAATCACAAAATAATCTCATTCATACCTTTAGAAAATAGTAGTGTGTGCTAATTCGGATGTCAATGTGTTGTAAATTCACCACTCATCAACACCCCCAACTTAAATCTTTTCTTGTCCTCAAGAAACACCATTTTATATTATATAAGACTAAGCACTTGTGTGCCCATTTGTGTCACCGGATGATCACAATGACTTTGAACTTGGGTTTTACCAACAATATGCATCTATGCATGAGTAAACCAATTTTCCACTACTCCCCTTAATATTAAATACGAATTCTAAGATGCCTTGGACTTGTAAGAGCAATGATACAACAATTACCCACTCTCTATAAGTGACTTTATATCGATAGCACTTTTCTACACTCCTTTTGCCTCTTTCTTTGGAAAATGATAATGTCACCAACTTTAATTCATTTATATGTCTCCTCACAAGAAGGAAATCCCACGCACCAATTTGTTTATGAAACAACAAGGGATATAAGTGTGACACTCACTCTTACAAAGAATCTCTCCACTCAAGTAATATCATACCATAAGCTTGCCCTTATTTTCCATCGCCACTAATGTGAACATGCTTGATTAGATATCCCAATGGACCTTAGAAGATTAGAATATAGGCTCGGGGAGAATGGGTAGGATGTTGTTTAGGAATATGGTGACTACACCCTCCTTGAACATCTATATCACTTTAACAATTCTCAACCAATATTTTGACCATGGGCCACTGTAATGCCCCAAAATCTAATCCCTAGACATCACACAGTGCTCTAAACTATGAGTAGCCTTAAGCTAACCCTGTCTGCTTACTATTGAGCTTGAATCTTATAATAATGGAAATATAAACATAAAGGTCACACTAGAATGCAGAAATTATATGTAATATCTAAGAATAATCTGAACATAACATTTGAAACATCAAAACTGAATAATCTGCATCAAAACTAGTAGTCTGACAAGCCTCTACTACTAATACTAGAGAGTCACTGGGACAAACCCCCAACTAACTTGAACTGTCTGAAAGGAAATGCTAAATCTCATAAACTGATAAGCTACAAAATCTGAATGAATAAGTCCCCGAACTGTGAGGACTCACCAACTATCATATGGAGATGGAGATGCTCGAACTACTCACGTTGTTGATACTAAGCACCTGAACCTATATTATAGATAACATAGCACATAGACGTATATGTGGATCAGTACTTTGAGGATGTACTGAGTATATGGGGGTGATATGCATAAGTAAAACATCATCTCATAATCATCATTTATAAAATAATGTATGTTAAAAGTAAATGGCTTACATAAGCTAGAATATCTGAAATATTGAGATATGTAGCAATAAGAAGCAAAACATACTTTAAAATATGGTGAGCCATAACATTTATTTCTAAAAGTTGTACTAAACTCTGTCATTAAATCATACTGTCCAAATGTAAAAGAGCTCACTCTAAATCTGAAAGCTAAAATCTGAAGCTATTATCATTCTGAGAAGCATATTTTGAATAAAACTGTGAGCCTTTACACTTAGTTTTCTAAAAGCATTTCTTTCCTTCTTTTACTTTGATTAGTAGGGTTTGAAACATATATTTTTAATATGCATGAAGGTTCTCTTAACCAACATAAACCATGTGAGCTAACATGGAGTTCAACGTCTCGTCCTCCTAAGGAAGAAACCTAACATTGGGGAGAAGTGTCATACTCTTGCCAGGGAGTATAACCTGAGCTAAATGATCACATTTGTAACTATCATCCACATAGAAATGGGAATAATCTGTACCTACGTTGGCTACGTAGTTCTATGGAAGTAGGATACACTAAACCCACACTTCCCGCTCGGTGCTAAATACTACTCCCTTTCTTACGAAGACTGTTCTGAATATCTGAGCTTTCTAATGACACTACAATAGTGGAGTCACCGATACTCTTCTTATGCATAGAGACGTGAAACACAGGATGAATAATTGACAAACCTGCGGGCAAATCAGGCTCATAAGCTACTTTCCCAACACGACTCACAATTCTGAAAGGGCTAACATATCAGGAACTAAGCTTTCCCTTCGTTCCAAATCTCTTCACCTCTTTCATGGGTGAAATCTTCAGGTATACTAAATCACCAACCTCAACCTTGAGGTCCCTTCTTCTCATATCCGCGTTGGATTTCAGATAACTCTGGGTTGTTTTCAATCTTTCCCTCATCAACTTAACTTTCTCCATAGCTTCATACACTGCATCGGGCCCTAGCAAAGCGGCCTCACCCACCTCAAACCAACCTATGGGTGATCTACATCTCCTCCCATAAAAAGCCTCAAATAGAGCTATTTGAATGCTAGAATGATAACTGTTATTATAAGCAAACTCAATCAATGGCAAATGCTCATCCCAACTACCCTTAAAATCAAGAGAACATGCCCTCAACATATCCTCTAAAGTTTGGATGGTCCTCTCTGCTTGACCATCTGTCTAAGGGTGGAAAGTTGAACTAAGATGGACTTGGGTACCAAGACTCTTCTAAAAATCTCTCAAAAACTGGAAAGTAAACTGAGTATCCCTATCTAAGATGATAGACAAGGGAACCCCATGCAATCTAACTATCTCTCGAATATACATCTTAGCATAATCCTCAGTTGTATATGACGTGTGAACTGGCAAGAAATACGCTGACTTAGTTAATCTATCTATAATAACCCAAATCAAATCATGATGACGACGTGAATGAGGTAAATCAGTCATAAAATCCATATTCACCTCTTCCTAATTCCAAGTGGGGATACCAAACTCTTGCAACGTACCACCAGGTCTTTGGTTCTCTACCTTAACCTATTGACAAGTTGAATAGTTGTCTACAAATTCTGCAATATCGCTTTTCATACCACTTTACCAATAGATTTCTCACAAGTCGTAGTACATCTTGGTAGCACCTAGATGAATAGAATAATGTGCACCATGCGCCTCATCCATACTTCTCTGTCTCAACTCATCAACACAAGGCACACATAATCTATTCTGGTATCTCAACACGCCATCTCCCCCTTGGGAGAAAACCTCTACTTTTTGGTCTTTAACCGACTCCTTTAGTTTGACCTAACTAAAATCCTTATCTTTCTTCTCCTTTACTTCCAAAATTAGAGAAGATTCGGAACTACTCTGAACCCAAACATTCCCTTCAGCTGAATCAACCAGCCTGACACCTAATCTAGCCAAACGGTGAACTTATCGAGCTAACTCTTTATTATTATTCTTAACATGAGCAACACTGACCATAGACAACCTACTAAGGGCATCTGCCACTACAATGGCCTTTCCCGAGTGATACAAAACACTCATATCATAACCCTTCAACAACTCCAACCACTTTCTCTGACGGAGATTCAACTCCCTCTAATTAAACACATACTGTAAACTTTTGTGGTCTATGAACACATAAAAAAGAACACCATACAAATAATGTCTCCAAATTTTCAAAGCAAATACCACAACAGCTAATTCAAGATCATGGGTTGGGTAATTCTTTTCATGAGGCTTCAACTGTATAAAGGCATAGGCTATGACCTTACCTCTCTGTATCAACACACAACCCAAACCAACTCTAGAAGGATCGCAATAAACAATAAATCCATTTGTACCATCAGGTAATGCTAGAACTGGGGCTGAAATGAGTCGAGTCTTCAACTCCTAAAAGTCTTCTCGCAGGAATCTAACTACAGGAACTTAACTTTCTTTTGGGTCATTCTAGAAATAGAAAACTCGATAAAAGATAAACCTTCAAAAAAATAGTGGTAATAATCGGCTAGACCCAAGAAACTTTTAATGTCTAACGGAGAGATAAGTCTAGGCCAATTTCTTATGGCTTCTATCTTTTGGGGATCAACTCTAATACCTTCACTGGAAATAATATGACCGAGAAAGGCTACTAATCTTAGCAAAAATTCACATTTGCTAAATTTTGCGAACAATTGATGGTCTCTAAGAGTTTGCAAAATAACTTTAAGATGATCTACATAGTCGTCCTCACTATGGGAGTATACAAGGATATCATCTATGAATACTATGACAAACATGTCTAGATACTATTTGAACACTCGATTCATGAGGTCTATGAAAGCTGCTGGGGAATTGGTTAGCCCGAAGGACATGACTAGAAACTCAAAATGACCATAACCGGTTCTAAAGGCTGACTTTGGAATATCATATTCCCTTACTTTAAGCTGATAATAGCCGAACCGGATCTAAGGTCTATCTTTGAGAAAGAACTTGAACCTTGGAGTTGATCAAACAAGTCATCAATTCTCATAAGGGAATATTTGTTGTTAATTGTAACCCTATTCAGATGACGATAGTTAATGCACATTCGCAAAGAACCATCTTTCTTTTGCACGAATAGAACGGGAGCGCCCCACGAAGAAACACTAGGCTTTATGAAACCTTTATCTAGTAGATCATTGAGTTGCTCTTTCAACTCCTTAAGCTCTGTGGGAGCCATACGATATAGAGGGATAGAAATAGGCTGAGTATCTGGAAGAATCTCAATACCAAATTCTATTTCCCTATCGGGAGGTACCCCTGGAAAATCTTCGGGAAAGACATCAGGAAACTCGTTAACTACTCGGACGAACTAAAGTATTGGAGTCTCAGACTTTATGTCTTTGACTCGAACTAGATGATAAATTCAACCTTTGGATATCAACTTTCTGGCCTTAAGGTAAGATATGAAATGACTCTTGGGAGACACTGAATTACCTAACCACTCAAAGAATGACTCATCTGGGAACTGAAATTTCACCAAATGGGCGCGACAGTCTATAGAAGCATAACAAGAATGGAGCCAATCCATACCAAGGATAAGATCAAAGTCAACTATATCTAACTCTATTAATTTTGCTAAGATGACTTTATGGAGGACAGTGATAGGACAGTTTTTATAGATTGTTTAGCTACAACTGACTCACCTACTGGAGTAGAAACCAAGAAAGGCTCAGGGATATTTTCAGAACTTATCTCAAAATTTACTGTAACTAATGGGGTCATATAAGAGAAACTTGACCCAGAGTCTAACAACACATAAACATCAAGATAAAAGACACAAAGCATACCTGTAACCACAACTGGTGAATCTTCCTGCTCCTGGCAGGATGGTAAAGCATAGAACTGATTCTGGTGCTGACCGCTACTAGTATTGGATGATACGCCCTGAGAAGGAGTATGGCGACCTAAAGAAGTTAGTGCACTAATAGCCTAAGTCTAGGGACGGTCATCTCTGTTTTCTTTCTTAGCATTCGGACAGTATCTAATGCTGTGACCCAACTTACTACATCCAAAACAACCTTTCTGACCAGCCAAACACTCACCAAGATGATTTTTACTACACTTAGTACACGTAGGATAACTGGGCCTACCACCCACTCTACTCTCGGATCTGGACATAGAAGACTTACCTCGCTGTTCTTGCCTATTTTTGGGTGTATGAGCACTGGCTGAAGAAGGTGAATGCATAGATGAATAATTCTGAAACTGCGAATGATTTCCTCCTCCAGACCTATTCTGACCATGATCAAACTACCCTGTTCTAGCCCTTTTATTTGATCTCTCTCTTTACTTCCCCTTTTATGCCTCAATCTGCTGAGCATGCATCATCAATCTAGGAAGATCCATATCTCCAATGAGCATAGCAGTCCTACACTTCTTAACTACCAACCCAGACACACCGGTCACAAACTTACTCATGCTTGACCTAGGGTCAGCCATCTGTTCAGGGGAATACTTAGACAACTGGTTAAACTTAAGGCAATACTCTTTCACAGTCATTAATCCCTGCCTCAAGTTTATGAACTCTTCTATCTTAGCTTCTCTCATCTCACGTGGGAAGAACTTGTCTAACAATACATCCTGAAAAATCTGCCAAGTCATGGGAGCTGCATTCTCTCCTCTACTTTTCTTCCACATCACCACCTAATTATAACCAACATCCTTCAGCCTATAGGATGCCAATTCTACACTCTCCTTTTTAGAAACATGCATAATTTGGGTGATCTTTTTCACCTCATCAAGATACAACTGTGGGTCCTCACCTTACTTCGACCTAAAGAACTCGAGAGGGTTACTTCTCATAAAATCTCAGATTCTGGTTGCGGCTAAGTCCCCATCTTGCTAAAGTGGGGTTGCAGCCTAACGATTACCCTGAATATTAGCTATCACATCTTGGGATAGCACCTGAAAAGCATCCCAAAACTCTACATGTGACACATTCTCATTCAAATGATCTGCGGGCTGAGGTTGCTGGTTATTATTTCTGAGGGCATTAGCTCGACCAGAAGGCATTTTCAACTATCACTTGAAAGTATGATTTAAAAGCAAATAGAGATGTTGTAAGAATGATAGATCATGAAAGAAAGAGATGATTTCCTAACATTCCATAGCCTCTTGCTCATAGATGTGGCTCGCTTCACACCGATGATCAAGACTCTATGTAGCATGACTTTTCTGACTTCCTAGGACTCTCTAAACCATAGGATCTGATACCAAGTTTGTAACGCCTCAAAATCTATTCCTGAGATGTCACACGGGGCTCAAGACTACGAGTAGACTTAAGCTAACCCTATCTTCATACTACTGAGCCTGAATCTTATAATAATGGAAATATAAACATAAAGGTTATGCTAGAATACGAAAACTGTATGTAATATCTGAGAATAATCTGAACATAACATTTGAACATCAAAACTGAATAATCTACATCAAAACTAATGATCTGACAAGCCTCTACTACTAATACTAGAGAGTCAATGGAACAAACCCCCAGCTAACTCGAACTGTCTGAAAGAAAATGCTAAATTTAATAAACTGATAAGCTATAAAATCTGAATGAATAAGCCCCCAAACTATGAGGACTCACCAACTGTCAGATGTAGATGGAGATGCTCGAACTACTCACATTGCTAACACTGAGCACCTAAACCTATATTATGAGACAATGTAACACATAGACGTATATGTGGATCAGTACTTTGAGGATGTACTGATTATATGGGGGTGATATACATAAGTAAAACATCATCTCATAATCATTATTTATAAAACAATGCATGCTAAATGTAAATGACTCATATAAGCTGGAATATCTGAAATACTGAGGTATGTAGCAATAATAAGCAAAACATACTTTATAAATCTTGTGAGCCATAACATTTATTTCTAAAAGTTGTACTAAATACTGTCTTTAAATCATACTATCGAAATGTAAAAGATCTTACTCTAAATCTGAAATCTGAAAGCTAAACTCTGAAGCTATTATCTTTCTGAGAAGCATATTTTGAATAAAATTGTGAGCCTTTACACTTAGTTTTCTAAAAGCATTTCTTTCCTTCTTTTACTTTGATTAGCAGGGTTTGAAACATATATTTTTAATCTGTAGGGAGGTTCTCTTAACCGACATAAACCATGTGAGCTAACATGGAGTCCAATGTCTCGTCCTACTAAGAAAGAAACCTCACGTTGGGGAGAGGTATCATACTCTTGCCAGGGAGTATAACCTGAGCTAAGTAATCACATCTGTAACTATCATCCACATAGAAGTGGGAATAACCTGATAATCTGTACCTACATTGGCTACGTAGTTCTGTAAAAGTAGGATGCGCTAAAGCCATACTTTCTTCTCGGTGCTAAATACTACTCCCTTTTTATTTGCTACGTTCATTCTGTTGGAAATCTACTTTAAAACTAGCATAAGGGTTTATCTAAAACCAATTATGCATTAATTTGATAAAATCTATAATGATCTGAAAAGTGGATTCCAAAAATAAATCTGAAGATCAAAAGATCAAACTTTATTGCAAATCTGACATAATCAGCTCATAAGGTGCTTAAAGCATCATTTTTCTCAAAATCTCAACATATAAATTTAGGTCTTAAAACCCATGTCAAATATCATAATAATTATGCTTGATAATGAAAACAATGATAATTCATCTCAAAATTTAGAAATTACTGCAATAAGCATGAAAATAAGAAAATAAACATGTAATTCAACCTATAATTCACTTGAAATCTCATGATCTTGTAAATGGAAACATTGGGTATGAACCCTAATTTCAATTTCATGAAAAATCATATAAAATCAAATAACATTGTAATTTAAAATAAGTTTTGGGCACAAGGATGAAAGAATTATCCTTGTTCAAACCCCACATACCTTAATTTGACGATCTAGATGCTAGAACTTGAATCTTGAATCTCTATGGATGTTTTGGACATGACTTCTTAGAGTTCTTGAATTGGGAATTCTCAATCTTGAATTTCCTTGAAAAATTAATGGAGGAATTTGAGTTTTTGGAGAAGGAGCTTTTGATTTCTAGGGTTTTATTTTTGAAAAGAATGGTGAATAAAGAGCATAAAGTTCTTGAAATATGATTAATCTATTGTTTTTGGACGGATTGGGGGTTGGGGATTTACCAAAATACCCCTTTTAAACTTCTATACGAAACTGGAAAACGTACATTTTCCTGATCTGGGTGGCCACCGCGACGCGCTACTATCATGGTGGCTCACTAGAAATTGTCGAATGGAAACTGGGTAAACTCCGCGACGTGGAGACATCGCGGTGCCCCTTTGAAATGCCATTTTGGCACATGGCGTGATGCATTATTATCGCGCTGGACCTCTGGAAAATGACAATCGGGAAATTGACCCCCTCTGCGACGCGCCAATATTGCGGAGGGCCCCTGGAATGGAACAATTAGGAATTTACACTGATCTGTGACGTGCTAAGGATCCAAACTGCGGTGTTTTGCGACAGGAACTTAAAATAGCCATAACTTCTTACTCGGTTATCGGATTTAGGCAAATCTTATATCGCTGGAAAGCTAATTCAATTTTCTATGCAATGAAAAGTCCAAATATAAAGAATTCCATACCAAATAAATAGTATTTGTCTTGGAAGCTATCCTTTAACACTCTAGGGATGAATTTAATCTAGGAAAAATCATGGGGTATTACAGCCACTTTATTTGCTTTCCACATTCACACATACCTACATTTTCCATTTTTTTCTTCACCCATCTCTTTTGCAGGCATTTTTTATTCATTTGACTCTTTTGTAATTCATGCCTTTACTTTTTTTTCCTCTTCTTCTCTTTTCTATTTTCTCTTTTGCTTTCTTTTCTTAGCAATTTGGTGTCGGCTATGTACTTTTACAACTTTGCCCCTAGCTGAAAATCCTGATATACCGCGATCGCACTGTCTTAGTTGCGATCGCGGCTCCGCAGTTGCTGCATTTTTCTGGTGATCACGTCCTTCTAACTTTCTTGACTTACCGCGATCGCGGTGGCCACCCTGCGATTGCAGTACTTGAGGCCCAGTTTGCACAGTTTTCCAGCTTTTGCACTTATCTCCTCTTTTCTCCCATTTTTAGATTGTTTTTCTTCCTTTCTTCTCAACATTTTTGTACCTGAAAAACTTGGGAATTAGTGCATTTAAATCACAAAATAGTCTCATTCATACCTTTAAAAAGTAGTAGTGTGCGCTAATTCGGATGTCAATGAGTGGTAAATTCACCACTCATCAGGAGGCCCTTTGAATCGAGTATCTTTTATTTTTAGAAGTATATTTTATTATTATTTATTTTATTTTATTTTATTTTTATGGAAAGAAAAGAAAAAAATCATATTTGTTTACTTGTTGATATGAGCATTTTAGGCCTGAGTTTGAATAGTAATTGCTTGTGAGTGCGTGATGTAAATAAAATAGCAAATTGCTTGACACCTAGGCTCATGGTTGTGACTCTATATATAGCTTATTTTATTTTATAGTTCGTTGTGACCCTGTTTGTCTTAGAAGTGGAATTAATCCATCTTGATTGATACTTGTGCCATGTGTGGTGAGGATTTCTTGCATATTTCATATTTTGCATCTTAGTCTAGAACTTGTGTTGCATGTTATTGAAGTGAAATAAAAGTGTTGCTATGTTTGGAAGATGACATAAGCCTTCTTTGATTTGTCTTGAGAATTTTAGCCTTTTTAGATATTATACCACTAGTTATCCCCTTTGAGCATGTAGCCTTTTGTTGTTAGCCATATTTTTGCCTTGATCCTTTTGTTGAGTCCCTAATTTTTGCACCCTGCTTCCTTAAGCACTTTATCATAGACTATGATAAATTTGATAAATATTGAGAAAAGAAGTGGTGGACTGTTAAAAAGTAATCAATGATAGGATTCAAAGTGATGAAAAGGCCCTCTTTGAAAGAATGTGACATGAGAAAAAAAATATTTGAAAACAAAATCTTTAAAGCATTCTTGATAAGATGAGAATACTGGTGAAAATAATAGTTAAAGAGAGGGTTGAAAATAAAGATGAGAAAATAATAGGTATTGAAGTCTAGAAGTGTAGAGTTCTAAAGAAAGTGTAAGCCACTACTATATAGTTTTCCTACCCGTCCCCTAGCCAACTTTACAAGCCGTTAGAAGTCCTATTTGATTCTAGTCGAGCATGCTTAATTAGTGGAGATGTACATAATGGGCAAGCCCTGTCACAACCCAAAAAATAAGGGTCAAATGACACTTGTCGCAACAAGCCTTGACAAGTAAGCCTATCACGCAAATTAATATGAAAAGTGGAAAACAACACCAAAACCAAAGGTAAGACTTCTTGAATGAATCCAAACCACACATATATAATAATAGCAGGAAACTATGTAACAAAGATACCATAAATCTCTCAAAATATAGTGTCACGGTGTAAGAACCAACTAAATACATCTCAAAGTCAAAATATACAATTGATATTTCAAAAGAAACATAATTTGTCTCTTAATAAGAAAACAAGACATAAACTAAACAAGAAGAGGTAGTAGATCAACTCTGGAAGAATAGATCGATTGCTACCTTAAAAATACTCCAAATACTGTCTGAATTAGCCACCGTATGACGAACTCAAAACCTGAATATGCACCAAAAGGGTGCAGTAGGGGTGAGTACGATCCATTTGTACTCAATAAGCATTATAGACCAACTGAGCAAAGTAGAAAATAAAGTGTATAAAACACATATTATGGGCAAGTCACCTACAATAAAAAAAATATCCCAAACGATAGCCCACATGTCTCCACTAATAGTTCTACAATATACACATAAACTAAAATACAAGTACAAGAAAGAAGCACAAATAGATAGATATCATCTCAAGAATGAAAATACAACACAGAATATACACAATGTATGAAATGCAATGAAGATGGTGATGATGATGTGATGCACGAGGTTTTCGTACAACCTCCATATAAACCTATCGAGATGTGCTCCTGAAGTAGGACCCATGGGGGTTCATCAATCCATATACAATCCAATATACGATACCAATCCAATATCCATAACTCTTCTCCAACTCATACATCGGCAAAAGGTTTTTAATGATGTCACATTTTCTATCAAAAAAGGCCAGTATTTCCATGGAGGTACAAATGTTTCATGAATGTGTATGATATGAGGATGTAATGCTCACAACCAATCAGAATGAGAAATTTCAATATCCAACCAATATACCAACCATGTGAGCCACAAATCCACTCAATATTCCAACCATCCATGATCCAATATAATCCACAAATCAATAGAGTAATATATACAATAATTTCCATTTGATACCCCAAAAATACCAACTTAGATATTTTCCACTGAGAAGAATACAATCAATTACATAAATATTAGGTTAAAAACATCATATAAGACCCCATATGGTCATACATAGCAAATAATGTACCAAAAACCACAAAATAACAACACGCCCTCTCACATATTCACAAAATAAATAAAGGCATTTCCATAATTATTTCTTGCACACATAGCTTGATTTTATACCAATATTAGCTACCCAACTCAGTGTGAAGAAAGTTAAGCCATAACCTACCTCGAAAGAAGAAAATCAAATTTGAAAGCCTTTAACACAAAGTTTTCTCCTCACAAACCGACTGAAAATCAAATAAAACATACAAATATAGATTGTACACGTCAAAAAGAAGCCAACGATACACATATTATCTATTTCTAAGTCGGGTCAAAATGAACCCCAAAAATAGATTTTTGAAAAAGAAGGGTAAAACTAGAATTTTAGTTCAAAAATATATTACCCATGATTTAAGAAAGCCATGGAAGAAAACTCAAGTGAAAATGGAAATTGGGGTTTAAATCGAAGAATTACTAATTTAGGCCTTCCGGTCCAAAATTCCCAAATTTCACTTTTGAAATTGAGTTTTAACAAGATTGAAATAACAAGAGTAGAAGTAAAATAATTGAAATAGGGATTTAGCGCTTACCCAAGATTGAAAATGGAAGAAATTGCTCAAAAACTCTAAAACTCGAATCTTCAAGTCTAAAAAATGATGGAAAAATCAAGAAAGAGAAATATATACATAGGTACCGCTAAAGCGGACCAGGGTCCGCTTTAGCGGTCAGCGCTAAAGCTCCTAGGTAACTGCTAAAGTGGCACCTCACCTGAGGTGGCAGGATACTAAAGCGGGTCTTGGATCGCCTCTTTTGTAGTCGGAGCTAAAGCACCTAGGTTACCGCTAACGCGGTACCTACTGGACTAACCAGGGCAGCTAAAGCACCCAATGGGCCGCTAAAGTGCCCAAAGGGCTGCTTTAGTGGTCACACTAGCTTTATTGTACCAGCTGTGGAGACTTAGAATCTAAGTCTCCACGAACCCTTCGAGATTCATCCGATATCAGTAGAATGCAAACAAACTATGCCATGCTATCATATTCAATGCTCCAAACTAATGTCGATATCAGATTTTTTTTTAAAATGTCATTTTTATAAAATTTACCCTCAAAATCCAATTTCACAACTTTCCAAATCGAAGGTCGAAATGAGATACACCAATCGTAATCATGGTACAAACCTAAAATTGATATTCCGTATCTACTGGTGCAGTCCGTTTTGCAATCCGACGTACAAAATAATAAGTGTTGACCAAAGACAACTATAAAGTTTTTTAACTACCAAAAATGACAAACTCGCACAAATCACACCGAAATGCATTGGGAATCTGACAATCATTCCCACACCCTAGAAATACCATAAAGCAACCACAGAGAGAGGTAAAATGGTCCAATCATACCCAAATGAATAATTCACAAAAATCACCAAAAATTAAGTCATTACATCATCCATCACTAAAAATCTAGTTCATCCTCAAATTATAGGAAATGGAAATGCTTAAATCGGTGAAAAGTTGGGGATTACTACCACGTATATCGGACTCAACCTCCATAGTAGCCTCATCTATAGGTCGATGTCTCCACTGGACCTTACCTACTATTTTATATCTCTATAATGCAACGGGACCCTCAACAAAATATAACCTTTTATCTATATGGACTGAATCCCAACGAATGACATGGGACTCGTCTAGAATGTAACACCAAAGCATGGAAACTTGAAAAACTGGATGAACAATTGATTAATCTAGGGGCAATGCTAACTCATAAGCCTCATCTCAATAGTCTAAAGAATCTCAAGAACGCCAATATACATGGGGCTAAACTTGCCCCTCTACCCATACCTCATCACACTTTTCCTGGGTGACACACAAATGAAGACTTGATTATCAACACTAAATCTCAAGACACGAAGTCTACAATCTGCATAACACTTTTGCCTACTCTGAGCCACTTGAAGTCCATCCCGAATGACCCAAACTCTATCCAAAGACTCATAAAGCAAGCCTGAACCTCAAGGTATAATCTTAGAAACCTTTAACCAATCAACTAGAGAGTGACTATGCCTACCATACAATGATCCAAAAAAAGCCATCTCAACACTGGAATGGTAGTTATTATTATATGCAAACTCTGTCGAAGCTAGATGTTTCTCCCACTGACTTCCAAAGTCCATTAAAGAAGAGCCAAGCATATCCTCTAAAACCTAAATAGTCTGCTCTGACTGACTATCGGTCTAGGGGTAAAATATTGAGCTACGATCAATTCGAGTACCCAACTCCTCCTAAAAAGTCTTCAAAAAGTGAGATGTGAATACTGAACCTCTGTCTGAGATGATAGATATTGGCATGCCATGAAGACAAACTATCTTATAAATATGTGAACCTCTCAGCACCAAAAGAAATCAAAACTAAAATGGAACGAGCAAATTTAGTCAATCTATCCACAATGACCCAAACACTATCAGAACCAAGAGAAGTACTATATAATCCAATGAAAAAGTCCATAGTGATGCGTTCCCATTTCCACTTGAGAATGGGTAACCTCTGAAGTAATTCATTGGCCTTAAATGCTTGACCTTCACCTGCTGGCAACATACGCAATGAGCTAAAAAATCCACATCCCTTATCTTACCATCCCATCAGTAATGTTGTCTCAAATCACAATACATCTTAGTTACTCCAGGATGGATGGAATACCTAGAAAATTGAGCCCCCTCCAAAATCAATCTAATCCAATCACCCATTCTCCACACACAGACTCGGCCTCCAATCCTCAAAATACTATCTAGGCCAATCGAAAGTTCCTAAGCCTATCTACTTAGCACGTTATCCCAAATCACTCTCAACCCAATATTATTAAACTGATTAGCATGTATATGTGACACGACCCAACCTAGGGACTTATCGTAATGGGAGTCCCAAGTCCGGACAGGATCGGAGACCACCCTCGTTACCCAACCCAACCTCCAGCCACCTGTTCTGAGTCGGTTGAATTTCAAACATATAAAAAGATAATGTAACTATCCAGATTACAGACTCTGGGATAGGTCTATTATGGAGTCTGACCCAACTGAGTTCGATTGTCCCCTACCACCCGTACAACCATACCAAGCCAAATCAAACTATAGATCCAGCCATAACCAAATAAGTTTCATTAATAATTGAATATATAATCTCAAATAAAAGAGGATGGAATAACCAACAATATCATCAAGCGATATCAACCCCAATACCAACACCAATGCTAAGGCTGACACCAATACTGATCCCGCCTATTCCAACCCATAGTAGTTCCACAAAGCCTCTAACCAAAAAAATACCAAAATACACTTGGGACATGCCACCAACCATAGCCAAAACCAATATCTATAAATAAGTCAAAGTATGTAATAACATCCATGAAATGGATCCTTCTGGAAAATAGAATCTCACCACTTCAATCCAAATGCTGACCCCAAAGTCTGAACTGCTAAGCAGGAGGAGTAGAACGGCCGATTCATGCATCGCGTGGGGATACAGCGCCTGAAGACAAGTTAACGGGTGAACGCTAGCATGAACTCAGGATAAGGACAAAATAATACCATTTATAAAACCAAGTAAAAATCATCCATATGCACACAACCATACATATATATATATAACCATGCTGGGAAAGGAAACTAAGTTTAGCATGCCTTTATAAACCTTTTACATGGGTTGTGTAGCTTTGCCGTCCTAAATTACCCATGGGCTATATGGGTTCAACTCTCCCTGCTGAAAGGGCCCAAGTGCGTGAAGCCGCACGATCAAAGAAAAGAACATGGTATGACTAGTACATCCCCCAAAATATATAGTGTGACTGCACACGGTCACTAGGAACAAACCTCACATCAGCAAATATGAGTTTCCAGTTTAGATCCCCTCGAGACCTCTACCTTCCACGACTTTGCTTCACACCCCTCCTTTAAGCCTAATTAAATCCATTACCAAGCTACTAACTAAATCATTAATCTTTATTAACCCAGGCTATTAGATAGTGGTAACATCATACCGACTATAACTTGCAAATATTGTCCTTAGCCAATCCTTAGGGGATTCCCATATACCCCATTTGATTTTCAATTAAACTAAAACCATGGCCACCAAGGCCTTTTTAATCCATTTAAAACCATTTAAACAATTCATAACATTTAGGCTTCCATTACCAATTTAAACCATGCATAAGTTCTACTAAAAAATAAATATTATAGTAAAAAAATTGTTATAGGCATTTTATCAAACACTTTGGGGGCATAGTATTTCCAAAACCAAAGTCCATTACCAAAGTACCAGTCCCATGCAACCAATTATCCAAAAACACCATTAATTCATATAAAAACATAATTAAAAACCTGAGAAACCATAACCAAGCATTTATAACCAAAACCCCCAAATTATATTTGAAAACCTAAAATCACACAATATTTAAATCATGAAAACATTGCATAAAACCATGCCTTCAGTTGGAACTAACAACGAGGGAAGACAACATACCTTAAACCAAGATGATGTTGGAGAGAAATCACCAAGACAAGCCCCAATTTACTCCTTAAGATAAAACCCTAGCTTCCTTTGCCCAAGAACTCTAGAGAGGATTTAAGAGTGTTTTCCAAATATTTAAGAATAGAATAATAGGTTAAATAACCTTTCAAGTGCAATATAAGTCGTAGGAACTTATTAGGATAAGTGGGGAAATGTCCAAACTACTCTGACTTAAACTGCATTAAATTCCCGTCATAAGGTATGAATGACCCTTATGAGTCATACCCATCCTGTACGAGTGGTACCCACCTCTCGTACCCTAGGATTTATCTTGGACCCAACACTGTCCAAGGTACGACACACCTAAACCCAAGTCATAGTCAAGTGTACAAATAGTACCCATAAACCGTACCTTTGGCAGAATAAAATCCAAGAGGTTTGAATGTTGACCACCATTTGAGTCCTGGGTACAACTCGTACCCTGGCTTATGGCTCACGGTGAGCCACTCGTACTCAGATCCAACTTAAGTTACCAAGTCTAAGGTTAAGTAAAGTAACTAAACAACCCATACCAAACTATATGATTCGTACCACCCAAATCATACCCATTCCAGTAACTACATCCATCCCACCAACCAACACTGGTCAGTATACGACTGGACCATACCACCCATACACAAGTGTACGACTCGTTCCCCTAAGTTGAATCTTACCCAAAAACCAAAAATCAAGGAAATTTTCTAAGGCCCAGAAACCAGGATGTTTCAGTCTCCCCCACTAGGAACATTCATCCCTGAATGACAGACAAGGTAGGAGTAATTACACACATGAGCCATTTATATTATCAAATATATTTCCAATCTTTAACAAAGTTTGAAAACAAAGAGGCAAAGATATTAATCTTTCCATTAAAAAAACTCAGAAAATAAAGATATGTTGAAGACATATAATACCTTCCATATGAATCTCGGGAGTAAAAAACAGATGTGGATACTTGGACTGTATGTCCTCGTCCGCTTACCATGTAGCTTCTTCCACCTTATGGTTCCACCATAGAACCTTGACCGAATCCACATCATTGGTTTGCAATCGATAAACCTGCCTATCCAAGATCTCAATCAGGACCTCTTCATAAGATAGAGAATTTGATATACCTAACCCCTCCAAAGGAACAATCAAAGAAGGATTACCAAGACACTTCCTCAACATGGAGACATAAAATACCGGATGAATGGAGTTCAAACTAGAAGGCAACTCCAACTCATAAGCAATATTTTAAACACTCTACAAAATCATATAAGGACCAAAGTGCCAAGGATTGAGCTTTGTTTTTTTGCCAAACCGCATTACTCCCTTCATGGGAGTACCTTGAAGACCACCTTTTCCCCAACCTCAAACTCCAACTCTCCAGCCTTACATCTGCATAGGAATTGTAGGCAACTTTGGGCAGCCTTAAGCCTATCCAGATTCATATTCACCTTTTTCATAGCCTGATAGACCAAATCCGGACCAAACATATCTGCCTCACCAAGCTCGAATCAACCAATATAAGATCTACACCTCCTACCATACAATGCCTTAAAAGCGGCCATACCAATACTAGAATGATAGCTATTTTTGTAAGCAAACTCCACCAAAGGTAGATGCTTAACCAACTTCCACCATAATCAACCACATATGCCCAAAGCATATCCTCCAATGTCTGAATAGTTCTTTTTGCTTGCCCATCTATCTGAGGATGATAAGTAGTACTCAGACTCACCTTAGTACCTAATTCCTTCTAGAAAGACCGCCAGAACTGAGATGAAAACTGCGTGCTACGATCATAGATACTCAAAATAGGTACCCCATGTAGCTTCACAATCTCCTAAAGATATAACTTTGGATAATCCTCTGCAAAAAAGGTAGTCCTTACTAGCAAAAAGTGAGCAGACTTTGTCATTCTATCCACGATGACCCAAATCAAATCATATTGATTCCGAGACCGAGGTAAATAAATCCTTATTTATTACCTCTCATTTCCATTCGGGCAAAACAATCTCTTGATATAACCCACCAGGTCTCATGTGCTTAATTTTAACTCGTTGACACACCAATCACTTGGCCACAAAATCAGCCACGTCCCTTTTCATATCATTCCACCAATACATCTCTTTGAGATCATGATGCATCTTAGTAGAACTGGGATAAACAACATAGTGTGATTCATGAACCTCAGTAAAAACCCTTTGTCGCAACCCATCGACATCAGAACCGCACAACCTCCCTTAGTATCGTAAAGTACCGTTGCCACTGATCTCAAACACCATTACCTTCTGCATAGCCACATTACTCTTGATTTTCATCAAGATAGGATCTAGCACTTGTTTTTCCTTAATCTCTACACCCAGAGATGACGAACCCCTTCCTTTACCATAACCCCACCATCCTCGGAGTTTGAAAGATAAACTCCAAGATTAGCTAAGCGGTGAATATATTTCACCAATTCTCTCTTTCCTTCTTCAACATGAGCCAAACTCCCTATGGATAACCTACTAAGAGCATCAACAACTACGTTAGCCTTACCTGGGTGATAGTGATGACTCATGTCATAGTCTTTGAGAAGCTATAACCATCTTCTTTTCCTGAGATTGAGTTCTTTCTGAGTGAACACATAGTATCGACTCTTGTGATTAGAAAAGATGTCTATGTGCACTCTATAAAGATAATGCCGCCATATTTTCAAAGCAAAAACTACCTCCAACCACTCCAAATCATGAGTAGGATAATTCCTCTCATGTACATTTAATTGCCTGGAAGCATATGCAATCACCTTCCCATGCTGCATCAAAACACAAACAAGTCCCAGCCTAGATACATCACAATAAACCATAAAACCCTCGCTGCCCTCAAGCAATGTCAAGACTGAAACCGAAGTTAGCTTATATTTCAACTTCTCAAAACTCCACTCACAAGCATCCGACCAAGAAAACTTCACCTTTTTCTGAGTCAACTTAGTTTAAGGAGCAGCTATCGTCGAAAAGCTCTCCACAAACCGCCGATAATACCCATCCAAACCCAAGAAGCTCTGAATATCGGTTAGAGTCGTGGGTCTAGGCCACCTTTTAACCACAACCACCTTTTGAGGATCCACCATATCCCCTTGCTAGAAATAATAAGACCAAGAAAAGTCACAACGTTCAACCAAAAATCATACTTAGAGAACTTGGCATACAACTACTGTTCTTTTAAGGTATGCAACAACACATGAAGGTAATTACCATGATCCACCTCACTTTTGGAATATACCAAAATTTCATTAATAAAAACAACGACAAAGAGATCCAAGAACTGCCTGAAAACCCTATTTATCAAGTCCATAAATGATATTGGGGCATTATTCAAACCAAATTACATCACCAAGAATTCAAAGTGCCCATACCGAGTACGAAAAGCCATCATAGGGATATCCTTCTCTCTAATCTTAAGATGATGATACCCAGACCAAAGATCTATCTTAGAAAAAAACTTGGCACCTTGCAACTGATCAAACAAGTTATATATCCTTTGAAGAGGATACTTGTTCTCGATCGTTAACTTATTTAACTGTCGATAGTCAATGCACATCCGAAGGGAACCATCTTTCTTGCGCATTAACAATACTAGTGCACCCCACGGGGATACACTAGGATGAATAAATCCCTTATCCAGAAGATTCTTAAATTGATCCTTGAGTTTCCTCAACTCAGTTGGAGCCATAAAATAAAGAGGAATAAATATTGGATGAGTATTCAAAACCAAAACCAAATCAATACCAAACTATATTTCCCTTTCCGGAGGAACACTAGGAAGATCATTCAAAAAGACCTCATAAAACTTATTTTTCATTGTAACTAACTGTAAAGAAGGACCTTCCGAGTTAGAATCTTTAACCCAGACCAAGTGGTAAAGACAACCTTTAAAGATTAACTTATGAGCTCTAAGATAATAAATAAACCTCCCCTGGGAGCTAGGGAACCTCCCTCCTACTCTATAACTGGTTTGCCAAAGAACCCAAAGACAACCTTATGAGTCTGACAATCCAAGGACTCATAACAAGAGTGTAACCAATCCATCCACAGAATAACATCAAAATCAGCCATATGAAGTTCAAGCAAATCCACCAAAGTCTTCCTACCACCAACAGATATCACACACCCCCTATAGACTCTCTTAGCAATAATTGGGTCACCTATCGTGGTAAGAATAGAAAAAGGATCTAAAATAACCTCAGGATCAAAACCAAGACATACAACTACATATGGGGTTACATAAGCAAGAGTAGGCCCCGAATCAAGTAGACAATACACATCATGAGAAAAGAGTTGTAATGTACCAGTAATGACATTAGGTGATGCCTCAAATTTCTGCCGAGATAAAAGAACATACAACCTATTTCAGCCAGTGTCGATACTAGAAGAAGACGCCAAAGCTGTACCACTAGGAGCAGGAGCAAAAAATAAACCCACTTGTACCTTATTTGCTCTCATAACAACTTTATAAATCAGATAATTCTTGAGTATATGGATTGGCTGGCCATATTTAAAATGTTTGTCCCTTCCTTCATCATAATAGCCCTGATAAAGACGACCGCAGAACCGACAAAGAGGGCATAAAGAAACTAACTGACACCCACTCTCTTGAGATTGGGCACCCTATGCCCAGAAATTATCACCACCTTGTTGGCGTCTATCACCTGACTGCTCGGGTAAGTAGCGCTAGCAGTAGAGAAGGAACCAGAACTCCCCAACTTTTTTCCTGGCTATTTACCTCCATCCCAACTACCTTGTGAATAAGCACCTCCCTGGTTAGAAAACCTACCTGTCTTTCCCTACCTATCTCTAAACTCTGCCTGTTTTCTCTTCTCATCCTCTACCTGATGTATGTGGACAACTAACCTTGAAATGTCCATATCCTTGATCAGCAAAGTGGTCTTACTTTCTAAGATCAAATCCCAAGATAGCCCAGAAGCAAACCTTCTCATCCTCACTCTCATGTCAGCCACTAAATAAGGAGCATACCTTGATAGCTGATGAAACTTCAAGGCATATTCCTTGACAGACATTCTCTCTTACTTAAGATTTACAAACTTCTCCATCTTCGCTTCCCTCAGCTCTTGAGAAAAAAATGATCCAGAAAAGTACCAGAAAAGGCATCTCATAAGGACAACTCCTCTATATCACCTTTATCCCTATCCCACTATTCGTACCATTGGTACGCAACATTCTTGAGCTGATAAGCAAAGTTTACACCTTCCACATTTGTGGCCTGTATCACCCTAAATATCTTCTCCATTTTTTCCAAGAAACCCTGAGGATCCTCTTCCACCTTCACACAAGTAAAAGTAGGAGGATTCAATTTCATAAACTGGCCAACTCTTGTGGCCTCAACAGACAACCCACCAGACGCATCCCATTCATCCTTAGTAGCAATTAACTGAGCAATAGTAAGATTAGACTGGCAAAATTTTGCATTAGTCATCTCACCCTGAGGAGGACTAATAGAAACCAGAGAAACTATAGAACAATCAGGGATAGGACCCTGAGATCAAAGACTAACTACAAACGTAGGACGTACCCCATCCACATTGTCCCCAGATAGGACTAAAGAGTTTCTTTGTGTTCCATATCATCGATGCATGATCTGAAATATGAACAACCAAGGATTAGAGAAGAATACCAGAAGATAGACTCCAAGATTGAAAATAGAATACCAAGAAAATGAAACATTCCTAAATGCCTTGTAGCCTCTCTCTTATGAGTGTGGCGTGCTACACACCCTTAAAAGAGACTCTACCAAAAATGGATTTTTGGACTCCCAATTAACTAGGAACTAAAAAATCTGATACCAACTTAACATGACCCAACCTGGGGACTTGTTGTTATGGGCATCCAAACTCTGGCCAGGATCGGAGACCACCATCGTTACCTAACCCAACCTCCAGTCAACTGCCCTAAGTTGGGTGAATTTTGAACATATAACAAAATAGTGTAACTATTCAGATTACAGACTCTTAGATAGGTTTGTTACCGAGACCGACCCAACTGAGTCTGACTGTCCCCTACTACCCGTACAACCATACCAAGCAAAACCAAACCATAGATCCAACCATAACCAAATAAGTTCCATTAATAATTAAATATATAATCCCAAAGTAAAAGAGGATTGAACAACCAACAATATCGTCAACCGGCATTATCCTCAATACCAATACCAATGCTAATGCTAACACCAATATCGATCCTGCCCATTCTAACCCATAGTAGATCCACAAAGCCTCTAACCAAAAAAATACCAAAATCTGGTGGAAACATGCCCCCAACCATAGCCAAAACCAATATCCACAAATAAGTTAAAGTATGACATAACATCCATAAAATAGAGCCTTTCAAAAAGATGAAACCTCACCACTTCAATCCAAATACTGACCCTAAAGACTGAATCACTAAGCAAGAGGAGTAGAACAACTGGTTCATACATCGTGTGAGGATACAGTGCCTGAAGACTAGTTAGCGGGTGAACACTAGCATGTACTCAGAATAAGGATAAAATAATGCCATTTAGAAAACCAAGTAAAACTCATCCATATGCACACAACCATACATATATATATAACCATACCGGGAAAGGGAACCAGGATTAGCATGCCTTTTTAAAACCTTTACCTGGGTTGTGTAGCTCTGTCGTCCTAAACCACCCACGGGCTATATGGGTTCAGCTCCCTCTGTTTAAAGGGCCCCAGTGTGTGAAGCCGTACGATCAAAGAAAAGAACCTCGGATGACTAGTACATCTCCTAAAATATATAGTGTGACTACACACGGTCACTAGGACCAAACTCATATTAGCAAATATGAGTTTCCAATTTAGATCCCCCGAGACCTCCACCTTCCACGACTTTGCTACACATCCCTCCTTTAAACCCAATTAAAACCATGACCAAGCAACCAATCGAACCATTAACCATTTATTAACCCAGGCTATTAAATAGTGGTATTGCCATACCAACTATAACTTGCAAGTATTGTCCTTAGCCAATCCTTAGGGGATTCCTATGTAACCAACATGATTTTTAATTAAACCAAAATCATGGCCACCAAAGCCTTTTCAATCCATTCAAAATCATTTAAACAATTCATATCATTTAGGGTTCCAATACCAGGTTTAAACAATGCATATGTTTTATTGAAAAACCAATATTGTAATGAAAACAATATTATAGGCAATTTAGCAAACACTTTAGCGGCATAGTATTTCCAAAACCAAAGTCCATTACCAATGAACCATTCCCATGTAACCAATCATCCAAAACCATTATTAATGCATATAAAAGCATAATTATAAGCATGAGTAAACCATAATCAATCATTTATAACAAAAAACCCCAAATCATATTTGAAAACCTAAAATCATACAACATTCAAATCATGAAAATATTGTATAAAACCATGCCTTTAGTTGGAACTGAACATGCCTTAAACCAAGATGACGGTGGAGAGAAATCACCAAGAAAAGCTCCAACTTACTCCTTAAGATGAAACCCTAGCTTTCTTTGCCCAAGAACTCTACAGAGGATTTAAGAGTGTTTTCCAAGTATTTAAGAATAGAATAATAGGTCAAATAACCTTCCAAGTACAATATAAGTTGTGGGACCTTATTAGGATAAGTGGGGAAATGTCCAAATTGCCGTCACTTAAACTATATTAAATTCCTGTCATAGGGTACGACTGACCCTTATGAGTCATACCCATCCTGTACGAGTGGTATCCACCTCTCGTACCTTAATATTTCCCCCTTGGACCCAACCTTTTCCAAGGTACGGCACACCTAAACCCAAGTTGTATTCAAGTGTATAACTAGTACCCATATACCATACCCTTGGTAGAATAGAAGCTAGAAGGTTTGAATGTTGACCACCATAAGAGTCATGGGTACGACTCGTACCCTGGCTTATGGTTCATGATGAGCCACTCATACTTAGATCCAACTTAAGTTACCAAGTATAAGGTTAAGTGAAGTAACCAAACAACCCATACCCAACTATACAACTCGCACCACCCAAATTGTACCCATTCCAGTAACTATATACATCTCACCAACCAATACTAGTCAGCATATAACTGGACCATACCACCCGTACACAAGTGTACAACTTGTACCCCTAATTCGTATCTTTCCCAGAAACTACAAATCAAGGAAATTTTCTAAGGTCCAGAAACCAGGATGCTTCAGTCTCCCCCACTAGGAATATTCATCCCCAAATAACGGATAAGGTAGGTGTAATCACACATACAAGTCATTTATATTGTCAAATATATTTCCAATCTTTAACAGAGTTTAAAAATAATGAGGTAAAGATATTGTAATGCCTCAAAATCTGATCCCGAAGCGTCACACAATTTTTAAGACTACGAGTAGCCTTAATCTAACCCTGTCTGCCTTCTACTAGATCTCAGTCTCATAATAATGGGAATATGGGCATAAATGTCTTACTAAATACGGAAAACTGTCTGAATATAATATCTGAATCAATGTCTGAAATCTCAATACTGAATTAGCTGAATCAAAACTAGCAGTCTAACAAGCCTCTACTACTAATAACTAGAGACTCAATGGGATAAACCCCCAGCTAACTCAAACTTATTGAAAAGAAAACTAGATCATATAAACTAATAAGCTACAAAATCTGAATAATAAGTCCCCAAATTATGAGCACTTATCGACTGATGGATGTAGATGGAGATGCTACAACTACTCATGCTGCAGATACTGAGCACCTGAACCTACATTATGAGACAACGTAGCACATAAATCCATATGTGGATCAGTACTTTGAGGATGTACTAAGTATATGGGGGTGAAATTAATAATAAAACATCATCTCATCATCATAATTTATAAATAAACAATCCATGCTAAATGAAAATGACTCACATAAGCTGGAATATCTAAAATACTGATATTTGAAATCATAAATAGCAAATCATACTTTATAAATCTAGTGAATCATAACATTTAGTTCATAAAATCATACTTGTATTCTCTCTTTAAGTCATATTATCTAAGTGTAGAAAGGACTCACTCTTAAATCTGAAATCTGAAAGCTGAAAACTGTAGTTAAATATCTTTCTGTAAAGCATAGTCTGAATAGACTGGTGAGCCTTTACACTTGCTTTTCTAAAAGTTTTTGTCATTCTGTCTTAGGACTTAGGAACTTTAGGAGGTACTTCTAACTGACATAAACCATGTGAGCTGTCACGGAGTCCAACGTCTTACCCACATTGGGGAGAGCTGTTCTACCCTTACCATCAGAATAAAACCTTAACTTAAGTGATCACTATCTTAGTCCACTCTGGGCAAATCATAAACCTACGGTGGCACGTAGTTCTGGGGCATGAGACCTTGGAATCATATCCAACTCAATGCTAAATACTACTCCCATACTTATCGCTCAGAACTTTAGGAAATCCACCTTAAAATAGCACAAGGGTTTATAATGAAAACAAATTATGTTTCTCTTTCTTTAAATTTCAAACTATATGAATAATGTGGATTCCTTATCTTAGCTTAGGATCAAAAGATCAAAGATTTACTAAAAATCTATGAATAAACTAATCATAGGATGCTTAAAGCACCATCTTTCTTGAAACACCAATATATATATACTTGGGCTTAATAACCCATACATCAAACTCATGTCAAAACATCGTAATGTTCATTCTTAATTATGAAAACAATGATAATTCATCTCAAAATCTGTAAATTTTTGCAATAGGCATGAAAGTATGAAAATAGACATCCAATTCAACTTCTAAAATATTAGAAATCTCATAATCTTGCAATTAGCAATAATGGGTATGAACCTTAATTCAAATCTCATGAATATTTATTCAAAATAATATGAATTTGTAATTAAAACTTGGTTTGGGACACAAGAATGAAAGAGGATTCTTGTTCATAAACCCCACATACCTAGATAGATAGTTAGATGAAGAAACCTTGAATTTTGGATTCATACTTGAGTTCTTGAAGATGAGTTCTTAGTTATCTGGTCTTGGGAATCCTCAATTTAAAGTTTTCTTGGAGAAACTATAGAGGATTTTAATTTCTTGAAGAAGAAACTTTGGAGATCTAGGGTTTTGCTTTGAGAGGGAATGGATGAAATTGGGCATAAAGTGGCTTGAATATGTTTAATTCCTTGTTTTGGACTAATTTGGGCCTTGGAAATTGACCAAAATACCCCTTTGAATATTTAAACAGAACTGGAAAAGTAATATTTTCCAAACTGGTAGGCCACTGCGACATGCCACTACTGCGGTGGCTCGCTGGAAAAGGACGAGTGAGAACTGGACTTTCTCCGCGATGTGCCACCATTGTGGTACCCCTTTGGAATGCCATTTTGGCAACTGGCGCAACGCGCCACTATCGCGTTAGGCTACTGGAAATGGACAAATAGGAAATTAAACCTCTCCGTGATGTGGGGCTATCACGGAGGGACACTGGAATTTGAAAATTGCCATTTTGGAATCCACCGACACGTGGTGAGTGCCCAGGTAGGACACTAATTTACTAAAAATGCCCTAACTTCTTCAACGAGTGTCGGAATTAGGCAAATTTGGTATCGATGGAAAGCTTATTCAATTTCTCACACAATGGAAAGTCTAAATCTGGAAAATTCTATATGAAATAAAAGATATTCATTTTTAAAGCTCGCCCTTAACATTCTAGGAACGAATTTAAGCTAGAAAAAATATGGGGTATGACAATATCTCTCCCTTGGGAACATTCGGCCTTGAATATGGCTAATTTAAGCTGAAAATGCAAAGGAATCTGAGGCTATAAGCTATCATGAACAACTAAAATAAACTGTATGACTGAATCTCAAATATAATGAGCTACTGAATCAACAATTGGAAGGAACTGAATGAAGGAAAACTATTACCTTCGGCTAAATCTGAGTTCATGGAGAAGAGATGAGGATACTTGGTAAGCATGTCTACTTCTATTTCCCAAGTAGAACCCTCAACGAACTGATTTTTCCACAGAACTTTGACCAAGGAAACTTCTTTGTTCCTTAGTCTATGGATCTGATGATCAAGAATCTCTACTGGGACTTCTTCGTAAGAAAGGCTATTCTGAATATTTGTACTTTCTAGAGGAACTATAACGGTTGGATCATCCATGCACTTCTTCAACAAGGACACATGGAATACTAGATGAACTGAGGATAAGTCTGCGGGTAGATCAATCTCATACACTACCTTTCTAACACGACTCATAATATGGAAGGGACCAACATAACGGGGACTATGCTTCCCTTTTTTGCCAAATGTATTCACCCCTTTCATGGGTAAAACTTTTAAATACACAAGATCGTCAACCTCAAACTCAAGGTCTCTTCTTCTTACGTCTGCATAAGATTTCTGACAACTCTGGGCTACTTTCAATCTCTCTCAAATCAACTGTACTTTCTCCATGGTCTCAAACACCATGTCTGTCCCGATCAAAGCAACCTCACCCACTTCAAACCAACCAATTGGTGATCTATATTTTTGCCCCTAAAGAGCCTCAAATGGAGCCATTTGAATACAAGCATAGTAACTATTATTATAAGCTAACTCAATCAACGAAAAATGCTTATCCCAACTTTCTTTGAAATCAAGAACGCATGCCCTCAATATATCCTCTAACGTTTGAATGGTCCTCTCTGCCTGACCATTTTTCTGCAGATGAAAGGCTAAACTAAGATAAACTTGGGTACCAAGACCCTTCTGAAATGCTCTCTAAAACTGAGAGGTAAACTGAGTACCCCTATCAGAAATGATCGACAAAGGAACACCATGCAATCTGACTAACTCTCTGATATACAACTTAGTATAATCTTCAGCTGTATAGGACGTATGAACCGGCAAGAAATACGCTGACTTAGTCAGTCTGTCTACTATAAACCAAATCAAAGCATGTTGTGATGCGAATAGGGTAAACCAGTCATAAAATACATATTCACCTCTTCCCACTTCCAAATGGGGATACAAACTCTTGTAACGTACCACCAGGTCTTTGGTGTTCAACCTTAACCTATTGACAAGTTGCACACTTGGCTACAAACTCTGTTATATCTCTTTTCATACCACTCCACCAATAGATTTCCCATAAGTTGTGGTACATCTTGGTGTCTCCTGGATGAATGGAATAACGCGCACCATGTTCTTCCGCCATAATCCATTGCCTAAAATCATCAACACATGGCACACATAATCTACTCTGGTATCTCAACACAGCATCTCCCCCTTAGGAGAAAACCTCTATCTTTTGGTCTTTAACTGACTCCTTTAGTTTGACCAAACTAGAATCCTCATCTTGTTTCTCTTTCTCTTCCGAAACTAGAGATGATTTGGAACTACTCTGATCCCAAACATTCCCTTCAGCTAAATCAACCAATCTCATATCTAATCTCGCTAACCGATGCACTTCCTGAACTAACTCTTTCTTATCATTCTCCACATGAGCAACACTGCCCATGGACAATTTACTAAGGATATATGCTATTACATTAGCCTTGCCTGGATGATACAACATACTCCTGACATAATCCTTCAACAACTCTAACAATCTCCTCTGACGAAGATTGAACTCCCTCTAAGTAACTATTTACTGCAAACTTTATGATTCGTGAACATATCAACATGCACCCCATACAAATAATGTCTCCAGATTTTCAAAGAAAACATAACAGTAGCTAACTCAAGATCATGGGTAGGGTAGTTCTTTTCGTGAAGCTTAAGTTGTCTAGAGGCATAGGCTATGACCTTACTTCTCTACATCAAAACATAACCTAAAGTAACTCTAGAGGCACCACAATACACCACAAAACCATCTGTACCATCAGGTAATGCTAGGACCAAGGCTGAAGTGAGTCGAGTCTTCAACTCCTGAAAACTTTTCTTGCAGGAATCTAACCACTGAAACTTAACTTTCTTTTGAGTCAATCTAGACATAGGAGACACAATAGATGAGAAACCCTCAACAATATCTCTGTAATAACCATCTAAACCCAATAAACTCCTAATATCTGATGAAGAGATAGGTCTAGGCCAATTTCTTACGGCTTCTGTATTTTGGGGATCAACTCTAATGCCCTCACTGGAAACGATATGACCAAGGAAAGCTACTGATCTTATCCAAAATTCACACTTCTGAATTTGGCGAAAAACTGGTGATCTCTAAGAGTTTGCAACACAATTCTAAGATGGTCTGCATGGTAATCCTTACTACGAGAGTAGACAAGGATATCATTGATAAAGACTATGACAAACATATCCAGATACTATTTGAACACTCTGTTCATCAAGTCCATGAAGGTTGTTGGGGTATTGGTTAGCCCAAAGGGGATAACTAGAAACTGAAAATGACCATAACGGGCTCAAAAAGCTATCTTTGGAATATCATATTCCCTTACTTTAAGATGATGATAGTCAGATCTAAGGTCTATCTTCGAGAAATAACTTGCACCTTGGAGTTGGTCAAATAATTCATCAATTCTAGGAAGAGGATATTTATTTTTTACTCTAACTTTATTCAGCTGACGATAGTCAATGCACATATACAAAGAACCATCTTTCTTTCGCACGAATAGAATGGGAGTGCCCCATGGAGAAAAACTAGGCCTTATGAAACCTTTATCAAAAAGATCTTTGAGTTCTTCCATCAACTTCTTAATCTCGGTGGGATCCATACGATATGGAGGTATAGAAATAGGCCGAGTATCAGGAAAAAGGTCAATACTGAATTCTATTTCCCTATTGGGAGGTATCCCTAGAAAATCTTTAAGAAAAACATCAGGAAATTCATTAACTACACTAACTAACTGAACTATTGGAATCTCAGACTTAGTTTCCTTGACCCGAACAAGATGATAGATACATCTTTTGGAGATCAACTTTCGGGCTTTAATATAAGATATGAAATGTCTTTTGGGAGACACTGAATTACCTTTCCATTCAAAGACTGGCTCATCTTGAAACTAAAACTTCACTACTCAAGTGCGACAATCTATAAAGGCATAACATGAATGAAGCCAATCCATACAAAGAATAAGATAAAAGTCAACCATATCTAACTCTATTAGGTCTGCTAACATTACTTTATGAAGGATAGTGACAGGACACTTTCTATAGATCTGTTTAGCAACAACTGACTCACCCATTGGGGTAGAAACTAAGAAGGGTTTAGGGATCTTTTCAGAACTTATCTCAAAATTTATTGCAACTAATAGGGTCACATAAGAGAAACCCAACCCAGGGTCTAACAACACATAAACTTCAAGATTAAAGACACGGAGCATACCAGTAACAACATCTGATGAATCTTCCTGCTCCTGATGAGATGGTAAAGCATAGAATCGATTCTGGCGCTGACCGCCACCCGTACTGGATGATACACCCTGAGGAGAAACTGGGCGACCTAAAGGATCTGGTGCACTAGTAGCCTGAGTCTGGGGACGAATATCTTTATTTCCCTGCTTAGCATATGGACACTCTTTGATTTCATGACCCACCGTACCATAATCGTAGAAACCCTTTGTTCCTTTTAAGCACTCACTAGGGTGAGTCTTACCATACTTAGCACATGTCGAATAATTGGGCCTCCCACTCAAACTATTCTAAGATCTCGGCATAGAAGATTTACCCGACTACTCTTGTCTACTTATAGGAGCGGTAGCACTAGCTGAAGATGGTGCTAGCATAAATAAAAGATTCTAAAACTGTGAACGGCTTCCCTCTTGAGACCTAGCCTGGCCATACTTAAACTGCCCTGTTCTAGCTTTCTTACTTTCTCTCTTTCTTCCCATCAACTTCTCTGACTCAATCTGCTGAGCATGCATCATCAATCTATCCTACACTTCTTGACTACTAAGCTAGACACTTCAGTAACAAACTTACTCATATGAGCCCTAGGATTAGCCATTGTATCAGGGGCATACTTAGACAACTGATTGAACTTAAGGCAACACTCTTTTACTGTCATCGAGCCCTGCCTCAAATTCATAAACTTCTCTATCGTAGCTTCCCTCATCTCACGTGGGAAGAACCTATCTAGAAAAGCTTCTTGAAACACCTGCCAACTCATAGGAGGTGCATTCTCACCTCTACCATTTCTCCACATAACTAGCCAATCATATTCTATATCCTTCAATCTATAGGATGCTAACTCTACACTCTCCTCTTTAGAAACATGCATAATCTGGGTAATCTTCTTCACCTCATCTAAATAAAGTTGTGGGTCCTCACCTGCTTTTTCCCTAAAGAACTCTGGCGGATTCATTCTCATAAAGTCTCTGATTCTAGCTGCTGCTAAATCCCCATTCTGCTGAAGTGGGATTGTATCTTGATAGTTAGCTTGATAGTTTCCCTGAACATTAGCAGTCATAGCTTAGGCCAATACCTGAAAGGCAGCCTTAAACTCTGCATGGGATACATTCTCAATCAAAGGACCTGTGGGCTGGGGTAGCTAGTTATCATTTCTGCGGGCATTATCTCGACGAGGAGGCATATTCAACTATCACGTAAGAGCACGAGTTAAAAATAGATAGATATACTATAAACACAAATAGATTATGAAAGAAAGAGATGATTTCCTAAGAATGTCCCGTAGCCTTTTTCTCATAAATGTGGCGCGCTTTATACCCTTGATCAAAACTCTTCGTAACGCGGCTTTTCTGACTCCCTTGGACTCTTAAAACCTGGCTCTGATACCAAGTTTGTAATGCCTTGACATCTGATCTTGAAGCGTCATACGGTGCTCAAGACTACGAGTAGCCTTAAGCTAACCCTGTCTGCCTTCTATTAGATATGAGTCTCATAATAATGGGAATATGGGCATAAATGTCTTACTAAATATGGAAAACTGTCTGAATGTAATATTTGAAATAATGTCTGAAATCTCAATACTGAATAAGCTGAATCAAAACTAGCAGTCTGACAACTCTCTAATATTAATAACTAGAGACTCACTGGGATAAACCCCCAGCTAACTCGATCTATCTAAAAAGAATACTAGATCATATAAACTAATAAGCTATAAAATTTGAATGAATAAGTCTCCAAACTATGAGGACTCACCGACTGTCGGATGTAGATGGAGATACTCGAACTACTCACACTGTTGATACTGAGCACCTGAACCAACATTATGAGACAATGTAGCACATAAACGTATATGTAAATCAGTACTTTAAGGATGTACTGAGTATATGAGGGTGAAATGCATAAGTAAAACATCATCTTATCATCATAATTTATAAGACAAAAACAACGCATACTAAATGAAAATGACTCACATAAGCTGGAATATCTGAAATACTGATATCTGAAATCATAAATAGCAAATCATACTTTATAAATCTAGTGAGTCATAACATTTAGTTCTAAAAATTATACTTGTATTCTCTCTTTAAGTCATATTATCTAAGTGTAGAAAGAACTCACTCTTAAATCTGAAATCTGAAAGATGAAAACTGTAGTTAAATATCTTTCGATAAAGCATAGTCTGAATAAACTGGTGAGCCTTTACACTTATTTTTCTAAAAGCTTTTCTGTCATTCTATCTTAGGACTTAGGAACTTTCAAAGGTACTTCTAACCGACATAAATAATGTGAGCTGTCATAGAGTCCAACGTCTTACCCACATTGGGGAGAGTTGTTCAACCCTTGCTGTCGGAATAGCACCTTAACTTAAGTGATTAATATCTTAGTCCATTATGGGCAAATCATAAACCTATGGTGGCACGTAGTTCTGGGGAATGAGACCTTGGAATCATACCCAACTCGGTGCTAAATACTACTCTCATACTTATCGCTCAGAACTTTAGGAAATCCACCTTAAAATAGTACAAGGGTTTATAATGAAAACCAATTATGCTTTTCTTTCTTTAAATTTAAAACTATATAAACAATGTGGATTCCTTATCTTAGCTTAGAATCAAAAAATCAAAGCTTTACTGAAAATCTGTGAAAAAACTGATCATAGGATGCTTAAAGAATCATCTTTCCTGAAACATCAACATATAAACTTGGGCTTACTCACCCATACATCAAACTCATGTCAAAACATTGTAATATTCATGCTTAATTATGAAAAAAATGATAATTCATCTCAAAATCTGTAAATTTCTGTAATAGGCATAAAAGTATGAAAATAAACATGCAATTCAACTTCTAAAACATTGGAAATCTCATAATCTTGCAATTAGCAATAATGGGTATGAACCCTAATTCAAATCTCATGAATATTCATTCAAAATAATATGAATTTATAATTAAAACTTGGTTTTGGGCACAAGGATGAAAGAGGGTCTTTGTTCATAAATCCCACATACCTTGATAGACGATTAGATGAAGAAACCTTGAATTTTGGATTCCTACTTAAGTTCTTGAATATGAGTTCTTGATTATCTTGTCTTGGGAATCCTCAATTTTAAGCTTTCTTGGAGAAACTATGGAGGATTTTGATTTCTTGGAGAAGAAACTTTGGAGCTCTAGGGTTTTTCTTTGAGAGAGAATGGATGAAATTAGGCTTTTGAATATGTTTAATTCCTTGTTTTGGACGAATTAGGGCCTTAGGGATTGACCAAAATACCCCTTTTAATATTTAAATGGAACATGAAAAGCAATATTTTCCAAACTAGCAGGCCACCGCAACGCGCCACTATCGCGGTGGCTCACTGGAATAGGACGAGTGAGAACTGGACGTTCTCCGTGATGTGCCACCATCGTGGTGCCCATTTGGAATGCCTTTTTGGCAACTGGCGCGATGCGCCACTATCGCGTTGGGCTACTAGAAATGGACAAATGAGAAATTGAACCTCTCTGCGACATGGGGCTATTACGGAGGGCCCCTGGAATTTGACGATTGCTATTTTGGCATCCACCGTGACGCGATGAGTGCCCAGGTGGGACACTGCTTTACTAAAAACGCCTTAACTTCTTCACTGAGTGTCGGAATAGGGCGAATTTGGTATTTATGGAAGGTTTATTAAATTTCCCACACAATGGAAAGTCTAAATCTAGAAAATACTATATGAAATAAAAGATATTCATTTTTGAAGCTCACCCTTAACATTCTAGGAACAAATTTAAGCTAGGAAAAATATAGGTTATGAAAATATTTATCTTTCCTTTAATAAACTCAGAAAATAAAGATATGTTGAAGACACATAATACCTTCCGCACAAATCCCAGGAGTAGAATACAGATGCAAATACTTGGACTTTATGTCCTCCTTTTCTTCTCATGTAGCTTTTTCCACATTATGGTTCCACCACAGAACCTTAACTGAAGCCACATCCTTGGTTTTCAACCGATGAACCTACCTATCTAAGATCTCAATCGAGACCTCTTTATAAGATAGAGAATCCAAGACACCTAACCCCTCCAAAGGAACAATCGAAGAAGATAATAAAGACACCTCCTCAACATGGAGTCATGAAATACCGGATGAATGGAGTTCAAACTAGCCATCATAGAGATATCCTCCTCTCTAATCTTAAGATGATGATACCCAGACCAAAGACCTATCTTAGAAAGGAACTTGGCACCTTGAAACTGGTCAAACAAGTTATCTATCCTTGGAAGAGGATATTTGTTCTTGATCGTTACTTTAATCAACTGTCGATAGTCAATGCACATCCGAAGGGAACCATTCTTCTTACACAGTAACAATACCGGTGCACCCCATGGGGATACACTAAGATGAATAAGCCCCTTATCCAAAAGATACTTAAGCTACTCCTTGACTTTTCTCAACTCAGTTGGATCCATTCTATAAGGAGGAATAGATATTGGATGGGTGTTCGGAACCAAATCAATACCAAACTCTATTTACCTCTCTAGAGGAACACCAGGAAGATCATCTGGAAAGACCTCAGGAAACTCATTTACCATCGAAACTGACTGTAAGGAAGGAATTTTTGAGTTAGAATCTTTAACCTGAAACAAGTGGTAAAGAAAACCTTTAGAGATTAACCTCTGAGCTCTAAGATAATAAATAAACCTTTCCTAGGATATAGGGAACCTCTCTCCTACTCAATAATCTGTTCACCAGGGAATCCAAAGACAACCTCATAGGTCCGACAATCCAAGGATGCGTAACAAGAGTGTAACCAATCCATTCCCAGAATAACATCAAAATCCACCATATGAAGTTCAAACAAATTCACCAAAGTCTACCTACCACCAACTAATACCATACACCCCCTATTAACTCTCTTAGCAATAACTGGGTCACCTACCAGGGTAAAAATAGAAAAAGGATCCAAAACAACCTCAGGATCAAAACCAATACATACAACCACAAATCGGGTCACATAAAAAGGAGTGGACCCCATATCAAGCAAAAAATACACATCATCATTAGGTAATGCCTCAGATTCCAGCTAAGATGCAAGAGCATACAACCTATTTTGGCAAGTGTCAGTACCAGAAGCAGACACTGAAGCCACACCACTAGGCACGGGAGTAGAAGGTAAAGCAATGGAACCTTATTTGCTCTCATAGAAACTTTATTATATAGATAATTTTTTAGCATATAGACTGGATGGCAATATTTAAAACACTTATTCCTGCCTTCTTCACAATAGCCCCGATGAAGACGACCATAAAATCGGTAAGAAGAGAATGTAGAAATCGACTGACCCCCACTTGCCTGAGATTAGGCACCCTATGCCCAGAAATTATCACCACCTTGTTGACGCCTATCACCCGACTACCTAGGGTAAGGTGCAATAGTAGTAGAGAAGGAACCAAAACTCCCCAACTTCTTTTCGGCCATTTACCTCCATCCAGACCACCTTGCAAATGAGCACTTCCCTAGTCAGAAAACTTATTCCTCTTGCCCTGCCTATCTCTGAAGTCCACTTGTTTACTCTTCTCATCCTCCACCTGTTGTATATGGACAACTAACCTCGAAATATCCATATCCTTGATCAGCAAAGCAGTCTTACTTTCCAATATCAAATACTGAGATAGCCCAGAAGTAAAATTTCTCATCCTCTTTCTAATATCAACCACCAAATCAGGAGCATACCTAGATAGCTGATGAAACATCAAGGCATATTCCTTGATAGATATTCTCTCTTGCTTAAGATTCACAAACTTCTCCATCTTTGCTTTCATTAGCTCTTGAGGAAAGAAATAATCCAGAAAAGCACTAGAAAAGGCATCTTATAAGGACAACTTCTCCACATCACCTCTATCCCTATCTCACTCTTCATACCATTGGTACACAACATCCTTGAGCTGATAAGCTGCAACGTTTGCACCTTCTATATTTGTGGCCTACATCACCCTGAATATCTTTTCTATTTCATCTAAGAAATGCTGAGGATCCTCTTCCACCTTCACACCAGTAAAAGTAGTAGGATTCAGTTTCATAAACTATCCAACCTTATGGCCTTAGCAGACAACCCACCAGACGCATCCCATTCAGCCGAGCAGCAACCAACTGAGCAATAGTATGAATAGCTTGGCAAAATTTTGCATTAGTCACCTCAACCTGAAGAGGACTAGTAGTAACCAGAGAAACTCTAGAACAATCTGAGATAGGACCCTGAGATCAAAGACAAACTCTAAAAGTAGGATGTACCCCATCCACATTGTCCCCAAATAGGATTGAAGAGTTTCTTTGTGTTCCAAATCGTCGAGGCATGATCTGAAAAGTGAACAACCAAGGATTAGGGAAGAATTCAAGGACTTAGACTCCAAGCTTGAAAATAGAATACCACGAAAGTAAAACATTCCTAAATACCTTGTAGCCTCTATCTTATGAATGTGGCGCGCTACACACCCTCAAAAGAGACTCTACCAAACACAACTTTGTAGACTCCTAATTGACCATGAACCTAAAGCTCTGATACAACTTCACCTGAACCAACCTGGGGTCTTATTGTAGTGGGCGTCCTAAGTCTGGCCAGGACCGAAGACCACCCCCGTTACCCAACCTGACCTCCAGTCGCCCACCCTGAGTTGGCTGAATTTTAAATATATAACAAGATAGTGTAAGTATCCAGATTACAGACTCTAATATAGTTTTATTACCGAGAATGACCCAACCGAGTCCGACCGTCCCCTACCACCCGTACAACCATAACAAAACAAACCAAACCATAGATCCAACCATAACTAAATAAGTTTTATTAATAATTAAATATATAATCCCAAAATAAAAGAGGATGGAACAACCAATAATATCATCAACCGGTATCATCCCCAATACCAATACCAATGCCAAGGCTGACACCAATAACGATCCCACCCATTTCAACCCATAGTAGTTCCACAAAACCTCTAACTAAAAGAATACCAAAATCCAGTAGGGACATGCCCCTAACCATAGCCAAAACCAATATCCATAAATAAGTCAAAATATAAATAACATCCATGAAATAGAGCCTTCTGGAAAGATGTAAGCTCACTACTTCAATCCAAATGCTTACCCTAAAGTCTGAATCGTTAAGTAGAAGAGTAGAAAAGTTGGTTCCTACATCGCATAGGGATACAGCGCCTAAAGATGGGTTAGCGGGTGAACACTATCATGAACTCTGGATAGGGATAAAATAATGCCATTTATAAAACCAAGCAAAAACAACCATATGCACACAACCATAAATATATATATAACCATGCCGGGAAAGAAAACCAGGTTTAGCATGCCTTTTTAAAACCATTACTTAGGTTGTGTAGCTTTGTCGTCCTAAACCATCCACGGGCTATATGGGTTCAGCTCCTCCTGATGAAAGGGCTCTATTGAGTGAAGCCGCATGATTGGAGAGAAGAACCTAGAATGACTAGCACATCCCCCAAAATATATAATGTGACATCATGCACACGGTCACTAGGACCAAACCTCACATCGACAAATATGAGTTTTCAGTTTAGATCCCCCTGGGACCTTCACGTTCGACGACTTGCTACACATCCCTCATTTAAGCCTAATTAAAATCATTAACAACCAACCAACCAAACCACTAACCGTTTATTAACCTACGCTATTAGATAGTGGTATCATTATACCAACTATAACTTGCAAGTATTTTCCTTAGCCAATCCTTAGGGGATTCCTATGTACCCTACATGATTTTTAATTAAACAAAAACCATGGCCTCCAAGGACTTTTCAAAACCATTTAAACCATTCATATAATTTATGGTTTCATTACCAGGTTTAAACAATACATAAGTTCCATTGAAAAACCAATATTATAGTGAAAAATAGTTATAGGCATTTTATCAACCACTTTGTGGGCATAGTATTTCCAAAACTAAAGTCCATTACCAAAGAACTATTCCCATGCTACTAATTATCCAAAACCACCACTAATTCATATAAAAGCATAATTAAAAATATGAGAAAACCATAACCAAGCATTTATAACCAAAAACCCCAAATCATATTTGAAAACCCAAAATCATACAACATTCAAATCCTGAAAACATTGTATAAAACCATGCCTTTAGTTTGAACTAACAATGAGGGAAGAGAAAATGCCTTAAATCAAGATGATGATGGAGAGAAATCACTAAGACAAGCCCCAATTTACTCCTTAAGATAAAACCCTATCTTCTTTTGCCCAAGAATTCTAGAGAGGATTTAAGAGTGTTTTTCAAGTGTTTAAGAATAGAATAATAGGGAAAATAACCTTCCAAGTGCAATATAAGTTATGGGACCTTATTAGGATAAGTGGGGAAATGTCTAGATTACCCTCACTTAAACTGTATTAAATTCCCATCATAGGGTACGACTGACCCTTACAAGTTGTACTCATCTTGTATGAGTGGTACCCACCTCTCATACTCTAGGCTTTCCCCCTTGGACCCAACATTGTCCAAGGTATGACACACCTGGTCATATTCAAGTGTACGACTAGTACCCATAAATCGTACCCCTGGCAGAATAGAATCCAAGAGGTTTGAACACTGACCACCATACTAATCCTGGGTACGACTCGTACCCTAGCTTACGACTCATAGTGATCCATTCATACTCAGATCCAACTTAAGTTACCAAGTCTAAGGTTAAGTGAAGTAACCAAACAACCCATACCTAACTATATAACTCATACCACCCAAATCTTACTCATTCCAGTAATCACATCCATCCCACCAACCAACACTGGTCAGCATATGACTGGACCAAACCACCTGTACCTAAGTTTATGAATCGTTCCCCTATGTCACATCTTTCCTAGAAATGAGAAATTAAGGAAATTTTCTAAGGTCCAAAAACCAGGGAGTTTCAATATGCTCCATGAAGGAAGACCTAGTCTCTACAAATTCCAAAACATATCCAGGTGTCAAAATATCAAGCCTATCCATTTGGTTAGCCAAAGATTAAACCTCTAAGTCCAAAGGTCTTTCTTGGGTCAAATGATGCACAAAGCTTTGCATGCTAGTTAATTTTTAGCTCAAGGCATCTGCAACCTCATTAGCCTTGCCCAGATGATAGAGAATAGTCAAGTCATAATCCATAAGCAACTCAAGCCAACTATGCTACCTTATATTAAGATGTCATTGGATGAAGAAATACTAAATACTATGATGATCCGAGAAAATCTCACAACGAACTCCATAATGTAGTGCCTCCACAACTTCAAAGCAAATACAACCATGCACAACTCTCTATTATTGGTGGGGTAATTCCTCCTATGGGGTTCAACTAACAAGAACCATACACAATTACTTTACCCTCCTACATCAACATAACACCTAACCCAACACCAGAAATATCATAATAGGTGGTAAAATTCATGCCCTCTTTGGGCAAAGTCAAGTTATGAGCTAATATAACAAGTCCATAAGCTTTTGAAAGCTTGCCTCATAATCATCAGACCATTGGAAGGAAATTTTCTTTTGAGTCAACTTGGTCAACAATGTTGTAGTAGATTAAAAACCCTCAACAAAGTGTCGATAGGAGAAGTAGGCCTAGACAAATAATAAACTACTTTAATCTTGGCCGGATCGATCGTAATACCATCTTTGGTCACCACATGACCCAAGAAAGAAACAGACTCCAACCAAAACTTACACTTGGATAACTTAGCATACAACTTCCCACCCTTCAATCCTCAGAGTACAATTTGCAAATACTTCTCATGATCCGCCTCACTCTTGGAGTAAACCAAGATATCATCTATAAATACAATAACAAAGAGTCGAGATATGATCAAAATACTTGGTTCATCAACTCAATGAATTTGGCTAGGTCATTGGTAAACCTAAAGAATGACCAAGAACTTTTAATGACAGTACCGAGTCCAAAAAACTATCTTTGGAATCTCTGAAGATCTAATCCTCAACTGGTGATACCTAGATCTCAATTCAATCTTTGAAAACATCGAACCACCCTGAATATAATAAAAAAAATCATCAATATGAGAAAGAGGATACTTATTCTTAATTGTTACCTTATTCAACTGTCAATAATTAATACATATATGGATAGACCCATCCTTTTTCTTTAAAAACAAGATAGGCGCACTCCAAGGTAATACATTTAGTTAGATAAATCCCTTATCTAATAACTCCTACAACTGATCCTTCAATTCTCTCAACTTAGTTGGGGCCATCCTCTAAGAAGGAATAGAAATGGGCTTGGTGACTAACACAACATCAATAGCAAAGTCAATATCATGATCTAGAGACATACTAGGAAAATTTATAGGGAACACAGCAATACAAACAGAATTTAAAAGAGGAAAAAAAGCAACACTAGTATCAGGAATATGAGACAACTAAGACAAACATCCCCTTTCAACCAAGCGAAAAGCCTGGAGGAAAGATATAACTCTCTTGGGCCCAAATAAAGTACACCATCCATCCTCTACATACCCGATAAAGATAAGGCCACGATCTTAGCATAACAGACTAGGAAAACATGATAAGGAGAAAACTAATCCATAACCAAGTTGACATCAAAATCTATAATATCTAGAATAATCAGATTTACCCAAGTCTCACGCCCAGTAAAAGTCACAACACAAGATCACTCCACCCGATCCACCATTAAAGAGTTTTCTACAAGGGTAGATACACAAATAGGCATGGCAAGAGGATCACTAGAAAAATCAAAACTAAATAAAAATATGCAAATATAGAGGAGAAAATCGACCCTGAATCAAATAACACAGATGAAGATCTAAAACAAATAAGGATGATACTTATGATTACAATCTCGAAAGCCTCTACCTAGATTCTGGAGGGTATATCATAGCATTATACACATACATGACCTAATTAAGTAACCCCACAACCATTAGTATGAGCACCACTACCTCTACCTCACACATATCTAGTATAACCTCTACCACTCATCGTTGATATAGGAGCACGCATGATAATATGATGAGGATAGTCTTTGGCCAAATGACCAGTCTCATCACACACAAAGAAAACCCTATGGCCTAACAAAATAGGGAAAAGTATGGATGAGCTAGAATGACCACCCAAAGCTATTAAACCCAAAGATCTACTAATTGAACCTTGCAAATCTGCCTGCAGATCTGGCATGACACTCTCAAAAACCTCTTGAATCTCTTTCTCGGGGAGTGTGATCTCTGAACTCGCCTGGATGGTGCATCCTCTTGGAACCTCCCTAAGACACTCGATGAATAGACTCAGTCATCTTAGCATGATCCATTATACTTTGAAATAATGCCCCTGCTACTACTACATGAGTAGTAGCAAGCTAAAGTGAAACATTCAACCCCTTCACAACCTTTTGAATCTTCTCAGACTCAATGGCAATACTAGCATAAGAATATCTAGACAAGGCATAGAAATGTGCCTCATAATCTACAATAATTATGAAGCTATGCTCCCGGTGATCAAACTCATCTCTCATCTAATCCCTCAGACTGAAAGGCATAAAATTTATCCTAAAATACCTTAAAAAAACTGATCCCAAGTCATCTCTTATGAACCATGAGGTCTCCAACTAACAAGTGACCTCCACCAATCCCTGGTTGTATCTTTCAACTAATAATTAGTGTAAGAAACCCCATGTAACTTGAACAATGCAACGTTATGCAAATTCTCATGATAATCATTCTAGAACTCATAGCCATCCTCTCCCATAACACCATTAAACCTAGATGGACCCAAATAAGTGAATCTCGCAAACCTCTTCTGATCCTCAGAATACATAATTGTACTCGTGATAATAGAAGACATAGTAAATCTAGATAGTTGAGATCCCACCCGAGGGGCTATTATAGATGAAGGATAAACCCTTGATCTTGAAATACCATACTCAGATATCAACATAGAAGGATTAACAACACTCGAGGTATGTGGAGTACCATAAGCATATGTCAGTCCCACTGAAATATCCATATTCAAAATTAGAGGACACCATCTACATTCAACACTAGAGGAATACTATAGGTAGGTTCTGTCATAGATAGAGGTACAATACTCAAAGCTAGAGGAACACCAGGTGCACTCAGAATAATACTCTCCAAATGGGTTAGTAAAAGAATTAATAATCCCTTCAAGACTGGGATAGAAGAACTCTGTGGGACCTGAGTAGGTCTCATATCTCTAGCATGCTCAACCTGAGACTCAGGGAAGAGCCCTTTATTACTACCTTTGGGAGGGGAATATTCTTATTCCCGTCCTTTAAGTCTGGCCCATCCAAGACTTATAACTCACCCTCTAGACTAAGATTCTCCTTGGATAATGACTAAACATCTCTAACCTCATGAAATCTAGTCACCACCTACCATAGTAAAGAGTGAAACTCAATTTAGATCACAAGGTATGAAATAATCTCCACAATAAGGAACAAACTAAGAGAAGTTCCCTAAAGATATTTTATAGCCTCTCAAATATAGATATGAAATCTACATACCGATCTGCATGACTTTACTACACACTCTGTTCTTACACTGATAAGACCAGTGAACCCGGTTGCTCTAAAACCAATTTATCATAACCCAAAAATCAAAGGTCATGATGATACTTGTTGTGGGAATCATTGAAAATTAATCCTATCATAAATATTGATATATAAAAAAGGAAAAACAACACCAAAACCTAAGGTAAGGCTTCTAGAAAAAAGTCAAACCATACATATATAATAATAGCAAAAAAATACGTAACAAAGATATCATAAGAATCTCAAAATATGGTGTCATAGTGTAAGAACAAACTAAATACATCTCAAAGTCAAAATATACAATGATAGTCCAAAAGGAGTATAATCTGTCTCTGAATATGAAAATAAGACATAAACTAAATGTAATGACCCTCCAGGTCATTTTCCATATTTTTGCTCATTTTTGCCATTAAGAGCTTTTCTATAGCTGCCCTAAGTCATTTTTGACTTTCTATGACTGATAGTTTGATTGTCGGGCAGTTCATTTGGTTTTTAGAGCTAATTTCCTACTTTGAAGCCTTCATTGGCTTAAATTGGATACTATGCAACAAATTTAATTAAAAAATATTTTATTCCAATTCTGATAGTTCCAACAGCTCTAGAATATTATTTTAGGTTAGATGGACCCTTGGTTCAGGTGTTAGGGATCCCGAACTCATTTTGGGCTATTGGTTGGAAGCTAAGAAAAATGGTAAGTATGGGATCCACTTTTCATCAAAAAGACCTCAGATGGAAACTACAACTGTGCCATTGAGTCTAGAATATTTAAACTAATAGGTTAGCATAGTTTGTTTGTGCATTTGGGATTTTGGATGAATGTCGAGGGGCTGGTGAGGACTCAAAAATTCTAAATCTGCAGTTGGTACCTGATATCTGGTGTGACCGAGGTGCTTTAGAGTCCTAGATTAGCCAATAGGTATCGATTTAGTGGCACATAGGAGCTTTAGCGTCTAGGCTAAATAAGCCCAAGGTCCGCTTTAGCGACTTGGCTCGTGGGGAAAAGTACTATTTTAGCGGCACCCAAGAACTTTACCTTTGAAACACACTGGGTTTTGGTCCTTGGAAATTTTCCTGGGTTTTAAGTATCTATTTATCATATGAATCACCATACAACCCTTATGGTTATGATACGGGTCATGTGACCTAATTCGTTTGCTGACCAGTATTTGGTGGTTGAGTTTTTAGTTTGGTTATAGTTTGGTGGTATGGGTCATACGATTAGTAACGGGTTGGTTGGTTGATCCTTCACTTAATCTAAAACTTAATGATTTGACTTGTCTCTGAGTACGAGTAGCTCACTATGAGCCATAAAAAATAGGGTACGAGTGGTATGATTTAAATCATATGTTGTCCAATGTCCAGCCTAAATGATTTTGCTTAGGGTATAGGTTAAAGGTTTGAATTGTATGTTCATGGTACGACTAGGGCAATGGGATTCATATGGTGGATAGTATGTGATGTCTAACATCCTATCTAGGGTACGAGTGGTGGGTATCACTCGTATGATATAGGTACGATTCAAGGGGTAGTTGTACCTTCCTACAAAAAATTTTACATTTTAAGTTGGGGGTATTCTGGATATTTCCCCTCTTAACCCCTTATGGCCCATTGACCTAAAAGACTATTGGGATATTATTTACTCTATTATTCTAATCTTAAACACTTAGAAACTCCCTCACGCTCTTGGGTTAAATAAAGGCTAGGGTTTCCTTCAAGGTGGTCAATTAAGGCTCTAAATGGGTGATTTTTCTTCGTCTTCTTCATAATATAAGACATGTTAGTCCTACCTCATTGTTAGTTCAACTAAAGGCATATTTTATGAATGATTTTCATGGCATAATTGTGATATATTTTTGGGTTTTGAATTATATGTTGGGGTTTGGTTATTAATGGTTGAATTATGTTTTCCCATGTTTTCGCTTATGGTTTTCATAGTATAATGGTGGTTTGAACATGTGGTCGTATGGGAATGGTCAATTGGTACGTGGTTTTGGTTTTTGAAACTATATGCCCTCAACATGTTTGTTAAAATGCCTATGGGAATGCTTTTATTACATAGTTGGACTTTTCTTGAAAATTTTGCATGGTATACTATGGTAATGGAACCTAAATTGGTTAAATAGTTTTAATGGCTAAATTGTAAGTCCTTGGAGGTCATGTATTTGATTAAAAACCTTATGGGTGTATAGGAATCCCCCAAGTGAATCTAATAATAGAACTTACTAGGTACATAGGAATCCCCTAGGTGATTGGCTAAGAACATTGCTTGCAAGCTATAGTCGGTATAACGATACCACTTCTTAAAAACTTGGTTAATAATATATGGAATTGGTGGTTTGGTTGTGTGCTAATGGTTTTAATTAGGCAATAAAGGTGGGTTGTGATAGTTAACTGTGAAGGTATGAGTCCAATGGATGGATACTGGAAACTCATGTTTGCCGACATAAGGATTGGTCATGGCAACCATATAATTGTGGGGTACACAGAAATCTCCTAAGTTAAACTTGTGTGTATGAATCATGGAGGGTGAAGGGTACACGAAAAAAACCCTGCCCCTATGATATCTCCAGTAGGTGCGGCTACACGCATTGGGAGTTGTTCAGGGGGTAACACTGGACCCATATAGCTCGTAGGTGGTTCTAGGATGGTTAAGCTACCCAGGTTAATGGTTTTTAATACATGTTAAACACTATTCCTTTCCCGGCAGAGATTATATTTATATATATAGTTCTGAATGTATATGGTTATTTACTTAGTTTAAAATGTTGGTATTATTATATTCTTATCCTAAGTGCATGCTAGAGTTCACCCGCTAACCCATCTTCGGGTGTTGTATCCCCATGTGATACAGGAATTGGCCATACTACTCCTCTTGCTCAGTGATCGAATTTGGGAATAACTTAGAGTTGGATTGAAGTGGTAAGCATCCATACTCTGAAAGGCTCCATTTCATATTATAGTTTTGTCATCATACTTTAGTTATTTCTTAGACTTTGGTTTTGGCTATGGCTAGGGGCATGTCCCAATCGGATACTATTTTACTTTCGGATAGAGGGTTTGTGAGACTACTATGGGTTGGTATGGGCAGTGTCGGCATTGGTATCTTCCTTGGCATTGGTATTGGTATTATGGCTGATATCAGTTGACTGTATTTGATCTATGATTATTCCATTTTTATATGTTATGGAATAGTGATGGATTGGTTTATGTTATGGTTGTCAATTTGATTTGTTTGGATTGGTAATGGTTATGGACCTATCCCAGAGTACTTAATAATACATAACTCTATCTTTTTATATGGTCGGAATTCATCCAACTTAGGGTATGTGTTTAGAGGTGGGGTTAGGTATTGGGGATGGTCCCCGATCCTTGTTGGACATAGGATGCCCATTACGACAATGCTCTAGTTTGGGTCGTGTCAAATTGGTATCAGAGCTTTAGGCTCATGGTCAATTAGGAGTCCACAAAGTCATATCGAGTAGTCTCTTTTAAGGGTGTGTAGCGCGCCACACTCTTTTAAAACATGGTACTTCTTAAATTTTTCTTATTCTAATGCTTTTATATTTATTTTTGGATTTTTTAAATATTCTTAAACCAAATTTAGTGGATTTAAAATTTTTAAACTAATGAAAAAAATATCAATTGTCATTAATTCTGATGAATTCTAATAAGAAATTTTTTTATCATAAATATATTTAATTAATCTTCAACACTTTAAATAATAGGAAAAATCACTAATTCTGATGACTTCTAATAAGAAAAGGTTTTACCATAAATATATTTAATTAATTTTCAACTCTTAAATATTAGAAAAAAATAGTGAAAAAATGATTTTGTCTAAAGAAAAGACTTTTAATGAAGGGCAAAAAGTTCAAACAACATTTCTAAGGCCTTTACACTTTTAATATATCATTATAGACTAGTAAACTGATCCACGCTTCGCGCGATTATGAAAAAAGGTAAAATATTAATAATATTATTAAATATAATTTATATTATTTAATTTGAAAAAATGTTTAGTAGACTCCTAACTTATGTATAATTGATTTTGTAGAGGTAAATGTTTGACCAGTAATTATCAAACTTTTAATAAAGTCAAAAAGTTACAATTTTAAACCAAAAGAAGCTATAAACTTATGACAAACAAAAACTCATATAAAAATAAAATAAAGAGAAATCATAGGGAGAACATAAGAAAAAATAAATAATGTGACACATTTTTACAACCTCAACCATCATAAAAAAAATAGAAGAAAAAATATGTGAAATTAATAAACAATCTTTCGAGTTGTTGTCGATATCCACTCCCATAATACCGAACAACACTTAATAGTCTTCATCTAATTTTTTCGACTGAGCATGAATATAATAAATATAAAAACATAACAACTTAAAAAAAATAATGCGACCATTTCTAAAAAGTCTTACAATGCCTCTATTTAAGGGCTAACAATTAACAATATATAACAAAAGAGATTCGAAGAACAATACTTAACCGCATGCCTACATCTATGTAATGGATATTCTGTGTTAGTGTTTGGGTGTATTCAAATTTCTTTATTTGTCTATATATCTTTTATATGTTAAAATTGAATTCTGAATTTTAGTATTAATTTGTAATGCTTGATTTTTCAAATCTGAATATTTTATTTCCTAAATTTTCTATAATTGTATTCAATTTTTTCTATTTGATTCTATCTTTTTTAATTTGCAAAAACAAAAATATACATATTTTTAGTTTTATCAAGTATATACATTTTGAATATAAAAAAACAAATAATGCAACATTACTCTTACGACTTTAATCATTAAAAATTAAAATAAAAAACATATGAATCGATGTCCAATCTTTATAACTCTTGTCGATATTCACTATCACAAGTTGATCACAACTAAATAGCCTTCACCTTATACCTCAAGTCAAATTTTAACATGGATGTAATAAGCTTCGAAAATATTATAACGCCAAAAGGTAATGCGATTAATGTTTACAATGTCTTATAATATTTTTATTTGTAAACTATAATATGAAACAATAAATAATGTCATGAATGTGACTATTAATTATTTTAGGGGTTATCATAGTAAAAAATTTTGGTGACTTTTTAGTTTCTTAACATTTAATATTTAATATAATTAAAATAAATAAATGAGTGATTTTTAATTTATTTTAATCTAGAACATAAATGAGAAAAAATAAAGAAAATCCCAAAAAGAGAATAAAGATAAACTTACTTCTTGACCAAAGAAAAATTCCATATCTTTTCTTTTATTGCTACCCTTATTATTATCAGTATATTGTATATTTTAAAAAATAAAAAAAATTATATAACGAAATATCAATAAATTTTTATTTTAGCAATAAAATAATCAATTGAAGAGTATTTCATGTTTTTTTCAATTTTAATTAATTGTAAATCTTTTAATTAATAAAATTATTTCAACATGCATTACATCGATCTAGAAGTAATTAATTGAAATAAGGAAAAATCTGGTGACTATCCAAAGCCATAATAAAAGATTTACAATTAATTAAAATGAGGCCAAAATACCTTCTAGTATAAAAATCATATCCAAAGTAATAAATTCAACTCGCTATTTCTCTCGGTACTAATGGATTCTCACATTCTAAAAACTCCCTCACAAGTCAATCGTTTCTACTACAATTTGTAAATCAAGAAAGGATTTAAAAAGCATGTGTTGCATAGGTAGAAAGAACTTGCAAAAAAATATAATATTCAGAAGGGACCAAAAAAAAAGATAAAAAAAATAAACAAACAAAAAAAACATGTGACCTTTAAAATACATATTTCACATTTGGTCTAGTGAGAAAATTAAACAAAAAGTAGTAAGCAGAAACACAAAGCCTAAGCAAATATCTCTCTCTCTCTATATATATATATATATAAAAGCAAAACATAAGCTAGACAAGATGTCATGTGTCAAGCTATTAAAATAGCCACGTGGCAATTTTTACAACAATATTAAAAAATATTTTAAGACATAGTTAAAAATACTGTAATAACAATTTTAAATTGAAAAATTAATTATTTGAATTTGAATAAATTATCCTTTTACAAAAAAAGATTTTCATTATCTTAAAAATAGAAACTAATAATTAAAGAGTTCTAATAGATATATACTATTTCAAACTTATCTCATATAAAATTTAAATATTATAAAATATATTTAAATATAATTTATTTACATATTAGGGAATTTATATCTATAATAATAATTAATTGTAGTAGTGTTGGCAATTGTATAGTACGTACATAGTATGTAGAACAACAACAACAACAACAACAACAACAACAACAACAACAATAATAATAATAGTAATAATAATAATAATAATAATAATAATAATAATAATAATAATAATAATTTATATATATATAAAAGCAAAACTAAAGGCAAGACAAGAAGCCACGTGGCAAGTTATTAAGAAGCCACGTGGCAGTTTTTAGGACAAAGGTTAAAATTATTGTAATAAAAATTTTTAATTAAGAAATTAGAGATATTTAAATTTAAAAATATTAGGTTTTAGAAAAAAAATTATGACTTAATTGAAAGAGTTCTAGATGAACTCTAACTATTCATAACTTATCCCTTTCAATATTATAAAATATATTTAAATATTAAATGATAAGAAGAGGAATAAAAATAATCTCTATATATAATATTTGAATTTTAAAATACATCATCCTTTTAAAAAATTAGAGGTATTTAATTTGAAAATATTAAATTTTATAAAAATATTATCACTAACTTGAAAGAGTCCTAGATGAACTCTAACTATTCATAACTTATCTCTTTTAATATTATAAAATATATTTAAATATTAAATAATAATAATAATAATAATAATAATAATAATAATAATAATAATAATAATAATAATAATAATAATAATAATAATAAAGAAGAAGAAGAAGAATCTACTCCATTTGAATTTACATTGAAATTCAAGTAGTAGTAGCAGTGTTAATTATTTTGTGTTATTAAAAAAACGTAGGAGTGGTGGTATTATTTGTATATAGATTATTGAAAAAAAATTATTTTTATTATAAAACAAAAAGACTTTTATTAACTTAAAAATATAAACCCGCGATTTCTACAAAGATTTTTATTCTTTCATAAACTTATTTCTTTTAAAATTTAAATGTTACAAAAAAAAACATATACGAATTTCATGTATTAAATATTAAATGAAAGATAAAAATATAATTGTAATATTAATATTATTATTAATGATAGTATTGTAATAATAGATTTTAAATAAAGGATTGGATATACTTGAAATTGAAAATTAAGCTTTTAGAAGAAAAAAAACATTAACTTAAATCTAGGAATCATAATTGAAGAGTCCTATATAAACTCTAACTATTTCATAAATTTATCCTTTAAGATATATTTAATTGTTAAATAAAATAATAATAATAATAATTTTAAAAATAACATTAGATGTACATACGTATAGAGTAACATGTAGTAGTAGTGAAAATAATATTTAAATCTATCTGCAGTTATTTGTATATCTATAACAGATAAATAAATAAATTTTAAAATTGAAATATTTTTAAATTTAAATTAATTAATATTGAAAATCCTATAATACCTCAACAAAGTTATCTATATCTAAATAATTCAAATATTTTGAATTATTTGAACATTAAAATATATTATTCTTTATTTTTGAAAAATTGCAGCTTTAAATATTTTTCTCAATTCAAATATGAAAAATAAGATAAATAGTAAATAGGATAAGAAAGAGTAACAACTTAATCTTTTTGTAACAAAATGATATGATTTTAAATTCAAATTTCAATTTAAAAGAAATTTGAATTGAAATGAAGCTCTAGCTTCTTGACCTCTTTTATATATACTCCTAAAAATAACATGTAATGCAAGATATCTTTCATTAATTTTATTTACTGGTTTTTTTATGTTCTTCATTTTTTAAAAAAAAATTGTGTTTTAACATTTTTGTTTTTTGTATGTAGATAAGAGATGATCTTATTGTAAGCTATTCTTCCTAATATGTTCATACATGAATTCAAGTAAGTAATATTTTTATTTTGATATTATTCATTTGCTTTAATAAAAATAAATACGTTTGCTTTTAATGGGGCTCTTGTGCAAACCCATATGAAGCATGAATACCCAAACCATTGTTGGATAGTAGGATTTTGGAGGTGTGGCGAGGGACAAACATATGGGTCTGTGACATGACTACGATGGTTAGGTGACCCTTTTCTCCTTAGTAAAAATGTTGTGAGGCTTTTCATTATGCATTAGCATGTCTGTCGTGTAAAGATCCTTCATCTGGGCACTAAGAAATTACTGGTCAACTTTGTTTATTTTTGCTCTACATTTTATCTATTCTTATTAAGTCGGAGATAAAGGTGATATGAGGGCTTTAGACCCCTCTTGAGACTCACTATACTCCAGGTCATCTCTTGAACCAGTAGGTGATGATATTTCATTATAAATTTTAGTCAAGTTATGCTTTTATATGTTAAAATTGAATTCTGAATTTTAGTATTAGACCCCTCTTGAGACTCACTATACTCCAGGTCATCTCTTGAACCAGTAGGTGATGATATTTCATTATAAATTTTAGTCAAGTTATGCTTTCTAATGCAAATATGAATATGAGTGTATGTGTACAGTGTTATTATATATTATTTTTTCATCTTTATAAATTTCTCTTAAGAGTTGAAAATGACTCTAGAATCGTATTACAACACATTTGCATATTTAGACACTTCTAAGAGGATTACATTTGTACGCATTTATGTATTTCAATTGATTTATAATTTTCATGATTTTATTTGCAAATTTATATTTATGTGTAATTTTTCTTTATTGATTTTGCACGTCATTTATATTGTATCAATGAGTAATATTTTGCGTTCCTTAAGTATTTCTAATATTAAATTGTTTTTTATTTTTATAATAATATATATAAGAGAGATTAAAAAGGTAGAATTTTATTCGATTTCAACTATCATTCAAACTCAAATAACATATCAATTTATTGAAAGAAGATAAGTTCTTCATTATCATTATTTTTTTCAAACACAATTCATATTTATCTTAAAATATTATATTTAAATTGAAAGAATAATTTAAAATCAAATCACATATGACATATTTCGTTATAGTTAATAATATATATATATATATATATATATATATATATATATATATATATATATATATATATATATAAGCAAAACTAAAGGCAGGACAAGAAGCCATGTGGCAAGTTATTAAGAAACCACGTGCCAATTTTTAGGACAAAGATTAAAATTATTGTAATAAAATTATTGAATTAAGAAATTAGAGATATTTAAATTTAAAAATATTAGGTTTTGTAAAAAAATTTATGACTAAATTTAAAGAGTTCTAGATGAACTCTAACTATTCATAACTTATCCCTTTCAATATTATAAAATATATTTAAATATTAAATGATAAGAAGAGGTATAAGAATAATCTCTATACATAATATTTGAATTTTAAAATACATAATATGAGGGCTTTAGACCCCTCTTGAGACTCACTATACTCCAGGTCATCTCTTGAACCAGTAGGTGATGATATTTCATTATAAATTTTAGTCAAGTTATGCTTTCTAATGCAAATATGAATATGAGTGTATGTGTACAGTGTTATTATATATTATTTTTTCATCTTTATAAATTTCTCTTAAGAGTTGAAAATGACTCTAGAATCGTATTACAACACATTTGCATATTTAGACACTTCTAAGAGGATTACATTTGTACGCATTTATGTATTTCAATTGATTTATAATTTTCATGATTTTATTTGCAAATTTATATTTATGTGTAATTTTTCTTTATTGATTTTGCACGTCATTTATATTGTATCAATGAGTAATATTTTGCGTTCCTTAAGTATTTCTAATATTAAATTGTTTTTTATTTTTATAATAATATATATAAGAGAGATTAAAAAGGTAGAATTTTATTCGATTTCAACTATCATTCAAACTCAAATAACATATCAATTTATTGAAAGAAGATAAGTTCTTCATTATCATTATTTTTTTCAAACACAATTCATATTTATCTTAAAATATTATATTTAAATTGAAAGAATAATTTAAAATCAAATCACATATGACATATTTCGTTATAGTTAATAATATATATATATATATATATATATATATATATATATATATATAAGCAAAACTAAAGGCAGGACAAGAAGCCATGTGGCAAGTTATTAAGAAACCACGTGCCAATTTTTAGGACAAAGATTAAAATTATTGTAATAAAATTATTGAATTAAGAAATTAGAGATATTTAAATTTAAAAATATTAGGTTTTGTAAAAAAATTTATGACTAAATTTAAAGAGTTCTAGATGAACTCTAACTATTCATAACTTATCCCTTTCAATATTATAAAATATATTTAAATATTAAATGATAAGAAGAGGTATAAGAATAATCTCTATACATAATATTTGAATTTTAAAATACATCATCCTTTTAAAAAATTAGAAAGAGTCCTAGATGACCTGGAGTATAGTGAGTCTCAAGAGGGGTCTAAAGCCCTCATATCACCTTTAATACTCTTTCAAAAATATTAAATTTTATAAAAATTATTATCATCAACTTGAAAGAGTCCTAGATGAAATCTAACTATTCATAACTTATCTCTTTTAATATTATAAAATATATTTAAATATTAAATCTATATCTATCTATATATATATATATATATATATATATATATATATATATATATATATATATATATATATATATATATATATATATAAAATCAAAACATAAGCAAGCCAAGATGTCACGTGTCAAGCTATTAAAATAGCCACATGATAATTTTTAAGACAATATTAAAAAATATTTTAAGACAAAGTTAAAAATATTGTAATAAAAATTTTGAATTGAATAATTAAGTATTTGAATTTGAATAAATTATCCTTTTACAAAAAAGATTTTCATTATCAACTAATAATTAAAGAGTTCTAATAGATATATACTATTTCAAACTTATCTCTTATAAAATTTAAATGTTATAAAATATATTTAAATATAATTTATTTATATATTTGGGAAAGATAAAAAAACTATTAAAATAATAATAATAATAATAATAATAACAATATTAATAATAATAATAATAATTAGTTGTAGTTGTATTTGCAATTGTAGTAATAGAACGTACATAGTATGTAGAACTACAATAATAATAATAATAATAATAATAATAATAATAATAATAATAATAATAATAATAATTAAAAAAAAAAAAAAAAAAAAAAATAGCAATAGTAGTACATACGTAAATGGTAAATAATATGATTTATTTCAAATAATTTTTTAATTCAAATATAATATTAGAAGATAAATATGGATTGTATTTAAAGAATTAAAGATAATGAAGGACTTACCTTCTTTCAACAAATTGAAATATTATTTGAATTTGAATGAAAGTTTAAATGGAATGAAATTCTACTTCTTAATCTATTTGAATTTGATGTACATTATCCTTTTAAAAAATATTTTTATATAATGTGGTTTGATTTTAAATAATTCTTTTAATTCAAATATAATATTAGAATATGAATATGCATTGTATTTAAAAAATTAAAGATAATGAAGAACTTATCTTCTTTCAACAAATTGATATATTATTTGAATTTAAATGAAGGTTGAAATGGAATGAAATTTTACTTCGTAATCTATTTGAGTTTGAAGTCTATTATCCTTTAAAAAAAGATTTTTATTATTTAAAAATAAAAACTCATAATTAATAAATTCTAATAGACATTTACCATTTCAAACTTAGCCCTTTTAAAATCTAAATGCTATAAAATATATTTAAATATAATTTATTTACATATTAGAAAAAGATAAAAAATATTACTATTAAAATATCTATATATCTCTATATATATAAAAGTAAAACTGAAAGTAAGACAAGAAGCCACGTGAAAAAATATTAAAAAGCCAAGTGAAATTTTTTAGGAAATAACTTAATAATATTGTAATAATCATGTATTAAAATTTTTTAAAATATTTGAATTTAAAAATATATTATTCTGCATTTGGAAAAAAGATTTCATTAGCTTAAAAATAGAAATTCATGGTTAAAGAGTTTTGAATGAACTTTTAGTATATCATATTTATCTCTTTAAAAATTCAAATAAATATTATAAAACTATCTAAATATAATTTATGTAAATATTAAATAAAAGTTAAAAATATAACAATAATATTAATAATAAATAATAGTAGTAAAATTAGTAGTAGTAATAGTGTGTAGTAGTAATAATAATAATAATAATAATAACAACAATAATAATAATAATAATAATAATAATAATAATAATAATAATAATAATTAAATAAGTAAATAGTAGTAGAGACAATACAATTAATAGAAAGGGTAATAGGAGTAGTAGTATAATAATGATAAATAATAAGTAAATAGTAAACTCTTATATTTCTTAAAGTTATATGTATCAAATATAATGATAAATATATTATTATTATTATTATTGATAAATTAAAATAATATATATTTTTTGTGTATATCTAAAACTTATCCTTGCAATTATTTTAAAATTTAAAATATAAATTAAAATTTAATAATTAAATTCAACATATATCTACTTGAAATACCTTTATATATTTAATCTGTCAATTGATTTTTATAAAAAAAATTAACAACAACAACAACAAAAAGAATGAATGAAAGTTATAAAAAAAAAGAAAAGAACTTAAAAAAAAAACCTGAAAAAAGGGTAAACTACTAAAAGATAATTAAGAGATTGTTAATTTTAAATTAAAATAATTATAAAATAAAACTACATAGAAAATAGTTAGTTGTCATGCTAGAGTGTTCTAATTGGACTCTTATTATTGTTTAACTAATCATATAAGATGTTCTCTATTCTATCAAAAAAATTTTTGAATTTCAAGTGGAGATACAGTATCTTCGTAAAGATAAAATAATATTTTTTTTAAAAAGTAATAATAAATATATTTATTTCATATCTTGAATATCCATATCTATATCTTCTATATTAATAATGAGTTAAAAGATTAGAAATATTTAAATTTGAAAATATATTATCCCTTATTAGAAAAAATAATTTTCATTACCTTAAAAATCGAAACTCATGGTTAAAGAGTTCTAAATGGACTTTTACTCTCATGTATTTATCTCTTTAAAATTCAAATTAATATATAAAACTATCTAAATAAAATTTATTTAACTATAAAAAAAAGATAAAAATATATTAATAATACAAATAATAAATAATAAACAGTAAAAGTAGTAGTGCGTGGTGTGTAGTATGTGTAATAATAATAATAATTAATTAAATAAATAGTAATAATTGTAGTAGTAGTAGTACGATACTGATTGGGATAAATATAAATTTTAAAAAATAGAGGAGAAAAATATTATAAATATTATTATAATTTAATAATTTACAATTAAATATAAATAAAAATCCCTCCAATTATCCACTTATAAATATTATTATTAAATTTAAGTTAAAATCAGTTATTGATTGTGAATTCTCCTTTTATATAGCAACTATAAGATTTTGCTTCTCTATTTTTTAAAATTTATATTTATTCTAATCAGTTAGTTTTTTGAATTTAAATTTAAATAAAATTCAAATTTGAATGAAGTTTTTTGAACTTTTTTTAAAGTAATATAAGTAATATGATTTAACATGATCGAACGAGATATTTTAATATAAAATAATAAACGTAAAAGGCCATATTGTTGCTTAAACTTGGTTTGTACGACTTTATCTTTTATATATGCAAAGGAAGGTGGAAATGAACATTGTAGCAATATTGAAGAATTTCCAGATTATGCACTATCCCATTCAAATAGAGTATTATATATCCAGTAGCCTCTATAAGAGACCTTCCACATTACTAACTCCTCTAACTCTTCCTCATTCTTAAAATTATTATATAATTAATAGAGTTAAATATAGTGGCTTTTGAATTTTCTTTAAACACATAAATATTTAAATGGAGAAAAAACTTAATTAATGTCAAAAAACCCACAAAAAAGATAAATAGAATTAGAGGCCTCTAAGACATGCCACATAGGATGACTAACATTCTCTTATATATATATATATATATATATATATATATATATATATATATATATATATATATATATATTGTAGATTACAAATTTTCTCAGTGATGCCCATGGTTAATAACTTTCTCTATCTAACCCGATTACAACTTTGAATTCTAACTTTTGAGTTCAATTCAAGATTCGTAGATAATATATTTAATAATGTTATCTAAGTAGTAAATAAATAAACTTTTAGGATTAAATAAGTAAAGTAATCTGAAAAATCATATGTACATCAATTCAACGTCAAAATTCATGTAGCACCAAACCCTAGAACTAAGAAAATGTAATATTGAAGAAAAGAATAAAGAAGATAACTCTATTGTCATATGCTCGTATTCTCTTCTCTGCTCCTAAAATAAGCCAAAGATACCTAAAAGTCTTATATGTATTTCTAAATGTAATTAAAAGAAATTGTGATATTGTCATATGCTCCTACCCTCTTCTCTGCTCCTAAAATAAGCCAAAGACACCTTAAAAGTCTTATATGTATTTCCAAATGTAATTACAAGAAATTGTGATTTGTGCTAATACTTTTTAGCTTTTGTGTAGTTCCCATACAAGATAATACCCAGATTGTTCAATTTTAAATTATAATCTGTGATGGATCTTTTGGTGAATTGTTGAAAAAAGGTTTGTCCCTGGAAACTGTTAAATGATAATATAATGTAATGATAATGTGATGTTAACTGTTAATCAGGAGCATTTTAATACAATTAATGATCTAAAGTCAAATTTTAATAAGAGACGTTAAATATATGTACATACATTTAAAAATAATAATAATTTTTTTTTTTGTTCTTATATACCACTTACTGATGTTTAGTGTTGTATTCTTATATACTATTTGTTTTTAGTGTAGTGTTATTAAAAGACATTAAACATTTAACTTCACCAAAGTAATATTATTATTTGTTTTTACCAAAGTATATACTATTTGTTTTTAGTGTTGTATTCTTATATACTATTTGTTTTTAGTGTAGTGTTATTAAAAGACATTAAACATTTAACTTCACCAAAGTAATATTATTATGTATAAAAATGAGGAATAATTTTAGTTAATAAGATATTAGTATTTGTTTGCAATGTATTATCTTGAATGTTGTTGTAAAAATATTATTTTATTAATATAAAAATTTAAGTTGTTTAATTCGTGTAAAAAAATTTTTTTATAAGAAATAAATAGTTCTTTGTTATGATTTATGATTTAGCACTAAAAATACTGTCGACAACGTTCATACACTTCAGATAAATTGATAGCAGAGAAAAGAGCAAAAAGGACAAGAGAGACGAGAGAGTAAATTGGGAATTTCTTATTATTCCACTTGATGTTCAATAGTGTACCCTCAATGGTTTATATAATAACTACGTAACTTGTTCGCGCTATGCGTGATTATTTAAAGCTGCATCAAATGTGTAAAGTAATATTTTCATAATATTGCAATATAAAGAATTTTATAGTTTTCAAATTCAAATAGATCAAATTCAATTATTTACACTTAATTCGATATTTTCATTACCTCACTAAACTCAAGCTAGCAGTGACTTCGAAGATCATCTGAACAAATCACACAAGAATATTCATTGTTTGTATCTCATGTAAGATATCATATGTTAAAAGTTATAACATTTATGGTCTCATAGAGTTCTTCAGACTCCCACCTGCCATCTAATAATCGTAAATATTTCTGTTTTCTTACATAGTTTTTAACTTCTAGATATTTAATGAAAAAGTAAGATCTAACTTTTTGTGTTGCACATGTATATTTGGACTTTCTTTGTGCAACCTTTGAAGTTTGAATTAAAATTATCAGTTTCAAAAAGAAAAAAAAAATCATGTCTAGTTTTTAAGGGAACTTATTATTACATTATTTAATTATTATTATTATTATATATATATTCAATTATTTATGAGCTTTTCCCCGCTTATATGTTTAAATTATTAAACTCTCTTTCCTATGACTAAGACGAAACTTACAAACAGTGTACATTTGGGTTCATTCATAAATATGAATAAAGTAGATACCTACTACAAAGATAATGTATGAATCTTTTAAATTTTATTTCACTGAAGAAGATTTATAAAGTTTTAAAATATATAGAATTGGTATTGAAATGAAAGTTACATTAAGGAAAATTTGTTTTTATCAGAAGGTAAAACATATTTTTAGGGTAATTTCTATATTTAATGAGTTTAAATGATATGTAAGTTATAATTAAGGAAATAAATAATGGATAATTATGCTGCAAATGTTGAGCATAAAAACTGCAATGTGTAATATGACTGTAACGTTGAGATTATGCTTACGGATGGTACGGCCATTATTAGGCAACGTTTTTCTTCATTTAAATAAGAGGATATTATATTTAATTATTGATTATGTCTAATTAATATATTACATAAATAATAAATGAATAAATGAATAAGAAAGAGGAAAAATGAAAAGAATAAAAAATAAAAAGCATGTCACATCATCATTTTTTTAACGATTAAGAAAATAAAAAAATTACTAATTTACTAAATTAATGACAATGGCTTTTGAATTTTTTAAATTGAAAAAAATATGAGTAATTAAGAAATAATTCTTAATTGTTTTAATATGTCGTATAAATAGAAACAAAATAAGAAAATTGTAGACTATGGTAAAATATATAAATATGTTTAAACTATAGAAATAGAAGGTAGAATTTTTTTTTTAAGGAAAACTAATAAATTGCATTAATAGTGAGGGGAGAGGAAAAACAACATATGTAGATAGATAGATATATAGATAGATAGATAGATAGATAGATAGATAGATAGATAGATAGATAGATAGATAGATAGATAGATAGATAGATAGATAGAGAGAGAGATATCATATAAATAGAAAAAAATTTAAAGAATTGTAGATTACTACAAAATATATAAATATATTTAAACGGTAGAAATAGAAGGTAGAAAGAGGAATTTAAGGAAAACTAATAAATTACATTAATAGTGAGGGGAGAGGAAAAACAACAGTATTATAGTAATAATGAAGAGAGATAAATAAGGGATTTAACATTTTCTTTTGAGCAGATTTTATAGATTTAATTATATTTATATCTATAATATATTAAAAGTGTGAAGACGCTTAGAGAAGTGATTTGAACTTTTTTCCCTTCACTAAAAGACTTTCTTTTGATAAAACTGTCTTTTCACTATTTTTTTAATTTATTATTTAAATATTTTTTATTACTAGACTTCCTAAAATATATGAGACTCCTAAAATATATGGTAGAAAAATTAATTAATATTTTTCTTTCTACTAAACTTCCTAAAATATATGTGACTTCTAAAATATATGGTAGGAGATTTAATTAATATTTTTCTTTCCACTGTTCAATTAGAAAAATACTCCTAAAATAGAACTCTATTAAGAAAATATTTCTATAAATATTGAGATGTACGTTAAACTAAGAACAAACTGGTTTGCCTATTGGGGGAATATGAATGATGCTTATCTAACTTGATTCGATTGCATGTCTAGATTGGTGGATGCTTGATTTTCTAATCCCCAACTTCTTCATTGTTTTTGTCAGCATAATAGAATTCAACATGTGTGTATATATATATCTTCTTTGTTTTCATTCAAAATCATTCTTTAGGGTCAAAATTTTTGCTCAGACAAGAATTAGTTGAATCAAAATCGAAGCTTTGTGATGACAATTATATTTTTTTTATAGTTTACAGGTCGTAGATGAATGTCGGTTGACTTTGAAGAATTTCTTGAGTAAAGGTTAGGTTTAATTGTATTGTTTTGATATCTTTATTATCTTATTGTTTTATTTTAATTTACAGATGTTAGATGAATGTAGGTCGGCTTTGAATTTTTTTTTTTAGGTAAAGGTTAGGTTTAATTGTATTATTGTAATATCTTTATTAGTTTATTATTTTGTGGTAGTTTACAGTTCGTAGATGAATCTCGATCGGCTTTGAGAATTTTTTTTGTGTAAAATTTAAGTTTAATTGTGTTGTTTTGATATCACTTTTATCGTATTATTTTATTAGGTGATAGATAAATGTTGGTCGGCTTTGGAATTTTTTTTTATGTAAAGATTAGATTTAGTTGTATTATTTTGATATCTCTATTATCGTATTATTTTGTTATTGTTTACAGGTGGTAGATGAGTGTCGGATGACTTTGAAAATTTTTGTGTATAAAGATTAGACTTAATTGTATTATTTTAATGTCTCTATCATTGTAGTATTATTTTGTTGCAATTTACAGATGGTAGATGAATGTCGATCGACTTTTAAAATATTTTTGGTAAAGATTAGGTTTAATAAATAAATTTTCCATCTTTACGTACTCAAAAGATATTAAATTTAATTATTATATTTATCTTTATTCTTTAAACAAATATCTTATTTAGTGTAATATTTGAACTCATTGAAGTGAGACATACGCGCAAGACGCGTACAACTAAACTAGTTATATAAATACAAGCCTTTAATATATGAAGTAAGTTAGAATATAATATTCTTCCTTAGTTTAAGAATTAAAAAATAAAAAAGAAAATTGAAAAGAAATAAAATAAGGAAAGTGGAAATGAATAGTACCTATTAATTAAACATAAATTTTGGCCAAATAAATGTAAATGATGAGTACAAGATAAAAATTTATTTTCCTTCCTTTTTTCTCTGTTTTGCCCATTTTTGTTTTTTTATTTAGTCCTAAAATCCATAAAATGTCAATTTTCCTCCAGAATTTTGGCAAAATTTTCTCCCCTTCCTTTTATATTATGAAAATGTCATTTCAATACTTTCAAATACAACTTATAAATTTATCCTAGGTAATATTATATAAAGTACTCCTAAAAAATAAGAAGAGGTAAGAAGAGAAGTATTATATTTTTTTCTTAACTATATTATATTTATACCAGTTTAGAGAAAAAGTTAAATAGGTCCTCCTCATTGTTACCCATCAAATTTATCATCTCTAACTTCATCGTCATACTTTCTATCATGAATATCTTTTTTTTCATCCTCGTACTATTTATTTTGGCGCTCTGAAAAATAATGATGAATCTTTTGTACAAAAACATTCATTTTCTATCTTCTTGTAAATCCGTTGAAGAGTATTATGTGCGCGAAATCATATGCTATTGACTTTCGCAATAAATTTCTTGGACGGATATATGAAAAATGATGGTGAATCTTTTGTACAACATTCTTTTTCTATCTTCTTGTAAATCCTTTGAAGAGAATTATGTGCTTGAGACCAAATAGTATTAGCTTTCGCAATAAAATTTTCAGCGGACTTTTGAAAAATAATAGAGAATCTTGTGTACAACACTCTATTTCTCTCTTCTCGTAAATCCTGTGCGAATTGTGTGGTTGAAACAAATGCTATTGGCTTTCATTTATAGGTTAGAATTTGTGTTTTGCTACATGAACATGGATATTTTTATTTGGTTGAACTTTGAAGAAAGCAAAACAAAGAAAAGAAGAAAGGAAGAAAAGAAGAAAGAGAATCAAATCACTTTACTTCTTCCATATTGGAATTTCTATCTCTCCTTCTCTTCTTTATTTGGAAGTCCATGTTCATATTATGTGCAGGAATAATTGAAAGATCAAGTTTTATAGTGTAGTTTTAGTAATGTTTAGGTGCCTCTTTAGCTCTTTCACTAATGTCTCAACAGTTATGTAAAAGACTTTCATGAGAACTAAGGTGAAAATTAAAGAAAAAATTAAATAGATCGAAGGAGAAAAATATAAAAAAATAGAGAGAAATGAAGAAAAAATGCGAAAAACCAGAAAAAAGATAAATACTTTTCCCGATCATTGAGGCATACCACATTAGGAGCCTCTAATGTTTCCTCTCTCTCTCTCTCTCTCTCTCTCTATATATATATATATATATATATATATATATATATATATACTTAGACTAATTAATTAACTATCTGATAGGCTCTTTGTGACTAATTAATTAATAACTTGAAAATTGTGTAAAGACTAATTTGCTCTTTAGCCTTTGCCTTCATCAACAATGATGATTTTCAAGGGTCCATCACTGCAACACGAACCTGATTAGGTACTAGGTCCATGTATGAGAATATTAAAGAACAATAAAAAACATAGTAAAACAACAAGAAAGTAAGTGATACAAAATTTTTACGTGAAAATTCCTTACTCAAAGGAGAAAATTTTTGACCTTTCCCAAGATTTCACCAACAACTTCTACTAAAAACTCTGAGCAACCTTCAAGTATTACAACTAGGGGTGGCAAAATAGTTTTAAAATATGGACATCCACCTAATCCAACACATTTAAAATGGGCTGGATATCCAATCCATTCAAAATAGATTTAAAATGGGTCAACCCATATTATCCACCCAAAATATGAATAATTGATCAGATAAAATGGTTAAATAAACCTTAAAGCTCTGTTACCCAATTTGCAAAAAAAAAAACAGCGGACCAGAGACTCAAAATAGCTACACGAGGTATGCCTCTTCCTCCTGCCAAAACCACCTAAGCTCCGACCAACACCACTCAAGCTCTATCCAACACCACCCAAGCTCTGGCCAACACCTCTATAGCTCTATCGACTTCTCGTGCGAGTCACTTGCTCTATTTTTGTCTTTTTTTTTTCTTTTTCTCTCTTTTTCTTCTCAATCTATTCTAATAGATTTTTGATTTTTACTCTCTGTTACTGGGAAACGGGGATGATAGTGGTGAAGGTGTGGTTGAATTTTTCATTTCGTAGAAAGAAAAATTGGACAAATGGTGCTGGCTGTTTTGTGATTTTACTATTTTTTTCTTAATTTTGTTCATGAACTACTATTCATGTGCTCCTTTTTCTACTTCCATTTCAAAGTGATGAATATTTTGAATGTGTAATTATTGATTTAGTTAGAGACATCAATGGAAGATAATGCTTATTCTTGCAAACAAAGTGCTTCAACTATGTTAAAATGAGGCAGAAGGAAAACATCCATTGTCTGGGATTCTTTTATTAGGTCGAAGCTTGATATTTCTAGTGATGGAAAGTTTAAAGTCCAATGTACATTGTGTGAACAAGATTACATATTGTCCCCTACATCTAGAATATCAAATTTGAAGCGTCATTTGATGAAACATTCTATACATACGAGGAAAGGGAAAGAGTCTCAAAGTGAATCAATAGATCAAACACCTTATCAAAAAAAATTTCAGTGGCAATATGTAGGTGTAATTATAATTTCAAGTTTGTAGAACATAAAGACATCAGGGACATACATTTATATCTAAATCCAATAGTGAGACACATATCAAGAAACACAGCCAAGTCGGATATCATGGATATGTATGCAAAAGAAAAAGAACTTCTAAATGCCGAGTTTGCAATGATAACTAGTCGAGTGTGTTTGATATCTGACATGTGGAGTTCATTAGTATTGAATGGCTATATGTGTGTTACAACTTATTATGTGGACTTAAATTGGGTTCTTTAGAAGAGAGTTTTGATTTTTCGACATATTCCTCCTCTACATATGGGTATAATTTTAGGCCATTTAATAATTGATTTTCTTACAAAATGGGGAATTGAAAAGAAATTTTTTACCCTTACTTTACATAATGCTACTTCTAATAACGGTGTTGTGGATAAATTGAAGAATCATTTGTCTTTGATGTGTTCACTAGTTTGTGAAGGAAAGTTTCTTCATGTTCGTTACGAAAATCTCATTCTTAACTTAATTGTTAAAGCGGGTTTAGAGAAGGCTGATGCAACTATTGAAAAAATTAGAGAAGGTATTAAGAATATCAAGAATTTTGAAACAAGACTAGTGAAATTTGTGGAGTGCCTTAGTAACCTTGGTTTGCTATGTTCTAAAAAGCTATGCCAAGATATACCTATTTGGTGGAATTTCACCTATCAAATGATTGAGAGCGCTATTGCATATCAATAAGCATATAATCATTATGACTTAATTTATCCTGATTTTAGACATGGCCTTCTTGAAAATTAATGGAAAAAGGTTGAGACTATGGTTACATTTTTATGGCCATTTTATGATATTACAACTTTATTTTTTGAAAGCAAGTACCCCACGACAAATATGTATCTTTAGAATGTACGGAGAATTGAAATGTTATTGGTAGAACACAAAAAAGTAAAGATTCTGTGATGTGTGAAATGACCAGTTCTATGTTCCGGAAGTTTAAGAAATATTGGAAGTCATATAGCATTATTTTGTCTATAGCTATGGTCCTTGACCCTCGATATAAGCTGATTTTTTTTAAGTTTTCATTTCAAAACTTAATCCTGATACCGTTGAAGAAAACACGAAGGTTGTCGAAGATAATATGAAAATATTGTTCAAAGAGTACTTAGTACCTTCTACAACTTTTTATCAGAGGAAAGTATTTGTAGTGGTGATATAAAAGAGACAGGGGATCAATTTGATTCATTTGAGGATTTTGATGCATTTTAGCATCAGTTGGAGTCAAGTACTGGGAAAACTCATCTAGACCTGTATTTGGAGGAATCTAATCTTGATCGTAGAACAAATTTAAATCAAGATGTACTTGGATTTTGGAAGGATAATAGGTTAAGGTATCCAGAACTTTCATTAATGGCACATGATGTTTTAAGTGTTCCTATCACAACAATAGCCTCACAATCTTCTTTTAGCATTGGAGGTCAGGTTATTGGAAAGTTTCAAAGTTTGATTCTTCCACAAATGTTGAGGCGATACTGTATACTAGGTATTGGATTTATGGCCAAGGTAAATTAATCTTATAATATTAATTTGTTTCCTATTCTTAATACCTATCAATTATAAATGTAATAGCTTATTTTTTTTCTATTTAAAACATTTTCAATCTTGATGGATCTGGATTCAGATCTGATTCTGATGAAGATGATATTGTTGTTGACCTTCAACCTTATCTTGAGAAATTTAAAGGTAAGAGTACTTTCGATCACTTAAATTAATCTGTTCTTGTGTGCCTGTAGCTTTCAATATACTGATGAATTTAAAATGTTGGTTTCTTGATCTGACATAACACTGAAATATAGGACTAGTTGCTGCAGCTATTTACACCAGCTTATTAAATTCGCTTTCTCAAGTTTTATTGGCAAATAAGGAATAAGTAATGGCCTCCTACCAGAGACTATTACAAGGACAAGAAAACTAAAGCTGTAAATATCAATCTTTTTGATTAAGTAGCCATACCCTCCATATTTTGGTGCAATATAGCACAATGTACCTCTCACGCTCGTCGTATTTTTCAATTCTCGACTAAATACATCACAACTCCTTCTCATACTCGTTATTTGGAATTTCTGGCTCTTGTTCCTATAATGTGGTTTCTTACACTTTCTAAAATTTACTCTGAGGTGCTGAAACATCCAAAATTGCTTTCTGAGAAGCACATTTCTTTTCTTAGTCCCACTCAGGATTAATTGATGGGAAAATTTGGTCTTCTAATCCACTACATTACATAATCTTTGCTACATAATTTATAACTACCATCCTGTTTCCACCACCAATATTTACCCCATTATTTCATATTTAATTTTCACCACCAATTTTTACCCCATTGTTTTATATTTCTTACTTTATGTGTAAATGAAACACCTTAGGATGTCCCTTGAAAAATTTCCTGAGCTTTGAGATCACTGGTCTTGTAACGACTCATCATACGAGTCGTATGATATGGGTACGGGTTAGGTGACCTAACTTGTAAGGTGTCCATTGATTAGTGGTTGGGTTTCAATTATAGGTACAGTTTGGTGGTATGGGTTGTATGGTTTGGTGATGGGTCATTGGGTTGATCGTTCACTTAATCAGGTACTTAGTGAATTGACTTGGCTCTGAGTACGAGTGGCTCACTAAGAGCCGTGAGGATAGGGTATGAGTAGTATAGTTGATTCGTATGTTGTCCAGTGTTAATTTCTGTGATTTCTATCTTGGGTACGACTGGACCATACGAGTCGTATGGTGAACAATGTGTGGATGTCTAACATACTATCTTGGTGACGACTTGATGGTATGAGTCATATGTTATGGTCACGAGTCACAGGGTCGACTCGTAACCATTTGCGATATTTTACAATTTAAGTTGGGGTTATTCTAGACATTTCTTCTTGTAACTCTTTTTTATAACACGACATAAAACACCCTTTGGGACTTTATTAACCTTATTCTCAATCAAACACTCTTAAAATCTCTCTCAAGAAAAGGGCTAAGGTTTCATTAAGATAATCAATTGGGGGCTTTCAAGAGTGATTCTCTTCATCTTCCTTGGTGTCTAAGGCATGTCACTCCTCCATCATTGTTATTTTACAAGTGCATGTGTTTTAATGTATGGTTTTCATGATATTATTATGGTTTGAAAAATGATTGTGGGGTTTGGATATTAATGGTTGAATAATGTTTCTCATGGTTTAATTATATTTTCTTTTATGATTTTAGTGTGATTTTGACATTGCAGGATGCATGTTAATGGTAAATGAATTTTGGGGTATTATGAATTCCCCAAATTACTTGGTTATGGTTTGAAACTTATGTGCCCTCAACCTATTTATTAAAATTCCAATGAGAATGATTTTGTCACATAGTTTGACTAGTATGAAAATCTTTGCATTGCATAAAAGGTAATGGAACTTAAATTATTTTGGTTGGTTTTAAATGGTTTGGAAAGGCCTTGATGGCTATGGTATTGGTTTAATTGGAAACTTTGGAGTCAAATTGGTTTAATGTCTTTAGTATGGCATACATGGTTAAACTTACAAGCTCTAATTTTGGTATGATGATACCAATGGTTAATTCCTAATAAAAGACTCCTAGAAAATGGTTGTGAATGTGTAATTGGTTTTAATATGGTCTTAAAGGGGATTGTGTAGCAAAGCTATAGAAGGTGGAGGTTTCGGGGGGACCAATACTGGAAACTCATATTTGCTGATGTGAGGTTTGGTCATGGTGACCATATGCATGATGTCACACTTTATATTTTGGGAAATGTAATAGTCATCTCAGGTTATTCTCCGATTCGTACTGCTAACATACACCAAGGCCCTTTCAACAGGGAAGCTGAACCCATATAGCCCGTGGGTAGACATTTAGGACGGCAGAGCTATATAGTCTAAGTTAAGTTTTTAAATTTATGCTAAACCTTATTGCCTATTTCGGCATGATATATATATATGTGTGTGTGTGTGTGTGATTGCATCTGGTTAATTGATTTGGTTTTGAATGATGACATTATTTTATCTTTATCCTCAAGTTACATGCTAGAGTTCACTCTGCTAACTGTCTTTGGCCATTGTATCCCTACGCGATGTTGAAATTGACCATACTACCATATCTCCTACTCAGTGACTTGTATTCGGGGTCAAATTTGAGTCAGATTGAAGTGGTGATATTTCATACTCCGAAAAATCCCATTTCATGCTATGGACTTCTTTTCATTATTTTTTCTTCTTGGATTTTGGTTTTGGCTATGGTCGAGGGCACGTACTGACCGAATGTTATTTGATTCTGGTTAGAGACTTTTGTCAAACTACTATGGGCATGGTCGGTGTTGGTATTGGTGTCAGCCTTGGTATTGGTATTGGCATTGGGGTTGACACCGGTTAGATAATTGGTTGAGGTTGTTGAATTTTGATTATACACTTTATTTAATGTACTTAAACTATTAATGTTTTATCTTGATATATGTTCACAATTCATCCGATATAGGGTGCAGGGAAGTTATGGTTGGGTATTGGGGGTGGTCTCCAGTCTTGGTTAGACTTGAGATGCACGACATGACTAGGCCTTGGTTTAGTTTGTGTTAGATTAGTATCGGAGGTAGGTTCATGGTTAATTGAGTGTCCAACAAAGCCGTATTAAGTAAAGTTTCTTTTAAAGGTTTGTAGCGCGCCACACTTAGTGGCTACTAGGCATTTAGGAATGTTTCTCTTTCTTATATTCTATTTTCAAGTTGTAGAGTTTAAGGTCCTAAAATCTTCTCTAATTCCTATTTGTTCACTTTTCAGATCATGCCTCCTCGAAGATCTAAAGCTCACATAAACTCTTTTGTCCTACCTGAGGATAATGTTGATGGGACCCGTTCTGTCTATGGGGTCCATACTTGGTCTAGGGGTCCAATTCCTGATTGCCCTCCTGGAGTTCCACTGGTTCCCTGCAGTCCTTCTTAAGCCCTCAGGCTAACGTGATAAATGTCGAGTTTCATCAATCTATCCATATGTTGGCACAGTTTATAGCTTCTTAGGATGAGCATGTTACTTCTGTTACCCTATCTTCTGAGGTCACAAGGGTTGGCCAATTCATAAGGTTGAATCCTTCAACCTTTACCAGCGTTAGAGTAGAGGAGGGAGGTGACGAGGCTGAGTCAGCTCTGTGGGAGGATTTTTCTAATGCTTTTCTAGATCTCTTCTTAGGTAAGATGTCAGTCAAGAAGTATGCCTTAAAGTTTCACCAGTTATCTCGGTATGCTCTAGAGTTAGTTTCTAGTATGAGGGCTAGAATGAGAAAATTTACCTTCGGGTTATCTCAAGACTTGATTTTGGAGATTAAGGTTGTCTAGTTAAACAAGGACATAGATATCTCCAGGTTGGTTGTATACATGCAACAGGTAAAAGAAATGAAAAAGAAACTGGTTGAGATAGGAGAGAGGCAGAGTAAGAAGATTAGATTTTTTTAGCAGGGTAGTGGCCAACAACAGAGCGGTAAGGATGGTGGGAAGTGGCCCAAGAAGAAGTGGAGAAATTTTGGGTCTTATTCGACGGCTAGTGCTCTCTACCCAAATATATCGGGTAACAGGCATTTCCATGGTGGCAAAAACTATAAGGCATAGGGTTCTGAATCTCAGGCTAGCGGGGCCCAGTTATCCCTATCATATCCTTCATGCAGATTTTATAGTCGGTTGTATTAGGGTTACTATGATGAAGGAAAGGACAAGTGCGTCAACTGTGGTCAGCTAGGGCACATGGTCAGAAGTTTTCCAGTGGCCAAGGTTGCTTCAGGGGTAAACAAGGTTCCAGTTGCCTCTTCATCAGCTCCGACACCAAAGGGTACACCATCTAGTTCTGGCACTAGTCGAAACCGTCTCTATGCTCTCACTACCCGCTAGGAGTTTGAGGCATCACCTGATATCGCGATTGGTATGTTGAATTTTTTTTCTTGTGAAGTATACTATTTACTTTATTCAGGGCCCACTCTCTCTTATATGACCCCATTTGTAGATGTGCATTTTGGTTTCGGTCCCAAGTGTACTTTAGACCTTTTTTCTATTTCTACCCTAGTGGGTGACTTTATGGTGGCTAGAAGAGTCTATAGGGGTTGTGTGGTATCTTTGGGTGGTCGGGAGACTTTGGTGGATCTATTTGAATTAGATATGGTTGATTTTGATATCATATTAGGGATGGATTGGTTGCACTCGCGCTATGCTTATCTAGATTGTTAGACCCGTAATGTTGTCTTTAAATTCCCTAATGAGCCAGTTATCGAGTGGGAGGGCGGTTATCTAACTCCTAAGGGGAAGTTTATATCATATCATAGAGCACATATATTAATCTCCAAGGGGTGTCTCATCATCTAGTCTATATTAAAGATTCTAACTCGAAGGGTCCTTCTTTGTTTTCTATCTTGGTGGTGAATGAATTTCCTGAGGTCTTTCCTGTTGATCTTTTTGGTATCCCTCCTGATAGGGATATTGAGTTTGGGATTGATCTTGTTCTAGAAACTCTTCTGATTTTCTATTCCTCCATATAGAATTGCTCCGACTGAGTTGAAGAAGCTTAAGGAGCAACTGAATGATTTTTAGAAAAGGGTTTCATCTATCTTAGTATGTCCCAGCGGGGTGCACCGATGTTATTCGTGTGTAAGATGGATGGTTTCCTTTGAATGTGTACTGATTACCGACAATTGATTAAGGTAATGGTAAGGAATAAGTATTCTCTTTCTAGGATAAATGATTTGCTTGATCAGTTGCAGGGTGCTAAATTTTTCTCCAAGATTGATCTTCGATCTGGGTATCATCAGTTAAAGATTAAGGAGGTGGATATCCCTAATACTGCTTTCCGTATTTGGTATGGGCATTTTGAGTTTTCGGTTATGTCTTTTGGGTTGACCAATGCCCCAATGACATTCATGGATTTGATGAATAAGGTATTCTCTTAATTTGTAGATTCATTCATTATTGTGTTCATAGATGATATTTTGGTATACTCTAAGAGCGAGGTAGATTATGTCGATCACCTCTGTATTGTATTGTAGACCCTGAAGGAGCTGTAATTGTATGCCAAATTTTTGAAGTGTGAATTCTGGTTGAACGTTGTTACTTTTTTGGGTCATGTCATTTCTTTTGAAGGGATAATGGTAGATCCGCAGAAAGCTGCAGTGGTAAAGAAGTGGCCTAAACCACGACTCCAGTCGATATTAAGAGCTTCTTGGGTTTAGCTGGTTAATATAGGAGGTTTGTGTAGAGTTTTTCTTCTATAGCTTCCCCGTCGACTAAGTTAACTCAAAAAAGGTAAAATTTTTATGGTCGGATGCTTGTAAGGGTAGTTACGAGAAGTTGAAGGCTAAGCTAACTTCAACTCCGGTCTTGACCTTACCTGAAGGAATAGATGGATTTGTGGCATATTGTGATGCGTCTAGTGTGGGGCTTGGTTGCATTTTGCTATCATGACCTTAAAAAGATGTATTGGTGGAAAAATATGAAGCAGGATATAACTAGTTTTGTATCTAAGTTCATGGTGTGCCAACAAGTGAAAGTTGAGCCCATAAGCCCCAGAGGATTGTATCAAGAGATTGAGTTGCCTGTGTGTAACGCCCCGAAATCGGGTCCCGAGACGTCACACGGTTCTTAGGGTCACAAGTGATCCCAAGCTAACCCTTCTACTGGCATAACTCATAAGCAACTGAATAAAAATACAAATCCATACAAATCAGTAGAAATTAACTCTTTTCTGAATCTGATCGATACAAAAATAGAATTTTACAGGATTACAATTCTGCCTTTACAACCAGAATTGAAACAAAATACATCAACTTCTACTGACTGTCTATGAAGCCTCTACTAGTACTGACTGTAGGTAGCCGGGTCATGACTCCCGACTATCCCAACTCAATACGACTGAATAAAGAAAATACAACACTATAAACTCTGCATAACTAACCTAAGCCCTTGAATCAAAAGGACTCATCACCTGCTGACTGGGTACCATGAACTGACTAGATCCGAAGGTGCAACTATACCTTGTACCTACATTCCGAGAAAATGTAGCCCACATACGAATATGTGGGTCAGTACCATGGAAAAATACCAAACATATGGGGTGTATGCAGTTGTATAAACATCATCATCATAAATATTTATAAGAAATATGCAGGATGTATGAAAGACTCACATAGCCCGAAGAAAATCATCATAATCATGAGAGGATGAAATAAGTATAATAACACATGTGAGTCATCATATAATTTGTCAATCACTTTCAGTTCATCAAGAATATCAATTCTTATAATGTAAATATCATTTAAATCTTTCGAAAGAATAACTTTCACAATTCCACTTTCAAATCACTTCACCGTTCACCATAGACACAAGGAAACACACACACACTTTGGGAGATTCTATAACCGACATAAACCATGTGAGCTACATGGAGTCCAACATACAACCCACGTTGGATAGAGCCGTCCTATCCTTGCCATCGGAGTAGGACTATCGATATCAAATTCACACAAACTAGTGATCACTATATAAATCAGCCTCAGGCTCACTCCTATGGGGGCACATAGTTCTAGGGAAGTAAGGTCGCTTTATACCTCCCACTCGGTGCTAAAGATTTCTCCCGAACTTAGCTCAGATCATTTCATAGATAATCCACAACAAAACAATTTCAGTAAAATATAAATATACATCGGGAGCCATCATGCTTCCCATCTATCAAAATCAACCACGTTGTGGATTTCTTTCACACTCGAGTTCAAAACAACTCCATTAAGAACAAAAGGTTAAATCATTCAAAATATCTCAAATATTCAACATCAACGTGCTTATAACACACACTTTTTCAAAAAAACACAATTTCCAATGGGGATTCACGACCCAAATATCAAAATCATGATAAATATCGTTCAAGATTCATGCTTTATATAACCTAACATGTAAATTCATCTTTCAAAATCATAAACATCAAGATTTCATAATAATCATCATAAGATATGGGTTCATGCTTCAAATTCATAAAAATCAAATAAAAATCAAATAAAAATAATGCCTTTGTAAAGAAAATTACTTTTGGGCACAAGAGCGAAAAAGAGTTCTTGTTGAAAAATCCCACATACCTTGAATGATGAACTTTGGATTGATACTCATTTTTGAGATGTTAATCGTGCCTTTGAATGATGGTTCTTGGAGTTCTTGAACTAGGAACTTGGAATCTTGAATAAATTTGCAGAATTAATGGTGAACTTTGGAGGTTCTTGAAGTTGGATGTAGGAGCTTAGGGTTTTCTTTTTGAAGGAATTTGATGAAATATAATATATAATTTCTCGGCTGAGGATTATGTAAGGTTGTACCTCTAAGAGATTGTGAAATTGCATGGGTGTCGATTTCTATCTTCTCGAATCGCGGTACATTATTTTCATCTCACTTTTGGCGGTCTTTTCAGAAAGTTTTGGGGACCAAGGTGAGTCTTAGTATAACTTTTCTCCCATAGTCGGATGGGCAAGGAAAAAAGACTATTCAGACATTTGAGAATATGCTTAGAGCTTGCGTGATTGACTATGGTGGTAGTTGGGTTGAGGATTTTCCCCTTATAGAGTTCGCGTACAGTAATAGCTACCACTTTAGAATTAGAATGGATCCATTTGAGGCATTGTATGGTAGGAGGTGTAAATCTCCTTTTAGGTGGTTCGAGGTTTATGAGATAAAGATGTTTGTCCCAGATTTGGTTCACCAAGCCATGGATAAGGTAAAGGTGATTCAGTATAGACTTAAGGCTGCCAAAGTCGCCAAAAGTCCTTTATGGATATGAGGCGTAGGAAGCTGGATTTTGAGGTTGGGGATAGGGTATTCTTGAAGGTGTCTCCCATGAAGGGAGTAATGTGGTTTGGGAAGAAGGGGAAGCTTAGTCCTCGGTATGTTGATCTATACTTGGTTTTGAGAAGGGTTAGCAATATTACGTATGAGTTGGAGTTGACTTCTAGTTTGAGCTCTATTCACCCATATTCTATGTTTCTATATTGAGAAAGTGTATGGGTGATCCGTTGCAAATTATGCCTATCATGGATATTGGTATTTTAGATTCTCTATCTTATGAGGAGATCCCAAAAGAGATCTTGGATCGGCTGGTTTATTGGTTGTGAACCAAGGACGTGGCCTCGACAAAGGTTCTATAGAGGAACCACAAGGTCGAAGATACTACTTGGGAAGCTGAAGAGGACATGAAGTACAAATATCCATTACTGTTTTATGCTTTGGAAATTCGTGCGTAAGGTAGGTGTTGTTCTTAGCATCTTTATTTTCTAACTTAGTTAAAGGTAAGAATAGAGGCATTTGGAGTCCAAATTGTGCTTGTAATACTTTGTCCCATCATTCGAGGATGAATGATACAAGTGGGGGAGAATTGAAACACCCTGGGTTTTCGCCCTTGGAAAATTTCCTGACCTTTAGGCTTACTAGTCTTGTAATGACTCATCATATGAGTCATATGATGTGGGTACGGGTCAGGTGATCTAATGCATAAGGTGTCTAGTGATTGGTTGTTGGGTTTTTATTGTGTGTACGAGTCGTATGGTTTGATGACGGGTCGTTGGATTGATCCTTCACTTAATCAACAACTTAATGACTTGACATGGCTCTTAAGATGAGTGGCTCACTAAAAGCCGTGAGGATAGGGTACGAGTAGTATAGTTGAGTCGTATGTTGTCCAGTGTCAATTCCTATGGTTTCTGTCTTGGGTACGGCTGGACCATATGAGTCGTATGGTCTGGTCATGAGTGGGGGTCAGAGATTCGTATGGTGGAAAGTGTGTGGGTGCCCAACACATTGTATTGGTGATGACTCAATGGTACGAGTCGTATATTGTGTTCATGAGTCACAAGGTCGACTCGTAACCACCTGTGGTATTTCACAGTTTAAGTTGGGGGTATTCTAGACATTTTCCCTTGTAACTCCTTTTGATACCATGACATAAAACACCTTTTGGGACTTCATTAATCAATTATTCTCAATTAAATACTCTTAAAATCCCTCTCAAACTCTCTCAAGCAAAGGGATAGGGTTTCATCACGATAATCAACTAGGGGCTTTCAAGAGTGATTCTCTTCGACTTCCTTGGTGTCTAAGGCATGTTACTCTTCCCTCAATGTTATTTTACAAAGAGCATGTGTTTTAATGTATGGTTTTCATGATATTGTTATGGTTTGAAATAATGGTTGTGGGTTTTGGATGTTTATTGTTGAATAACATTTCTTATAGTTTAATTACATTTTCTTTCATGCTTTTAGTATGATTTTGACATTATGGGATGCATATTAATGGAAAATGGATTTTGGAGTACTATGGATTCCCCAAATTACTTGGTTATGGTTTGAAACTTATGTTCCCTCAACCTGTTTGTTAAAACGCCAATGAAAATGATTTTGTCACATAGTTTGACTATTCTTGAAATCTTTGCATTTCATAAAAGTAATGGAACTTAAATTGGTTTGGTTGGTTTTAAATAGTTTGGAGAGGCCTGGGTGGCCATGGTATCAGTTTAATTGGAAACTTTGGAGTCAAATGGGTTTAATGGCTTTGGTATGGCATAAATGGTTAAACTTGCAAACTCTAATTTTGGTATGACGATACCAATGGTTAATGCCTGATAAAAGACTCCCTGGTAAATGGTTGTGAATATGTAATTGGCTTTAATATGGGATTAAAAGGGTGTGTAGCAAAGTCGTAGAAGGTGGAGGTCCCGGGGGGGACCAATACTAGAAAATCATGTTTGCCGATGTGAGGTTTTGTCATGGTGACCGTGTGCATGATCTCACACTTTATATTTTGGGAGAAGTACTAATTCGCTAGCATTTAATCTACTAACCGTCTTCAGCCGTTGTATCCCCACGCAATGCAGGAACCGTTCATACTACCATTTCTCCTGCTCAGTGACTTGGATTCGAGGACAGCTTTGAGTCAGATTGAAGTGGTGAACTTCCATACTCGGAAGACCCCATTACATGGTATGGACTTCTTTTCATTATTTTTGCTTCTTGGATTTTGGTTTTGGCTATGGTTGGGGGCATGTCCCGATTAAATGTTATTTGATTCTGGTTAGAGGCTTTTGTCAGACTACTATAGGCATGGGTTGTGTCAGTATTGGTGTCAGCCTTGGTATTAGTATTGGCATTGGGGTTGACACTAGTTGAATAATTCATTGAGGTTGTTGGATTTTGATTATAGACTTGATTTAATGTCTGTAAACTATTATTTTTTTTATCTTATTGTATGTTCAAAATTCATCTGACATAGGGTGCAGTCTTGGTTGGACTTGAGATACCTGACACGACTAGGCCCTGGTTTGGGTCGTGTCAGTAAAGGTGCTATGTTTATGAGTCTTTGTTGCAATATGCTCTACTTGGAAGATCTTTCTGTGTAATTTGTTGTGTTAAATTGGTAATATGAGTTTACAATCTTGTTTCGTACCTAGTTTGAAATCTTAATTATCGTTTAGGAAATGTTTTTCTTTCCCTTATTAAAAGAGCTGATATGTTTGATTTTTGGGGTTCTTCTAGTTTGGTTAAATTAAGTGAATTTTCAATTTTTGAGGCATAATTAAGAAAAATGGAAAGTTAATTAGTTGATTACCATTTGACCCTTAATATTGAAATAAATTTTCATGTTATTTCTTCATCTGATTGCATTTGACTTTCAGAGTTCACTGTGGAGGTGGTTTGTAGCTTAGACATATAATTGATGAGTCTGTTATTAAAGCTTGTAATAAAATAAATCTTATATTCTATTACATACATTTTCACTGGTAACAATAAACAAGATATAAAAGATTGTGATTTCATTGACAATAGCATCAGATAGATACCTATTTATGTCTCATCTAGAAAGAATGTACCTTTAGATCCTCCTAGCGATATTTTAGTTTGACAGTATTTCATTATATTTTAGTGATATTCACACCTTAAATCCCTAGGAAGGTTTAGTCTATCAGTTTGATACGATTCTATTATGTCTTTTTTTTAACCCCTACTGTTCCTTCCATAAGTAATACCTCTATTCAATTGTTTTTGCATATTTCTTTACAATAATTGGCCATTTGATGCTCTTGCATTATGAACTTATTGTGATCAATTAACAGTATATGCTTCTCTAATAATGGAAATGCCTAAGTTTGACTTCCAAATTGCAGCCTGAAAGTGCAGAAATAGAGTTTCTGCAAGCGCCATGGATAGTAGAGGGCATGTACATGGTCGTGCAATGGGTTGCGACAAATTTCACAAGTTCTTTGGAGATACTTAGCATATTATGTTTATTTACAGAGTGTTTAAACTCCTATTTCTTCAATACAGATTGTGTTTAAACTGATATTGCTTGATCACAGATTGTGTTTAAACTTATATTGATTAATTATAAATTATGTTTTAGTTGAGTTTCTCAATTTTACAAATTGATTTTTTGCTGATTTGAAGCAATTGGGTGTCTGAATTTGATGGCCTAATACATACAACTAGATCCTACATTTGATATCAAAACAGAGTATGGATCAGTATTGTATTGCCATGGCTATGGATAATATGAATATCTATAATATCCATTGAGTTTATCCATTTTTATTCATATTAAATATTGGTCGGGTCAGATAAGTTTTCCATTTTTACTTGACCCATTTTATGTCTGCCCATATCCAGCTCGACCTGCCTATTTGCCACCCCTAATTAGGGTTGGGAATAAAATACCAAAAAACCAAATTACTGAACCGAATAAGAAAATTTGGTAATTGATATTTAGTAATTCGGTATTTGGTATGGTATTTAAGAGTAAAATTTCAGCATTCCGGTATTCGAGATTGAGTTTGGTACAAGATATTAATATCGTTTGGTATTGGGTATTTACCGAATATCGAATTTAATATATGAGTATATGTGTGTGTGTGTGTGTGTGTTTAACCAACCCAATAGACAATAGTATTAGTCATCCAAAAGAATCTCTTGGACTTTGGTAATATATATTCATAAAAAATAACAAAAAGAGTACTAAATAGGGTTTCTATTAAATATACTCTTTCATGTTTAAACGTACATTTGCACATCTCCAACTTTAATATGGTATTACCAAATACCGTACCAAACCAAAGTTTAATTTATCTTTTACCAAATCAAAATTTTTAAGAATGGTATGTGGTATCTATGTTCCAATACCGATTACCGAACCCAAACTTTGAAAATACTGAACCGAATACCGGGTTCCCATCTTATCCTTAATTACAACCTAGGAATTAACCTCATAATTCCTACAACTTTGCAATAACCTTATTGCAACACACTCTCATAGTATCTCAATTATAAGCTCTCTATTAGCTACCTCTAACCACAAAGACACTTTAATTCTGAATAAAAAATATTAATAAGCTACTCACTGAGATCTCAAGAATGAGACATGAGTTTACAATTTTAAGCTCAAAACAAAACCTCAAACAATTCTAGAAACTAGAAAACATATATCACTATGAGCAAATGAGTTCCAAAATTATTGAGTCTTTGCAATATTGAGTGTGGCCTTTGCTTGAATTTTTTTTGAAGAAACTCACCTTCTCAACTGGAAGATGATATATATATATATATATATGAGTATTGAGAGATAAGATTTCTCATGAGTGGATGCTTCAAGGACCACTGAGAATTCATCCCACTAATATGCTGACATTGTCTAAAAAAAATACTAGACAACTGGTACATAAGACAAATACATGCAGCTATAAAATTTTATGGTGGGACACTAGTTCTTGTAACTAGTCCTTTCACCAGTCTAGGCAATCATTGAAACAATAAGGATGATCAAACATTTATAAACAGAGTTCCAGTGATGATGTTCGTCAATCATCAAAGCATAAATATGGTTAATATTATAAGAACAAGGCTGAAACCTAATATTTTCCCCTTTTTGATAATGGCAAACATAGAGACGTTTGCAGCACATGCACTTTGTAACTATTTGAAGTCCCCTATCATAAATATTCATAATCACCATATGTCACCAACCAACTCCTTTTTTTTCAAGTTTCCCTAGTCACCATCACCTTATACCAGTTACCCCTTTCACTGTTCTCCTCCCTTTTAACATTATTAAAAAGGATAAAGAGTAAAACAAAGTAAGATCTAAATAGTGATACCCCAAGAAGAATAAGTTAAATACATGAGAAACACACAAAACTAGATTCGAACAAGGAAAATTTGATTGAAACACTCTGGGTTTTGGCCCTTGGAAATTTCATGAGCTTTGAGCTCACTGTCCTATTGATGACTTAACCATACGATTCATATGGTGTGGGTACGGGTGCAATGACCCAAATTGTTAGTTGTCCAGTGGATGGTGGTTGGGGTTTTATTATGTTTACGACTTGGTGGTACGAGTCGTTAGGGGTGGTGAAGGGTTGTTAGGATGACCCTTTATCAAATTAGAATCTTAGTGACTTAACTTGGCTCTGAGTACGAGTGGCTCACTAAGATCCATGAGGACAGGATACGAGTTGTATAGTTTAATCGTATGTTGTCCAATGTCAATCACTTTGGATTCTGTATTGGTTATGACTAGGCCATACGAGTCATATTTTTGTAATGAGTGGGATCAGGAAGTCGTATGTTACATAGTGTATGGGTTTCCAACTCACTGTATTGGTGATGACTCAATGGTATGAGTCTTATGTTTTGGTCACGAGTCACGGGATCGACTCATAACCACCTGAGGTATTTTTTACAATTTTAAGTTTGAGGCATTCTGGATACTTCTCCTTTTAACTTTCTTTTATACTATGACTTAAAAAACCTTTTGGGACTACATTAACCTCTTATTCCCAATCAAACACTCTTAAAATCTCTCGCAAACTCTCTTTCAAGAAAAAGGCTAGGGTTTCATCAATATAATTGATTAAGGCTTTCAAGGGTGGTTTCTCTCTATCTTCCTTAGCGTCTAAGGAATATTACTCCTCCCTAATTGTTATTTTACAAAGAGAATATGTTTTAGTGTATGGTTTACATGGTATTATTATGGTTTTTCAATAAAGGTTGGGGGCTTTGGATGTTCATGGTTGAATATTGTTTCTCATGGTTTAATTATATTTTTCTTATTTTAATTATGGTTTTCCACATGTGGGTGCATGGGAATGGTGATTTAATCGAGGTGTAATGGTTGAGCCCTAAATTTGATGATTTTTGGCTTTAATAATGCCATGTCCTCAACCTGTTTGTGAAATTGTCAATGAGAATAATTTTGTCACATAGTTTGACTATTCTTGAATCCTTGCATTGCATAAATAGTTAAAGGAACATGAATTGGATTTGGTTATTTTCATATGGTTTGCAAAGGCCTTGGTGGCCATGGTTTGATTATATATAGTTTTGGTTAATTGGAAACGATGGAGTCTATAATTTTTCTAATGGTTTATATGGCATAAGGCAATAAACTTGCAAGCTTTAATTGTTGTATTATGATACCAACGGTTAATTCCTAATTAAAAGACTCCTTGGTAAATGGTTGGGAATGTGTAAATGGTTTTAATATGAGCTTAAAGAGGGTCGAGTAGCAAAGTCATGGAAGGTGGGGGTATCGGGGGGACCAACACTGGAAACTCATGTTTGCCGATGTAAGGATGGTCTTGGTGACCGTGTGTATGATGTCACACTTTATATTTTGGAGATGTACAAGTCATCTCAAGTTTTTTTCTCCGATCATGCAGCTAACACGTATTGGGGTCCTTTTAGCAGGGGGAGCTGAACCCATATAGCCCATGGGTGGTTTTAGGATGGTCAAGCTACACAACCCAGGTTAAGATTTTAAATGCATGCTAAACCTTGTTCTCTACCCTGGCACAATATATATATAATATTTGTGATGGCATATGGTTATAAATTTGGTTTTGAATTGAGGGCATTATCTTATCTTTATCCCGGAGTTACATGCTAGCGTTCACTTCACTAACCCTTTTTGGGCGTTATATCCCCACGCGATGCAGGAATCGGCCATACTACCATTCCTCCTGCTCAGTGACTTGGATTCGAGGACAACATTGAGCTAGATTGAAGTGGTGAGCTTCCATACTCCTGAAACATCTATTTCATTCTATGGACTTCTTTTTATTATTACTATTTCATTGGTTTTGGTTTTGTCTATGGTCAGGGGAATGTCTCGACCAGATGTTCTTTGATTCTAGTTAGAGGCTTTGTCAGACTACTATGGGCATGGACGGTGTCGGTATTAGTATTAGCATTACTATTGGTATTGTCATTGGGATTGGTATTAGTTTAATATTTAGCTATGACTATTTGGTTATGGTTATAGACTTACTTAATTATCTTTAGATTATTATTGCTTTATCTTCTTGTATGTTCGAAAATCATCTGACATGGGATATAGGGTGGTTAATGATTGGGTGTTGGGGGTGGTCTCCGATCTTAGTTTAACTTGAGATACCCGACACGACTAAGCCCTAGTTTGGGTCGTGTTATTGATTAAATCACACAAGAAACACAATTAATATCCAATTCTTAAAATAAAAATTAAAACAATGCACAATGCCTGAGTCAAAACAGGTTGAAATAAGGAAAGGACATTGAAAACTTTTAAGAGGAAGAGGAGAAGTGTTTGGACATGGGTTGATCAATACGCCTCAGAGAAGAATTATCATCTATAATTGCTGAGTTATCTCAGCAACCTTCTTCTTTAGTTCAACACTCTTTGCTACAAGTTGATTATTTTAGACGTGAAGAGCTATTGAAAAACCTAAAGCTATATTAGGTTCCTTAGTATCCTGAAGTTGTGCCTTACAAAATGCAATTTTACAGTCCTTTTCAACCATTAATACAATTATATTTTCTAACTCCCAAGGTGATTTTCTCCTGACCAGTGATCAAACATGATGTAGTGAGGTTAAACCCATACCTCCTTTCTTTTCAACATGTTCACATTCTTCTAGAGTAGTATAAGTGAAGGTATATGTCTTGGTAGAGTAAGTCGAGTTAGGCTTTACTTCAAAATAGGCAAACACCTTTGAGAACAAAAGCCCATATCCTAACCCATTATTTAGTTCCTCCATACCCCTTCAATTATTATCTTTGGTACATTGATTAGGGCATACGAGTTAAGAGCCTCCATAATAAATAAATCAGCATTGAGTCAATAAATCTGCCTTCATTCCTAGTAAGTACCACTTTGTTTACCAACTCAATAACATCTACTACTCTGGATTTATTTTCCTTTTCTACATTCTTGCACCTCTAAGAATCCTCTTTTATCTAGAAATTTTGTTAAGGAACTCTATTGATGTATACTTCTTCTATACTGTATCGATCCTTATTATTAGCATTTTTAGTATTTCTACAAGAATTGATTCAGTGATACGAAACTTCAGCCCAATCATAGTTGAAACAAGGCTATCCTTCTTTTTAGAAACGAAGAGGTCAGGGTAGAAGTCTTGAACTTCTTTCTCATATAACATACCTAGTCCCTCAAATAGGTGCATCCACCCTTGTAACCCAACCATAGCAACCAATGACTCCATTCCAAATTCATCCAATATTCAAGGACCAAAAATACACCTATTTAGAACCTTTTGATTTTAAATGTTCTCACTTTTCTCCATAAACTTGAGATCTTTAGGAGGCCATTGAACACCTCTTTTCTTCTTTGATTTAGATGTAATGCCTTCCTCAATTATTTTAACCTTTTTTCTCTTCAGAGTTTTCTTTGAGTAAGTTTTAATAGATGACTCTTCAAAATTTTTTTATGTCACCCAAATTAGACCTCTAAACAAAGTATAAAGCAATCACTGTCAAATATAGAACCCAACTAAGGCTGAAGTCGATCCCACAAGGAATAAGTCAAAATATCAATTAATATATAATTAAGGTAATCTATAACAATCTCTAGTAAAAGAGGGGGGTTTTTGTAAATAAATAATTTTGTAGTAATAGTTGTTGGTTTATTGGGTTAATCAGTATGAAAGAGGCACTAAGACTGTGTTCCCTAATAAATTTGTAAATATGTAGGTTCTTCATACTCTATACAAAGAATAAATATGTTATGTATACTTAGAAAAACTTTCTACTCTTGCCTAAGCAATATCCTCAAGTAAGTTTTCTCTTCTCCCCAATTTGCACTGCTAACTCCTATCTTGGATCCTAGATTAGCCCTCCCAAATTATTGGTTCAAGCTATTAAGTAGAGGTTGGTATCTCCAAGTCTCTGTTGTTCATTTTCTTATTCCCATTCGTTACTCATCCTTTCATCCAAATTTAAGATAAGGCAATTTCTAACATTGAACACCATTAGAAAGCAATCAAACCCAAGTAAGCAACAATATATGCATGAACACTAATTGAAAATCACTTCATACTACAAACCCTACTTTGTTAAATTTTCATTATTTTCATAACTCTAGTTGTGGTGTTTAGATACTCATAAGTGCAAGAACATAAGAATAATTCTGATAAGAAGACGTAATTATGAACTTACACTAATAAAATAAATAACTCCAAGATCTCACTTTGAATTAAAACCCAAAAAATCAGTGTTTGTTATTCCATGACCAAAAATGTGCCTTACAATATTACAACAATGTTATAGAATGTAAAAATAGTACACAAGATCGAATAAGAGCATTCATACACAAAATAAAACCTATCTTAAACATAACAAGATTTGTACAGTCGTTCACTTTATATAAAGGAGAGGTATGACTGTGGTTAGATCCCTAGATCATCCTTGGTGCTTGTGCATAGCCATGGACTTTGTCATCTTCAGTCTTTAATTGTACGAACCTCAGTACGACATCATGGATCCTTTTGTATAGGCGTGGAACCTTGTTATCTGATCCTCCTATACGTCAACTCCTACAAACTTTAATTTTGCACCTTTCTCCCATGATATCTTGGTACAATGGTGACTTCAAGGTACGGTCATGGGAGTCATTTGTCTGATCTTATTCTTACATAGATCCAATAACAATGCTTCCAGGACTTCTTTCCTATAATTGGTATTTATAATCATAAGAAGCTTCCAAGATCATGGGAGGATTCTGTCTGATTAATACCTGGTAGACTGATATGCAATAGAAATAAAGCACTTTAGACGCTTAAAATGAGAAAAATATGCAAAGTTTTTGAGGTTGTTTTATTAGATATGATGCTTTTTTGTATGATTTACAAGAAATCATATTTTGGTTGTTAAGTTCATGAAAAAGATCAAAAGGTATTTTGGCTACTTATTGGAGCAATTATGGATGTTCGAGACACTTTTTAGTTTGTTCATGATCAAAGCATGTTCGGGACTTGAAGAAGAGATAAAAAGGTGACTCTCAACACTTTCTAAGTTAGCATGTGGACCGAAAGTAGTACATGTGGAACCTATGTGGGCAAATCAAGTGCCAAAATTCCAAAATCTCAAGAGTGGACCTGTAGGATTTTTGGTCCTGGCACTTGCGGTCTCTACTTACACCCATCCTGCAGGCTGCAAGAGCTACCTACGCCCAGGGTCAGGGTGTAAGTAGGGAGCATAAGTGGCCACCGATCCTATTTTCTCCTATTTTATTTGGGCTTTATTTTAGAGTTTCCTTATGTACTCAATACCATTTTTGTATTTGTTATAGAAGTTACGCACATTTGATATTTACAAAAATATTTTGATTTCAAGATTAGATTTTGACCTTGGGATTCTCTTGTATCAACGTCAATTGATTATTTTATTATGGTTGTGGGTTTTCTACTTCTTATTATTGTGATTTCATCTATGCTTTCGTTCATGATCGTTGTTGATTACTTCATAAGTATTAGTGGCTAAAAACCCATAGCTAGGGTTGTGGAAACCTTATCGGATTGACGAAGTAGGGGAAGTGCTATTATTTTTCTGAACTTATACCCATGTATGTATTGCTTTATCTTCAATATAGTAGTTTTCTTAGTGGGTGTACAAGTTAGGATCCCACCTAGATTATTGCTACTTACTCCAAAAGAGGAGTAGTCGTTAGGAAAAGCTAAAAACAATAATAATTTAGAGTTTAGCTGTAGATCCACGCTTCTAAGTTTTATCTACGTAAGATGGTTAGATTTAATCTAATAACTAAAGACTTGAAAGGCAATAGTTAACTGGGATCAAGATAAGGGGTAGTAAGGAGACATCCTGAGACTCCAAAGGTAAAAGGTAAAATCCTTTGGCTCATCCGAAAGTCTATAAAAGGTACATAACTTATCAATTCTGCATACAAGGTATTGGTTTGGTTCAACATAGCATGATAAGCCTATAAAGTTGAGAATCCAGTGGGAACACAACCCTAGTGTTCGCTAATGATTGATTACAACAAAAAGTTGATACTCGTTACTTGTTTGATATTTCTACTCAAAAGCACCCCATTTACTTTTCTAGTTCTTCCCATTGATTACAATAATTGAGAACCATAATTCCACGTATTCCCTTGGTGTTCGACCCCAACTTTTGTTGGGTTACTATATTTGGCAGTGACCATATCACCTTCTGAAAGAAGGTGTTGCTTGGACGTCACCAGATACCCACTCTAGTTCACATCATGATGACATGGTACGACCGTGGTCAGATCCCACAGTCGTGAAATGGGTTCGTCTAATGCACATTTTTTCCAAAATCCCATACTTCACTTCTCTAGATCTTTTTGACCTATAAATACCTTAAAACACATCATATACAAATAATACTACCTTCGTACTTCCAAATATTCATAGTTTTAAGCATCAAAAGTGTATTAAGTTTGTGGCACATCAACACTCTTAACTTAGAATGTTTACATGTAGCAAATAAAATACAACTATACTATTATGACGCTTAACTAGGAGAAGAACTAAGATCATTATGGCAGTTAATTTTTCACAAAAATATTTTCAACATGCATCACCAAAATTCAAGGAAACACCCTCCAATATCATCAAAAATCAACAAATGTTATTTGTACAAAAACCACTCACTATAACACAATGAGATCAAGAAATGGCATCACACTATTAACAAACAACTCTTCTCTTTGTACAAAGATGATCGTTCATAGGCATAGAGATGAAATTCATCCATCTCATTCAACTATTCAAGTCTCAATTTTTCTACATCACTCCATTCCATATTTAACCTTTTCAGTGCCCACAAAGCTTATGCTCAAGTTTGATAGGCAAGTGGTAATCTTTACCATACACAAGTTGATATAGAAAAACACCAATAGGGGTCTAGAATATTGTATGATAAGACCATAATACATTATATAACTTTTAATACCAATCTATCCAATTGACATTTATAGTTTTTGCAAAAATTTACTTGATCTTACGATTGGAGATGATCATAGGTGGATTTATGCACTTAAGTGTTATAATCTCTATATATTTAGCCTAGTTTTGAGGACTTCATGTGTGTGTAGTGAGTGTATATCCATATAATTGAGAATATAAGTGTTAAATTACTTTATTATATTGTTTAAGGTGTGTTTGAAATAATTTTGGAATGAAAACAATCACGTAGAGTTTAGACGAGAAAACTAGTGTTACTAGCTTGAGCTATGTGTTGTTCTAGTTGATCTTGTTGTATTCTATTGTGTTTAAGCCCTAATTTGTGGTGTTTGATGATATATGAGGACATGTGATATGTTAAGGTTGATATATGGGAGAAAAAAAAGGTCTAACAATGATAGAAAAACACCCACGAAGTGAGAAACTCAATGCCAAATACTTGGATGAAATCTGAAAATTCTGATATCCATGTTAAGGGCACACCACGCCCCCTAACACAAACTAAAATGGAAAATTTCAATAATCCTTGGTGATAAGGGTGTGCCATGCTCTTATCACGTCAATTTAATAACATGGCATGCCAATAGTTTCAAAATGAGGTCTTGGTGTTTACTACAAATAGGACACTCCTATGTTATTGTACACACCTGGGATGACCTTTGGGTATTAGAATACACTTGATGAGTCTTATTTAGGGTTCTTAACCTTTCCTTTAGCTTACTTTTGTTTTTTATGCATAAATTTTAATCTTGTGATTCATTGTAAATCCATGAGTGGCTAAACACCCTATTCTAGGGTTGAGGCCAAGAACATGATTACATAAACTTATATTTGAGTTATTTTATGTTTATTATCATTATTTGTTGTTTATATATCCTTGTATTTACTATTTTATTGATTTAAGACCCTTAGGATGAATTAATATTTCAATTGTGAGTCCGGAAGGAGGAATAACATATTAGAACGTGGGGTATATGGTAAGATCTTATATGGAGAGAGATTGAAGTTATGATTTGTGATTAGAATAGGAATATACCTTATTCTCTCCACTTGATTCATACACGGGATAACTATTAATGCGTTTAACTTTGTTCCCGCATCCCTGCTCAATGATGTAGTGGTGGGGCTAAGTTAGATGTACGATTAAAGGCATGGAAGACCATAGTCATATTATCAACCCCGTGAATTAACAACCAAGATAATTAACTAAACCAAAAATATTGTATAGCTAAGTAGGAATTTTTGTAGTGTGCCATAACCCTGGATTCTTTCCAATTATTATCCCCAACACTTTATATTATCGGACTATTTACAGTTACTTTAAGTTTTCAAATCTCAAACGTTATTGGTTACTTTTGCACTTTTTAATATTTGCAGTAAGAGTAGAATTAGATCATTTCTAAACAAAAGTCCCTGTGGGATCGATACTTAGATTCTAAAGGCCACTTTACTACTTGGGTGACTACGTACACTTGCATGTGCGCTAAAATGCAACAAGTTTTTGGTGCTGTTGCTAGGGACTTGAAAATTGGCAACCGTCTTAGTTTTAGTTTTGCTAGTTTGTTTTATAAGTGCTAACAACCTGACCTTAACTTTTGAATTTGCAGGTATAGGTCTGAAACTTGCATAATTTGGCAAAGGAAAGTGATTTGGTTGACCCATATCCTGAACCAGAGAAAAGCTTATATTAGTTGAGGAAACAATCATTACTTCTCTATCGGATGCCGCAAATTTAATAAGAGAAAGTTATTCCTACACCAATGTATGAAGATCCACCAGCCCACAGAATAGTTGCGAACTGGAAATCCCACTCCTAACTAATGTCACCTTTGCCATTTGCCGACGTAAACCTGGAGGATGATTTGAGATCAAATAGAACATGGTGCGGCTATTTAACAATAGTGGGCAATTCACTAGCTTGTCACATGAGGATCCAAAAGTTTATTTACAGAAGTTCTTGGAGATTAGTGATACCTTCATTCCTACTAGAGTCTTTACAGACTATGTGAGGCTCACACTCTTCCTCTTCTTACTTTTGGGGGAATTGAAGAAATAGTTAAAGGCAGAACCTTCAAACTCCATCACTACATGGGACGATCTAGCAAAGAAATTCCTTGTTTGATTTTTCCTAGTTGGAAAAACTGTGAGGTTACGTAGTAAAACTTTTAACTTTAAACAGAAGCCAAATAAGAACTTGTATCATGCTTAGGAGAGGTTCAAATCTCTTCTCAGGGACTGCCCACATCACCAACAGACCAATGGGATATTATCTCATACTTTTGTCGAAGGTCTTGATCATAACACAAAAAATTTGTTAAAATTAGCTCCAGGTGGTCAAGCATTGAAAAAAACTTATGATGAGTTGTATACCTTGCTGAATTGAATTATGAAAGGTAATTCTAATTGGCATAGTGATATCTCCAGAAGTGCAGTGAAAAAGCCTGCATGTATGATTGAGGTAGATAGTGTCACAACCTTGGTTGCTAAACTATCAACTTTGCAAAACCAAATGATGATGCAATTCAATAATTTGAGTGTAAACTAACCTTAGGCTCAGGTAAATGCAGTGCAGTAGACCCCATCTTGGTGTGAGATTTGTAGTGTTAGTGGTCACTTTACAAACTTATAGCAAATTTGGAGTTGGTAAATTTTATGGGCAATGCATAAAAGAGAAATTATGGTAATACCTACAATCACAAGTAACAAAGTCATCCCAACTATTCATGGGGCAATAATCAGGTTCAAACTCAGCAGTTTCAGCAACAACAAAATGTGCAGGCCAATAATATAGAAGGAATGTTTAAAATGATCCAGGCCAATCAAGAACAAATGGCTACAGAAATCAAAATTCAGCAACTTGTCCAAAAGAATTTAGAGACACAGTTGGGACAATTAGCTCAGGCATAGAATACCAAACCTCAAGGGGCTTTGCCAAATGACACAAAGAATCCAAAGCAGGCAATGAAAATCACCTTGAGGAGTGGTAAAAATCTCATCGACAGACCTCCCAATAAAAATCAAATGGGGCAGGCAAAATTAGTACCACAATAGGTAAAGAAGAAGCAAGCTGGAGCTAAAGAGGTTAAAAATTCGGGAAAGTTTGAGTACCCAAAAACTAAGGCAGCTGATTATGTACTTGAAAGACCACCACCTCCATTTTCTTAAAAGCTCAAAAAGGCTAAAGAAGATGCATGTTTCAAGAAGTTCTTTGACATATTTAGAGAGTGTCCCATTTATATTTCTTTGTTAGATATTTTTAAGGGCATGCCAAAGTATGCTAAGTACTTGAAGGATGTAGTGACCAACAAGACGAAGTTGAATGACATTGAGATGGTGGAACTTACTGAGGAGTGTAGTTTGTTTATGATGATGAAAATATCAAAGAAACTAAAGAATCCAAGGAGTTTCACCCCCAACCTTATACAAATTGGTGATAATAAGATGGTCCACGCTCTGAGTAACTTGGGGCACGTATAAATTTGATTCCCCTATCAGTGTTCAATATTCTTGGTTTAGGAAAGCCAAGTCCATATTTTATGGTGATCTAAATGGTGGATAGGACCAAAATACATCTCAAAGGAATCATTAAAGATATGCTAATTAAGGTTGGTAAGTTTATTATTCTTGCTAACTTTATTATTCTTTATTATGATGCAGATGATAGGGTACCAATCATATTGGGATATCCATTCTTGGTAATGGGAGAAGCACAAATTGATATTAGAGAGGGCACTTTAAAATGTGACTGGATGATAAAAAGGTAGTCTCTCAAGTATACAAACCACTCAATACACCTTCACACTATAAGGATTTATAGAATATAAGTATGGCGTGAGGGAGTGTAAACCACCAGTGACCTCTCTGTACTATCTCATACAGCTGCCCAAGCTACCACTTAATTCTGTAGTTGAAACACTTAAATAGGATCCTTAGTGTTGAAAAAGATACAGACCTTGAGAGTACACATTAAGAGGTCATAAAAGAGTGAGATAATGGCTCTGAGTAGAAGGAAAATGATGAAGGAATACGGTTGATATAGTGATGTGGGTCGTGCCACAACACTAAATCAGACACTGCTTTGGAGACACAGGTTGACGAGAAGTCTGAGTACTGAAAACTCAAGCTAAGGAGCATGGCAAAGACTTAGTATGGGGTCTAAACAACCTCAATTATGTTTAAATATACCACTACCTTATCCTAGAAGACTCACAGAGTATTTCTATCCTTGGTTTTGAATTATACTTTAGGGACAAAATGTGGTTTTAAGTGTGGGGTGGGGATTCTTTCCATTGTTTAGATCCAAGTATTGCTATAGGATCCTGTATTATTTGTTTTGTTAGTTTTTGACTAAATTTGAAAAATTACAAAAAGATTTTCTATTTGTTTGTCTAATTTTTGTTGGTGTCAAACTAGTAGGGGCAAACTTCACCTACCCCTTGTTTTTTTTTTATTCTTTTTTGAGAGGTGCCCTTTGAACCTAACATCCTTTTTTTATTTTTAGGAGTGAATATTAATTTTTTATTGTTAGAAATATGTGATATGTTCTTTCTATGTACTATGTATGATTACATGATGCAAGTTCGTTTTGAATATAAAGCATGTTGATTGTGTTGAATGACTACTGTTGAGATACCTAGGCTCATTTTTATGACTTATGTGATATTGACTTAATTGTGAATTCATGCTATTGCTTGGTTTAGAGTATATAATGATCCTACTTGATTAGAGCATGTGTCATCTGTGAGTGAGGTTTTTTATTGTATTCCTTGTTGCATAGTGATTTCAAAACTTGTCTGGTGTATGTGCAAAGTAAAATAAAGAATGTTGGGTTTAGGAGATTATATAGACATTTCTTGATAGCCATGTTTCATACCCCATTTTTTCATAATCTTAGTTAGCCTCGTTGAGCCTATAGCCTATTCTTTGGTAGCCACATATGTAGCATGCCTTTTCTTTAATTGACCATAATTTGATCCTAAGTTCTTTAGTTGAAAAATTAATATGGTTAAAGAGTTTGAAATTCAAGAAGAAAAAAGGTGAAAGTGAAACCCCAAACTAGTAGAAATTAGTGTTGAAAAATTTGATGTGTTGTGGTTGGGAGTAATGTAATGAGAAGGAGAGAAATTAATTGAAATTGAATCATGTATTGATAGAAAATACTACCTCCTGAATATATGTGAACTATCTTTGTACTACCCCGCATGTTTCTAAGCTAGGAGACGAACCATTTTTCCTACATATGAAATCTCCTATCCTATGATTCACACTTGAGTACATGACTTACAATGGGTATCCTAGCAATAAGATAGCTTATGATGCATTAAGCATGTTCATATGAGTCACTTAAGGTAATACAAGCTAAGAGTTTTTGAATCCATCAAGTTTTAGTGTTCGATTTCATAAGGGTCATATTTGAACGAGTATAACTCGATGTTAATGTGGTATTTCTGAATATTTCTACCCACAAAATTATAGAGAATCGAATTATCTTTCCAACGATACCAATTTCGGCTTAATCCAATACCCGAGCAAAAAGTTATGCCCATTTTCGTGAGAGACATAAGGGTATGCGATTGGTTAGGCGCCGCCCAACAAAACTTAGGCGATTGGTTAGGCGCCGCCCAACCTAGCTTGTGCGATTACTTGGGATCCGCCTAAGTCAGTTTCAAGTGCCAAAACACTCCGTTTTGAGTTATTTTGAGGGTAATTAAGTCTTTTAACACTCCTTACACGTCCCTAAACTTAACCCTACAAAATATATAGCTTCTAAACACATTACAACCCTATTAACATCTCAAAGTTCATTATCCAAGAGCACCATAGGAGAAAAACATCTAGGTCTGCACAATCAAGCTTGAAGATCAAATTTCAAGGAAAATTCCTCCATCAATCATCAAGAACCTCCTTTCCAAGGTATGCGTAGTGTTCATCCACGGATTCCTTTCGTCCGTGGAGTTCAAGAATCAATCTTTAAAATACAAAAGCTTGGTTGGTTGTGGTGATATGATCATACCCATGTTGATGCTTTTTTGTTTTACTATATAATAGTATCGTGACTGTATATCTCATGAAAGTTATGTTGTTCGTTGAAAAACATGATCTTTAGATGGATTGATAGAATACAAGTATGAAATCCACCTATGCCTTAAAGAATGCATGCAAGGTGCTCGATAAAATGCCTAGTATGTTAGAACTTCATATTTACATGATTTCATGATATCTAAATAACAAGTTCTTGTTAGTCACACACTCCAATATAAATTTTCATGCAAATTATGTGTTGTTATTGTTGTGGTATAAAGCATGTATGATAATAGAGATATAAATTATGTACACAAAATATATCCATGCTTTCCCTACCATGTTTGAGATGTTGAATAAATACATGAAGTATAATATCCCCAAATCATTACAATATGAACTAAATGTTACATGTTGTCGTTCCCTTATGTTTGAATGGTTTCCATGCCATTGCTATGAATAGTATATGTTGTCAGAATGCCCATGATATTAGAATATGAGATTTATTACTTGATTATAAGCATTCCTATTCATGATAGATATTATGATAACCATGTACTTTATGAAATCCCCCACTCATGTATTATGGATTGTTATTGATGGTCGTGTACTTAAGAAATTCAAGTTGTGTCAGTTTTCTTCCATCGAGTCTTGGGGGTACTTGTACCCAAAAAATATAGCTGTGTTCCTAGAGCCATGTCATGTTTTCACGATACTCTCAGTCAAGCCATGATCTATAGAATTCAGTCAGTCATATGACTCAGGAAAACTCAGAAATCTGAGTAATCTCAGTAGTCCAGTAATCTTAGTAATCTCAGTTCTCAGTAACCTCAGCAACCTCAGTATTCACAATCAATCTCAGTAACTTCAGTACTCTCAACCAGTCCTCAAAACTCAGTACATTCCGTCAGTCATCGGAATCCAGTAAACTTAGTTTAGCTCCGCTAAACAATACCACTAGTATCAGTCCAGTTAATCAGTATCAGTTCAGCTAATCAGTTCATTTCAGTTATTCAGTTCAACTTAGTTATTCAGTTTAGTGTCCTTCAAATGGGAGTAGAAGTTAGTACCGAGTAAACCCAAGGATGGGAACTCACCTACCAGTTCAGGGTGTAATTCTTAGCAGTCATCCTTGTGTTCCAGAACTACGTAGCCAGCGTAGGTTGAGACATCTTAACCTGTCAGATTAGGGTTAATGAGGTGGCTTAACCTATCAGATTAGGGTTTCCACCGTTCTCATTTGAGTAGCTTCCAGTATAGGGTTCTCACAGCTGTCCTTACTAGTGGCGTGGTATTGACAACCCTCCAGTCGAGGTAGAGATTGGACCCCAACTTTTCTATATGCGTTATAGGGGCATGTCGGTTAGATAACTACTTCCCACAGTTTCAGTATCAGTCTCAGTAAAAGAACTCAGATAGCTCTTTAGGATAGTAGGACTGTCAGATACAGTCATTCATGCTATCAGTTATCAGAACTCGTGTTATCAGATATATCAGTTATCATTCATGATATGTTATCAGTAAATACATTTCATCAGTATTCATACTCAGTAGTCATGTTATCACGAGCTCAGTTTCAGGACTGTTATATACGGTCAATCAAATCAGTTCTTCATAATCAGAACTATCAGAAACAATCATTCCTTTGTCATTAATATTGTATCATTCTCCCAGTATTTAGTAATACAGTATCAGTTCCTCACTTATTAGTGAATTACATATCAATATCAGTAACTCAGTCAATCAGCATCTCAATTTCAGTAAACTCAGTCATTCAGTATCTTATCATCAGTAAGCTCATGTTGTCAGTATTCAGACTCAGTAGTCAGTATCACCACGAGCTTAGTTGCAGTTACGTATGTATGTATTCTCATGTTCATATCAGTCAGCATTGTTCATGCATATAAAACCCTTTGCATTTAGCCTACCTCACTCGTATACTCAGTACATTCAATCGTACTGACGCATTCACGCTATGGTGTTTTATTTGATGCTATAGGTACAGAGGCACGAGTTTCAAAGTAGTAGTAGCATTGTAGATTTCAGCATCTAGTGCTCCTCTTCATTCGAGGACAATATTATTATTACTTTATTACAGTATTTTAGATTAGTTTTTCAGTTCATGGAGTTAATTGGAGACATATTTCTTCAACTTCTTATTCAGTTCAGTTAGAGGCTTTCAGACTAGATGTCAGATTAGATGTTCAGAATTCAGTATTTATGTTCCTTTTTGGTATTGTTATACCATGTTTTTCAAATATGTATCAGTATTGAACCTTATGGCCTTACAGTTCATGTTTCTGCATATTTTATGAGATATTATGTAGTTTACAGGTATAGATATCAGTCATGGGTTAGCTTGAGGTCCTTCGGGGTCATGAGCACCGTGTAGCATTTCGGTTCAGAAAATCATGTCATTATAATCTTAAAGAGACAAGGCAAAACAAAAGAGATGTGTAAAGGTAGAGGGTTTGAAAGTTTGGTTATTTAGAAAATAGTTTAATGTATAATGTGATGTATTAAAGTTCTTAGGGAAGATAGTCACTATTACTGGCCAGAATAGTTCCTACTCATCCTTTAGCCTACATTACAACCCCTTAACTCCTATTTAATCTTAAACCCTGATGTTTGATTATAGTGGAGTACTACACTAAGGGAAACCCTATGTTTCATCTTATGTGGCATATGAATTCATTGTGAGAGTGAGCACAATTTGATTCATATACCTATTCTTGTGATAAATTGCATCTATGTGAGTTAATAAGGGTATCTCTCTTGTGGAAGGGTGCATGTTTAATGATAGTTAAGTGACTTATATGATCTTATTAATTGAGTGATAGGCATTAGTTTTCCAACTTGGTGGATTCAATTCGTTAGGATAGGATGTTTTGAAGTAGTGTTCATGATCTTTCAAAAGTATATAACATGCTTGGTGTTGAACTTGATATCTATGTAGTCATTATAGTGATAGCTTGAGTGTCTTGCTTGTTGTAGTGTTAATATTGTATTATTCCTTATATAATGCTTAATGTAAGGAATTGTTCAAGGATGAACAAGGCTTTAAGTGTGAGGTGATGATGTTAGATGGATTTCTGCACTTAAGTGTCATAATCTCTACATATTTAGCCTAGTTTTGAGAACATCTTGTGTGAGTAATGAGTTGATATCCATATAATTGAGAATATAAGCATTAAAGTACTTGATTAAAATATTTATGGTGTTTTTAAAACAATTTTGGAATGAAAAAAATTGCTAAGAATTTAGACGAGAAAACTAGTGTTACTTGCTTGAGCTATGTGTTGTTCTAGTTGATCTTGTTGGATTCTATTATGTTTAAGCACTAATTTGTGGTTTTTGATGATATAGGAGTCCATGTGAGATGTTAAGGTTGATATTCAGGAGTAAATCAAGGTCTAACGATGATGTACAAGCACCCACGAAGTGAGGAAATCAACGCCAAATGGATGGAGCTTACTTGGACAAAATCTAGAAATTCTAAGCACAAGGGCATGCCAAATCCTTAGAAATCCATATTAAGGGAATGAAATGATCTTAGACAAAACCAAAATGTCCAAATTTATTAAGCCTCTATGATATGGTCATGCCACGCCCTTATCTCGCCAATTCACTAGCATGGCACGCCCATGGTTTCAAAATGGGATCTTGGTTCCAACTATAAATAGGACAGTCCTATGTTATTGGACACAATTGGTATGACCTTTGGGGATTGGGATACACTTTAGGAGACTTATTTTAGGGTTCTTAACCTTTCCTTTCATTTTCTTCTTGTTTTTATACATGAATTTCAATCTTTTGATTCGTTGTAAATCCATGAGTGATTAAACACACTCTTCTAGGGTTGAGGCCAAGAACATGATTACATAAGCTTATATTTGAGTTCTTTTATGTTTATTATCATTATTAGTTGTTCATATATCCTTGAATTTACTATTCTACAGATTCACAACCATTAGTATAAATCGATATTTCTATTGTGAGCTCGTAAGGAGGAATAATAGATTAAAAATAGGGTATATAGAGTGGGATCTTATACGGAGAAGTATTGATGTTAAGATTTGCGGTTAAGATAGGAATACAGCTAATTAAACCCATTTTGTTCATATATTGGATTAAACATAAATGCTTTTAACTTAGTTCTTGTATCCCTACTCAATGATGTAGTTATGGGGCTACGTTAGATAAACGATTAGAGGCTCGGAAGACCATAGTCATGTTATCAACCTTGTGAATAAACAACCAAGATAGTTAACTAAACAATAAAACTGTATATCTAAGTAGGATTATTTATAGTACCTTGACCCTGTATTCTTCCCCATTTTCGTCTCCAACACCTTATATCATTGCATTATTTATGGTTACTTTATATTTACAAATCTCAAATATTATTAGTTAATCATGAACTTGTTTAATCTTTGTAGTTATACTAGAATTAGATCATTGCTGAGCATAAGTCCTATGGGATCGATGCTTGGCTCTTAAAGTCCACTTAACTACTTGGGTGACCAGGTACACTTACGTGTGTGCTAGGACACAACAGGAGGCCTCAACTTGTGTGCTTGTATAAGGATGGTAAGGTGATGACAATTTATGATTAACACTATATTTATTAAGCAATGCTTTGTAGACGATTGCATAGTGCGAGCCTCCATCACTATGATAACCCATGGTGTCCTAAATCTGGAAAATATGTTTTTTATTCAAGAATATTGTGACACTTTTCCCTTTGTTATTTGGAATAGAAACTGTCTCCACCTATTTTGAGACATAGTTAACAACCACAAAACATACTTCATACCATGCAAGCTTACAAAGGCGCCCATGAAGTCAATACTCTATACATCAAATAACTCAAGCTCAAGAATGGTGGATATTGTAAGCTCTTGCTTCTGCGAGGAGTTTTTATGCCTTTGGATTGGTTACAGACCGTGGCATAGTCATGTGCATCTTAGTATATAGTGGAACAATAGTATCCTTAATACAATATGTTGAGCTCAATCTGCAAACTACCAGGATGACCCTAACTAGTAATGAGTGACATGCCTCTAAGATACTCATTATCTGAACTCAGGAACACATCTCCAAATTACTCTATCTACACAACTCTAGAAAAAGTATGGCATATCCCAAAAGAAGTTCCTCACATCACGCATGAACTTTTTATGTTGCTAAAATGACAAGTTTTTAGGAACCACATCACTCACCAAATAATTTGCAAAGTCTGCAAACCACGTAATTAAATCTTCTAATACGGACAACACCTGCTCATATGGAAAAGTATCATCAATCTCCAGATCATTGTTTAGTTTTAGTATTGTCTCTTCTTCAAGGAGTGATAAGTGGTCAGACACTTGATTCTCAATCCCCTTTTGATCTTTGACCTCAAAGTCAAATTCCTTCAATAACATTACCTAACGAATCAAACTGAACTTCTTTTTTTTTGTGATAAGGTACCTTAGAGCTGCATGGTCAGTATGTACAATCACTTTTATGCCAAGAAAATAACATCAGAACTTTTCAAATGGAAACACCACAGGTAGATACTCTTGTTCTATCATAGTATAGTTTTTAAGCAGGGTTAAATAATTTGTTATCATAGTATATGGAATGTAAGGTCTTCTCTTTCCTTTGGCCTAGGTCTGTACCGAGCGTCATACCACTAGCATCATAAATAACCTTGAATGGCATGGACTAATTAGTAGACAAAATAATAGGAGCTGAAATCGACTTCTCATTTAGGCACTCTAACTATTTCATTCATGCATCATCAAACACAAACTCCACTGTCTTCAATAAGAAATTGCACAAAGGATTTTCAATTTTAATAAATTCCTTGATGAATCTTTGATAGAATCCCGCATGCCATTACACTTCTCGCAGTTTAAAACCAAGTAGAACTCCTAGAATCTCCTCAAAATACTCGAGAGATATGCCAAATGATCCTCAAATGAGTCACCAAATACCGAGAAGTTATCCATAATTACCTCAATGGTATCTCAACTATGATAGAAAAAATGGATATCATGAAATGATAAAAGGTTGTGAGTGCATTACATAGATCAAAAGGCATTCTATTAAACGCAAAAGTCCCATATGGACAAGTTAAAGTGATCTTATCTTGGTCTTCTGGAGTAATAGAAATCTAATTGTTACTCGAATAACTATCAAGAAAAAAATACCATCCTCAGCTAGCAAGGGGGTCTAACATTTAATCCATGAAAAGTATCAAAAAGTGATCCTTCTCAGTCCATGCATTCAACTTACTATATCTCATGTAAACACACCAACCAATGACTTCCTCTAGGAGTAAGCTCATTCTTCTAAATTAGAATCACAGTGATTCTACCCTTCTTTAACACATATTAGACCGGTCTCACCCATTTGTTGTTTGTAATTAGATAAACCACCGTCACATCCAACCATTTGATAATTTATTTTTTCACCACATCTTGCATAGGTAAATTCAATCTCCATTGATGCACAATACTCGGTATATAATCTAGCTCAAATTGTATTTTCTTATGTGAAATTCTAGGCAAAATTCCAATGATATCAACAATGGACAATTCAATGGCTCTCTTGAATCGCTTCAAAATAGACACCAAAGCCTCAACTTGCCAATTTATCAAATCAATTGCAATAATAACTGCAAAGTATTTTTGGTTCTCGAAAATACATAACAAAGATGAGATGGAAGATCCATGAGCTCTAAGACTAGATTCTCCTTAATAGAATACTTAGCTGGTGGAGTCACTTTATTCTTAAAACCATAATCTAACTTCTTCGGTGTATAATTGTATGAACCTCTACCATTAAGTGCACTCACCATCTCGTCATAACTCCCAGTGTCATCACTTTCAAAATTTAGAATTATCGCTGCAAGGGCCATGGCTCCAAGGCTCTCCTCAATAGGAGTTACCAATACATCCTCACTGACTATATCTATCACAGAGATCACAACATATCCTTTGGTTTCTTCATGTATAGACATCTATTAAAGGTAACTTGTTTTCTATTTCATCGAAACTTTAATTTCTCAGTCTCCATATCAACCAATACACACCCAATATCAAGGAATGGTCTCCGCAAAATAATGGAAGCCTCAAAGTAAAACTCATAGTCAAGGATGAAAAAATTAACTAGGAAACTAAAGGATACAACCCTCACTAAAATATCACAAAATCTTTTTATTGGCTTCTTTACAATGTGATCTTCCATGAGAAGTATCATCAAAGTCGGATTGGGTGACCCCAACCCCAACTATTTATAAACAACTAGTGACATCAAATTAATGCTATCACACAAAACTCATCATTGACGATCACTGTTTCTACCTCATTCCCAACACTCACAGGCATAGGTGAATTAACGGTCAGTTTACCAGTCCTGGTAGTATAGCCAAACAATGACAATATTTTTTATGGATTTTGAATAGTGTTTCTCAAAAGTGTACCATGTTGATGATGATTCAATGTGGTAGATGTCTGAACAAACTGTTACTCAAGCTGCTTTTGGTGGTAGAATATAATTCAACCTGTTGACTTATTCCTAAAATATCCACCCTAATCTCCGTAAGATAGTCTTTCATTTTCACTACACATTTTACAACTTTTTCAATCATGTCTTCTACTTTCAAATTGCTTAAGCCAGCAATGTGGTTCCCAGGAGGAACATAAAGGACACTACTATCTTTGTACTACTCTTTTTTCTTCCACTCACTATCACACTCCCTACTCATATCTATACACCAAGACCTGTTGTAATTATTATCTCCATAGTAGTTTCAACTGTAATTTCCTTTCTTAAAGTTCCAATTATTTTGTTTAGACAATTAGACCTTGCCTCGAAAACCCATCATCTCTCTATCTAGATACTTTGCTTTTTTAGCATAAATGAATCATGGTGCTTTGATACCTTGTGAGCCAACAACATTCTCATTTTTTGTACCCACTACTACAAGTTGCTTAGCATACAAACCAATCTCCATCCTCAGTTACACCACCTCTTAAGCTACTGACTTATCTAAAGCTCTCTTCTCTGTGGATTCTCCAATTGCATAAGTGCATGTAGATATATACATATCTCAAGTATGTTATCCTTTATTGGTCTTTATGATCCAATATTGAATCTCAAACATGAGATCCCACCATAGACTCACAAATGCCCCACCAATGATAGTGTTTGCTATAGCCTTTGTGTTTGAACTCAAGGATTTGTAGAATATCTCAAGCAAGTTTCTACCAAGAATTCTATGATTTAGAAAATTTTGCATCTTCTTCTTAAACCTCTACCAAGTCTCATATAATGCCTCTAAATGTAACTGCCTGAAATTATAAATTCATCTTTCCATTGCAATATTCTGGAAGGAAGAAAAAATGCAGTCCAAAAATAGAGTCCTCAACTCATTCCAAGTAGTGATCGATCTACATGGTAAATCATCCAACCAAAATGTAGCCTCTCCTATCATTAAGAAAAAAAATAACTGTAATCTAATTACCTTTTGACTAACTCTAAATAGATTACAATATGTGCTAATCCCTAGTAAATTAATCACATGCATATTTTCATCATCATTAGAAAGGACAAAGAATACCTCCTTCAAGTTTAGCAAGTGGATCATGGCACCAGTGATGCCAAACTTAGTCTCTGGAGGCAATTCTAGTAGAATAATAACACCTGTTTTAGCCAGCCCCAAATAATATTAATTTTCTTCCATATCCTCATAATGAGTCAAATACTACTGTAGAGGATGTTTCCCCATATGACTTCTCTACCTCTCCCACTTATCAAGTATGACTAGTCGATTTGTTTTATCTTGCCTAGTCTATTCTTCCCTAGCTGCCCGTCTGACAACATTTCGCCTAACATTCTTTTTAAACATTAATTGAGCAGTAATCTATTCCACAACTTCCTAACCATAACGTTGATGTGCGGCCTTATTCAAGATTGCAACATCATCATGAAAGCCCTCGAGCAGAGCACCTTGATTATGAACTTTATCATTCACTATTCATCTATTAACTCTCAGAGTTCTCTCAAGTTTTATGTCAAGTAGAATCAAGGGATTTCCCTGACTCCAAGTATTAGGCATACATTGGTGTACATACTAAAAATAACAAAAAACTAAAATTATGAAACAAAAACCAACAACCACACCAAACACAAATAATCAACTCCCTAATTGTATGCCCCAACATCAACGCAAAATTTTTATGTCTCCTAAATTACACCTCTAAACAAAATATAAAGAGGTTGTTGTCAAATATAGAACCCAACTAAGATTGGGGTCGATCCCATAGGGAATATGATAAAATATCAGTCAATATGTAGTCTAGGCAATCAATGACAATCTCTAGTAAAAGAGAGGGGTTTTGTAAATAAATAATTCAGTAGTAATAATTATTGATTTATTTGATATGTCATTATTATAAAAGAGGCACTGGGACTGGGTATCCCAATGCTTCAAAACTCTGTAGGTTCTTTGTACTTCGCAATCTCTGTAGTTGTTTGGTATTCAAAATCGATAGGTTATGTATACTAAGAATAGCTTTACACTCTTACCTATGCAATATCCACAAGTAAGTTTTCTTTTCTCCAGAGTTCATGCTTCTAACCCCTATCTTGGATCCTAAATTAGATCTCTAGCTATTAGGTGGAGGTTGGTAGCTCCAAGTATCTGTTGTTCTTTCCTTAATTCCCATTGGTTACTCATCTTTTCATTAGGAGTAAAGATAAGGCAAGTTATGAAGTTGTACACCATCAGAAAGAAATCAAACCTACGAAAATAACAATACATACATGAATACTAATTGAAAATCACTTACTAAAATCCATACTTTTTTTATTAGTCATGGTTCCCACAACCGTAGTTTGGGTCTTTAGCTACTCATAATTGTAAAAAAAAAAAAAATAACTCCGATAAGAAGACATAATTATGAACTTACACTAACAGGATAAATAACTCCAAGATCTCACTTTGAATTGAAACCCTAAAAATTGATATTTGTGATTCCAAGACCAAGAATGTTCCTTATAACCGTGCAATAATATAATGGAGCGTAAAACTAGTACAGGGGACTGAATAAGAATATTTATAGACTAAATAAAACCTATTCTAAACATAATAGTATTTGTTGCGTCTGTCACTTCAAACGAAGAGAAGGTACAATTGTGGTTAGATTCCATGATCGTCATTGGTGTTTGTGCTTGGCCATGGAATTTTTCATCTTTAATGGTGCAGTCCTCAGTACGTCCTCGTGGTTTGTTTATATGATTGTGGAACCCTCTAGTCTGATCCTCTTATACTTTAACTGCTGTAAACTCTAGTTCTGCACTTTCCTTCCATGACATTTTGGTATGATCATTACTTTAAGGTACAGTCATGTGAGCCATTCGTCTAATTTTCTTCTCACTTAGCTCCTTCCCCAATACTTCCAGGACTTTCTTCCCACGGTTAGTTTTTATGATTGTGGGAGCTTCCTTGATCATGGGAGGCTCCCACCTCATTAACACTTGGGATACATCATTTGATTTATATCACAACGACATGGTAGGACTGTGGTCAAATCCCACTGTTGTGGAATAGGTTTGTCTGATGCACTTTTTGTCCAAAATAAACATCACTCCTCTGAACCTATTTGACCTATAAAACCCTTAAAACATATCATATCTAAATAAAAAATCCTTTTGTATTGGAAAATATTCATAGTTTTAAGCATTGAAAGTGTTGTAAGTTCGCAGCAATAAGATTTCCTTTTCTTGAATTCTTTCTTCTGACCATTTTTGCATCCTTTTGATTTTTTTCTAGGCGTTACTAATTCTTCTTTAATTTTTGGGTCACCTTCTCCTTCTAGTTCTACCTCCTTGGTAATAGAGATTTCCTTTTCAACAACACTCTTTTTCAATATCTTCTTTGGTGGTAGATTTCAGATTCTCCCTCGTAGCATCCTCCTTAACTTTATTAACAATGGAACTAATAGTGTGAACCGGTACCTTCATAGGATTTTCATCAGCAAAAAAAGGATGATGCAGGTTTTCTTTTAAACATGACAACAGGAGACATTTCTTCCTCATCCTCTTTTTCATCGAAAACATTAAGAGGAATAGGAAAAGAATCATTTTTTGGGTTTTAGATGGAGTAGACTTACAGTTAGAGAGGTTTTCCTCTTCCTTAGTTAGGACCATGACAATGGAAAACTCTTCAACTAATTAAGCTTCTTGGGAAGTGTTACAACCTGATTTATGAGTCGTGATGGCACCTACTCTATCCCACTAGTAGGTAATCCAAACCAAAGCCCGGAGCCATAAGCAATGGGTTAATTTGGTGGGAAATGGCCTAAAGTCCAGAAATCAACAAATTTAGTACTTTTAATAAGGACAAGACAATATATATAATCCAACGATAGATAAAACATAGACACCCATCATATGATATGGTAATATCGGTACAAGAACAACAATGAATACACTACACGTTCTAAAATGACACGACCCAAACAAGGGCCAAAACGTGTCGGGTATCTCAAGTCCAGCCAGGACCGGAGACCACCCCGAATACCCCACCATTAACCACCCTACATTTCATGTCGGGATGAATTTCGAACATATAACAAGTTAAGACAGTAGGAATTTAAAGACAATAAAGTAAGTCTATAATCATAACCAAACAACCATAACCAAATGTCCAACCAATACCAATCCCAATGTCAATACCAATACCAAAACTAACACTAATACCAACACTGCTCGTACCCATAGTAGTCTAACAAAGCCTCAATAAGAATAAAATAACATTCGGTCGAGACATGCCCCCGACCCTATCCAAAACCATAACCAAAGAAATAACAATAATGAAAATAAGTCCATATCATGAAATGGAGTATTCTGTAGTATGGAAGCTTATCTGACTCAAAGCTATTTCCAGATCCAATTCACTGAGCAGGAGGAATGGTAGTATGTATGGTTCCTGCATTACGTAGGGATACAACACCCGAAGATGGTTAGCAGAGTGAATGATAATATGTAAGGGATAAAGATAATGTAATACCACATTCAAAACCAAATCAAATATCCATATGAAAACACACACACACACACAAACACATATATATAGTTTCAAGGTAGAGAACAAGGTTTAGCATGCATTTAAATCCTTAACCTGGGCAGAGTAGATTGACGTCCTAAAACCACCCACAGGATATTTGGGTTCAGCTTCCTCTGCTGAAAGGACCCCAATGCGTGCTAGTCGCACGACTGGAGACAAGAACCAAAGATGACTAGTACATCTCCAAAAATATAAAGTATGATATTATGCAAACGGTCACCAAGACCACTTTCACTTCGGTAAACGTGATTTTCAAGTGTCGGTCCCCTCGGACCCCTACCTTCCATGACTTTGCTACTTGACCCTCTTTAAGCCTATATTAAAACCATATATACATTCCCAACCATTTTCCAAGGAGTCTTTTATCAGGCATTAACCATTGGGATCATCGTACCAAAATTAGTGATTGCAAGTCTATTGAATTATGCCATATAAACCATTAAACCAAATTAGACTCCACCATTTCCAATTAAACCAAAACCATTTATAATCAAACCATGGCCATCGAGGCTTTTCCAAAACCATATGAAACCAACCAATACCAATTCATATTTATTTAACTATTTATGCAATTCAAGGACTCCAAGAATAATTAAACTATGTGACAAAATCATTCTCATTGACTATTTAACGAATAGGTTGAGGGCATGCCGTTATCAAAGCCAAAATAATCAAATTATGGGCTCAACCATGGCCCCTTAATTAAATCACCATTCCCATGCTCCCACATGTTCAAAATCATAATTAAAAACATTTATAATCACAATTTAAAACATAGAAAACAATATTCATTGATATACATTCAAACCCCTCAACCTTGGTTTCAAAACCACCATTAATGATTCATGAAAAATGCTTTAAACATATGCTTTTAGTAAACTAATAATGAAGGAAAAGTCACATGCTTGAATTACAAAGATTCACGAAGAGAAATTGATCCTTAAGCCCTTAGATGACAACTTTGGAGAAACCCTAGCCAATTTTGCTTGAGAGTATTTTGAGGGAGTAAAGAGGATGTTTTATCTTGTAATATGTGGAATGAATGACCAAAAAGTGTTATAGGGACATGAGGTCTTAAGGGTTTTGAGTAGGACATGTCTAAAGTGCCCCCATTTAAAACTACTAAAGACCACAGGTGGTTACAAGTCAACCCCTTGACTCATGACCACAGCACATGACCCGTACCATTGAGTCGTCACCAAGACAGTGAGTTGGACACTCATACACTATCCACCATACGAATCTATGAACCCACTCATTACCAGACCATATGACTTATATGGTCTAGTCGTACCTAAGATAGAATACAAGGGATTGAACTCTGGAAAATATACGACTCAATCCCATAACTCGTGACCTATACTCATGGCTCTTAGTGATCTACTCGTACTTAGAGCCAAGTCAAGTCACTAAGTTTCTGATTTGATGAAGGATCGACCAAATGACCTGTCACCACCCCTAACGACCCATACCACTAAGTCATAACCATAATAGAACCCCAACCACCATTCACTAGACACCTAACGACTAGGGTCACCTAATCCGTACCTATACCATATGACTCAGATGAAAAGTCATTACTAGGACAGTGAGCTCAAAGCTCAGGAAATTTCCAAGGACCAAACCCAGTGTGTTTCAATTCTTCCCTACTTGGATCATTCATCCCCGAATGACGGAATAAGGCATTGATTAGCATGATCAAACCCCAAATGCCTCTGCTCTTACCCTTAACTAAGTTAGAAAATAAAGATGTTAAGAACAACACATACCTTACGCACGATCTTTTGGAGCGGAAAATAAGAATGGATACTTGGACTTTATGTCCTCTTCAGCTTCCCAAGTAGCCTCTTCGACCTTATGGTTCCTCTATAGAACCTTTACCAAAGCTACATCCTTCGTCCATAAGCGAAGAGCTTGTTGATTTAAGATTTCAACAGGGCCCTCCTCATATTATAGGGAATTTGGAGTACCAATATCCTTGATCGGCACAATTTGCGATGGATCATCCACACACTTTCGAAACATAGAAACTTGAAACACCGGGTGAATGGAGCTCAAACTAGAAGGCAACTCCAACCCATATGCAATATTGCCAACCCTTCTCAATACCAAGTACAAAATAACATACTGGGACTAATATTCCCCTTCTTCCCAAACTACATCACTCCCTTCATAGGAGACACCTTCAAGAACGCCTTATCCCCCACCTTAAACTCTAACTTCCTTTGCCTCATGTTTGCATAGGACTTTTGGCGACTTTGGGCAGCTTTAAGTTTATCCTAAATAAACTTCACCTTCTCCATGGCTTGGTGAACCAAATTCGGGCAAAACATCTCAGCCTCCTCAACCTCGAACCACCCAATAGAAAACCTACCCCTTCTACCATACAAGGCCTCAAATGGAGTAATCCGTATACTAGAGCGGTAGCTATTATTTTACGCAAACTCTACAAGAAGTAAATGCTCAACCCAACTACCACCATAATTAATCACACAAGCTCAAATCATATCCTTTAATATCTTAATAGTCTTTTCCACTTGCCCATCCGACTACGGGTGAAAAGCTGTATTAAGATTCACCTTAGTCCCCAAACCTTTATGAAACGACCACCAAAAGTGCGATGAAAATTGCATACCATGAATTGAGATAATAGAAATATGAACCCTATGCAACTTAACAATCTCATGAAGATACAACCTCGCATAATCCTCTGCCAAAAAATTAGTCCTCACTGGCAAGAAATGAGCCAACTTAGTCATCCTATCCACGATGAACCAACTTGATTCGAAGTGATTCCAAGATCAAGGAAGATCGGTAATGAAACCTATATTTGATCACTTCTCACTTCCACACAGGCAACTCAATCTATTGATATAATCCTTCGAGCCTTATGTGCTCAATTTTCACTTGGTGGCACACTATGCACTTAGCCACAAAACTAGCCATATCCCACTTTATGTTGTTCCACCAATATATCTCCTTAAAGACATGATGCATTTTCATCGTGCCAAGATGGATAGCATAACTCTACTTATGTGCCTCATCCAAGATCCTCCTTGCAATCCATCCAAATCTGGAATGCACAATCTCTCTTGGTACCGCAAGGTACCATCACCACTAACCTCAAAAGCCATTACTTTTTTCCTACCTGCACTACCCTTAATCCTCATCAAGATAAGAACTAGCCCTTGTTTCTTCTTCACCTCAGCACCCAGGGATGACTGCGCCACCTTCTACACAAACACACCACCATCCTCAGAGTCCAAGAGGAAAACTCCAAGGTTAGCAAAATAGTGAATAGTAGTGAGCAGACTCCCTATGGATAACCCACTAATTCTCACTTTCCCTCATCCACATGAGCTAGACTCCCTATGGATAACCCGCTAAGAGAAACCACATTAGCTTTACTTGAATGGTAGTGAAGACTCATGTTATAATCCTTGAACAACTCAAGCTATCTCCTTTGCCTGAGGTTCATTTTTTTCTAAGTAAACACATATTGCAGGCTTTTATGATTAGAAAAGATATCCAAAAGCATTCTATACAAATAGTGATGCCAGATTTTCAATACAAACACCACAACTAACAATTCTAAATCATGAGTCAGATAATTCTTCTCATGCACCTTTAACTGTCTAGATACATAAGCTTTCACCTGCCATGCTGCATCAAGACGCAATAGAGCCCCATATGGGATATATCACAATAAACTACAAAACCATCTGTGCCTTTTGTCAAAGTCAAGATTGGTGTTGAAGTCAACTTATCCTTTAGTTTCTCAAAACTACCCTTATATGCATCAAACTACAAGAACTTCACCTTCTTCTGAGTCAAACTAGTCAACGGGGCAGCTATAGTCAAAAAACTTTCTTCAAACCTCTTGTAGTAACCAACTAAACCTAAGAAGATCTGAATATCAATTGGAGTCATGGGTCTAGGACACTTCTTAACCATTATAACTTTCTGCAGATCCACCATGATCCTTTCACTAGAAATGACATGACCCAGAAAAGTGATAGCGTTCAACTAGAATTCATATTTCAAAAATTTGGCATGCAACTGCTACTTTCTTAGGGTCTGTAATACAATGCTGAGGTGATCGGTATGATCCACCTCGCTCTTTGAGTACACTAAAACATCATCTATGAATTCAATGAAGAACAAATACAAAAATTAATGGAAAACTCTATTCATCAAGTCCTTGAATTAGTCAACCCAAAAGACATAACCAAGAACTCAAAATGACCATATCGGGTATAGAAGTAAGTCTTAGAGATATTCGCCTCCCAAATCTTTAACTAATAATACCCGTGCCAAATATCAATCAAGGAGAAAAACTTAGCACCCTAAAGTTGATCAAACAAATCATCTATCCTTGGAAGAGGGTACTTATTCTTTAGCATCACCCTATTCAACTGTCAGTAATCAATACACATCCAAAGGGAACCATCATTTTAAGGCATGAATAACACCGGTACACCCCATGAATACATACTAGGACAGTTAAAACCATTATTTAAAATATCCTTTAGTTGCTCCATAAGCTTTTTTAACTCGGTTGGAACCATTTTATATGAGGGAATAGAAATAGGACGAGTGTAAGAAAAACGATCAATCCCAAAATCAATCTCACTATCGGGAGGAACACCAGGAAGGTCATCAGAGAAGAGCTCAGGAAATTCATTCACCACTGGTATGGAATGTAAAGAAGGACCCTCCGAGTTAGAATTCTTCAGACCAGATAATAGAGACACTCCTTGGAGATTAATCTTCGAGCTCTAAGATATGATATGAACCGACTTAAGGAGCTAAGAAACCACCCTCATACTCAATAACCAGATCATTAGGGAATTTAAAGATGACCTTACGGGTCCGACAGACTAGAGAAGCATAACACGAGTACAACCAATCCATCCCTAATATGACATCAAAATCAACTATGTCTAACTCAAATAGATCCACCAAAGTCTGCCAACCACCCACAGATACGACACAACCCCTATTGATTCATTTGGCAACCATAGATTCACCCATCAAGGTACAAATAGGAAAAGGGTCTGAAATACACTCGGGACCGAAACCAAAATAAACAACCACAAAAGGGGTCACAAATGAAAGAGTGGATCCTGAGTCAATTAAATAATACACATCACGGGAAATGAGTTTCAACATACCAGTAATGACATCGGGAGATGCCTCAGACTCTTGAAGAGTAATGAAAGCATACAGTCAGTTTCGACCAGTGTCGGAGCCCAATGGTGCACCTTTTAGTGCCGGAGCTAAAGAAAAGGCTACAGGAACCTTGTTTACCCCAGAAACAACCTTACTAATAGGACTATTTCTAATCATATGCCCTGGCTAACCATAATTGAAACATTTGTCCTTTCCTTCATTAAAGTATCCCCAATGAAATCGACCACAAAATCTGCAGGGAGGATATGATAGGGCTAATTAGGCATCACTAGCCTGAGATTGGGCACCCTATGCCCTATAATTATTTCCACTATGAAAATGCCTATCACCTGACGGCTTTGGGTATGAAGCACAAGCTATCGAGTAAGATCCAGAATTGTCCCACTTCTTTTTTAGACCATTTCCCACCATCCCTGCCAATATGTTATTGGCCACCACCCTACTCAAAAAATCTAAACTTCTTACTCTGCCTTTCTCCTATCTCCGCCTACTTCTTGTTCTCTTCCTCAACCTGCTACATGTACAAAACCTACCTGGAGATGTCCATGTCCTTGTTCAACAAGGTAACCTTACTCTCCAAAATCAAGTATCGAGACAACCTGAAAGAAAACTTCTTCATTCTAGCCCTCATGTTAGAAACCAAATTTGTAGCATACCGAGATAACTGGTGAAAATTTAAGGCATACTCCTTGACTAGCATCTTGCCTTACTTCAAGTTAACAAACTCTTCTGGCTTCACCTCCTTCAACTCCTTAGGAATGAAGCGGTCAAGAAAAGCACTAGAGAAATCATCCCATAGGGCTGACTCAGCATCATCACCCCTAGACTGTTCCCATTTCTCATACCATTGGTAGGCTATATCTTTCAGTTGGTACGCAATAAATTCCACACCCTCCATATTAGCAGCATGCATAACGTAGAAGATCTTATCCATCTCATCAATAAAACCTTAAGAATCCTCCTCAACCTTAACACCGGTGAACACAGAAGGGTTCAACCTCATAAATTGGCTAACCCTTGTGGCCTCAGAAGATGGACTAAAAAAACACCACACTTAGATTGAGAAGCTACCAACTATGAATTATATGAATAGACTAACAAAACTCAATATTTATCTCATCAGCTTGAGGAGCTCAAGAAGGAATGGAGGGAATCGATGGAACTCCAGAAGGGAAATCAGGAACTGGACTCCATATGTAGGACGTGTCCCATCAACATTATCCTCGGGTGGGATAGAAGAGTTTTTGTGAACTTTAGATCATCTGGGAGGCATGATCTAAAAAACAAACAAATAGGTATTAGAGAAGATTTTCGTACCTTAGAGTCTACAGCTCAAAAATAGAACACAAGAAAGAGAAATATTCCTACACAAGAAAGAAAAACATCCCTAAATACCTCATAGTCTCCCTCTTATGAGTGTGGTGCACTACACACCCTTAAAAGAGACTCTACTCAATATGGATTTGTTGGACAACCAATTGGCCATGAACCTAGGTATCTGATACCAATCTGACATGACCCAAACCAGGGCCTAGTCATGTCGGGTATCTTAAGTCCATTCAAGACTGGAGACTACCCCTAATACCCCACCATTAACCACCATACATCCCATATCAGATGAATTCCAAACATATAACAAGATAAGACAATAGTAATATAAAAATAATAAAGTTAGTCTATAATCATAACCAAATAACTACAACCAAATATCCAATCAATACCAAGACTAACACTAATACCGATACCGCTCATAACCATTGTAGTCAGATAAAGCCTCTAATTAGAATCAAAGAACATCCGGTCGGGACATCCCCCGACCTTAGCAAAAACCATAACCAAAGAAATAACAAAAATGAAAAGAAGTCCATAGCATGAAATGGAGCCTTTCAGAGTATGGAAGATTACCACTTCAGTCTAACTCAAAGTTTTCCCCATATCCAAGTCACTGAGCAGGAGGAATGGTAGTATGGCCAGTTCCTACATCGCGTGAGGATACGGTACCCGAAGACGATTAGCAGAGTGAATGCTAGCATGTAACTCAGGGATAAAATAAAGTAATGCCATCATTCAAAACCAAATCAAATAACCCTATGCAAACACACACATACACATATATATAGTATTGGAGTAGGGAATAAGGTTTAGCATACCTTTAAATCCTTAACCTAGGTTGAGTAACTTGACCATCCTAAAGCCACCAACGGGCTCTATAGGTTTAGCTACCCCTGCTGAAAGGGACCCAGTGCATGTTAGCCGTACAACCGAAGATAAGCACCTGAGATGATTAGTAAATCACCAAAAATATATAGTGTGACATCATACACATGGTCACTAAGACCACCCTCATATCGGTAAATATGAGTTTCCAGTGTCGGTCCCTCCACCTTTTATGACTTTGCTACTTGACCCTCTTTAAGCCCATATTAAAACCATTTACAGATTCCCAACCATTTTCCAAGGAGTCTTTTATTAGGAATTAACCATTGGTATCGTCATACCAAAATTTAAGCTTGTAATTCTATTACATTATTCCATATAAACCATTAAACCAAATTAGACTCCATCATTTCCAATTAAATTAAAACCATTTATAATCAAACCATGGGTACTAAGGCCTTTCCAAAACCATATGAAACCAACCAAAACAAATTCATGTTTCTTTAATCATTTATGTAATGCAAGGACTCCAAGAGTAATTAAACTATGTGACAAAATCATTTTGCTTGACAATTTCACAAACAGGTTGAGGGCATGCCATTATCAAAGCCAAAATCATCAAATTTGGGGCTTAACCATAGACCCTCAAAATAAATCACCATTCCTATGCACCCACATGTGCAAAACCATAGCTTAAAACATAAATAATCACAATTTAAAACATAGAAAACAATATTAACTGATATGCATTTAAACCCCTCAACTTTAGTTTTAAAACCACCATTAATAATTCATGAACAATTCTTTAAACATATGTTTTTAGTAAACTAACAATGAGGAAAGAGTCACATTCCTAAATTACAAAAATTTACGAAAAGAAATTGATCCTTAAGCTCTAAGATGACCACTTTGAAGAAACCCTAGCCAATTTTACTTGAGAGGATTTTGAGAGAGTAAAAAGAATATTTAATCTTGTAAAGTGTTAAATAAATGACCAAAAAGTGTTATAGGGATGTGGGGTCTTAAGGTTTTTAAGTGTGAAATGTTTAAATTGCCCCCAACTTAAAAATTATTAAAAGACCGCAGGGGGTGACGAGTCGACCCCTTGACTCGTGACCACAACATATGACTCGTATCATTGAGTCATCACCAATATAGTGAGTTGGACACCCATATACTATCCACCATATGACTCTATGAACAAACTCGTTACCAGACTATACAACTCGTATGGTCTTGTCATATCCAAGACAGAATCCAAGGGATTGGACACTGGACAACATAAGGCTCAATCCTACCACTCATAACGTATCCTCACGGATCTTAGTAAGCCACTTATACTCGGAGCCAAGTCAAGTTACTAAGTTTTGACTTGATAAAGGATCGACCAAATGACCCATCACCACCCCTAACGACCTATCACCACCCCTAACGACCCATACCACCAAGTCATCACCTTAACAAAACCCCAACCACCATTCACTAGACACCTAATGACTAGGGTCTCCTGACCCGTACCCATACCATACGACTTATATGAAGAGTCATTACTAGGATAGTGAGCTCGAAGCTCAAGAATTTTTCAATGGTTAAACCCTGGATATTGCATAAAATAGTCAATATTATCTGTCTCTGAAACAAAAGACTAGACATAGATAAATAGAAGAAAAAAAAGATAATTCTAACTCTAAGAGCTCACCCAATCTTTGAAATCTAATCACAGCATGAGCGTTAAATCAGTGGCGACAATTAGTACTCGGATCTGCACAAAAAAGGTACAAAAATGTAGTATGAGTTCCAAAACCACGGGGTACTCAGTAGGGATCATCCGTCGGCAGAGCTAAATCATGATATAAATACGATATGATATGAAATAAGACAAGTCAAGATAAAATTTCAAATCTGGAAATAACTCAAACATCATTGTGCATACATAAATTAGTAAATCCAAAAATAATAATGCAAGGACCATACAACCATATCTTCTAAATTGGCCCTCATAAGTCAATAAGTGCAGAAACATAAATAACCCAACGTAGGCCCCCAAAAGCCTAGAGGGTACAATCAAGGAAAGTAAGTAATTAAGTAACATAATTTACCAATAATCATTCCATAACCAGGAATCCATCTATACCATATTACATTATAGACAACTCTCATTGCTGGACTTAAAATAGTGCTCACATTATCAATATCATAATCAAGTTACATACTTGAACCGGTGCTCATGTCATGATATTATAATCAATTGTCGAACTTGAACCAGTTCTCATATCATTGATATCATAATCAATTGTCGGACTTTACCATAAATGAGCTCAACTCCAAAACGCAAACCATCTTAACTATTAAGTATATAATCTCTTCAAAATCCCATAATAAGTATTTTGAAAAGGATAACAAGTGTATAAAGGCCTACCAAAACTAGTTCAATTCTTTGCCCAAGGTGGGCCAGAGAGTCCCACTTCTAATTATGAAACCCATTATACGGTAAATTCTACCACAGAATAGGATAAGGTATCTAAGTTCACTTTTAGATGTAAAACAATCCTCAATTAGCCCTAATATAGAAGCTCTACTTATAGTATGAATAATTTAATGCCTCAAAAGTACCCCCAGGATATCACACAGTGCTCAAGACTATGAATATCCCTAAGCTAACCCATGATATCTATTTATCTTGAAACTCACACGAAAAGTGATCTAACATATATAGAATCTAAAGGTAATAAATTTTATAACTTAATGAAAGTATTTAACTTGGACATCTTAAACAAACTCTTTGAACTTGAAACATAAAATGTATGACAAACCTCTACTCATGACTAGAGAGCCACTGGGAAAGGCCCCAACTGATCCAAACTCAACTAAAAATCACATAGCTAAAACACTTTCACCAATAAACAGTTATCAAAGAAACTGGTTCCTCGGTCTATGAGAACTCACCAAAAGTTAGGATGTAGGTGATGATGCCCGTAGTTAATCGTGATGCTAGAAACAAGCACCAAAACCTACATTATAAGACAATGAAGCACATAGACATATATGTGGGTCAGTACTTCTGAAATGTACTGAGTAAGTAGGGGTGAATGCATAAGTAAAACAATAACTGAATATATATGTAAACTTTCAAATAATGAATGCTAAGAATAAATGACTCACCTTAAGCTTGAATATAATAAAAGACTGTAAGATCATAAAACATGAGTAGTGAAGCATGTGAATAAACTTAGTGAGCCATAACACTTAGTTTCTAAAGTATTTACTCTTGTTCTTTCTTATGGGAGATTATTCTAACCGACATAAACCATGTGAGCTACCATGGAGTCCAATGTCTTACCCACGTTAGGGAGAGATGTCCTATCTATTCCATCAAAATAGAACCTTAACTTAAGTGATCGCTGAACTTCATCCATATTGGGAAAAATCTTAACCTACGGTGGTTTGTAGTTTCTAGGAATTTAGGATACGCTCATTCGCATTCCTTTATCGGTGTTAAATACTAATTCTAGAATACTTATATGCTCATACTATAAGAAATCCACCTTAAAATAGTATAAGGGTTTATAAAATGGAAACCAATTATGATTCTCTTTACTTTAAGTCATAATCAAGATGAATAATTGTGGATTTCATATCTTATCTATAGATCAAAAGATCAATCTTTCTTGAATCATGCTATAATATATGTGAATGAAGTTTCAAAAGCTTAAATTTCCTTGTAAACTTAATGGTTGCACTTAGGACTTGGAATTCATAAAACATCATGCTCAATAACCACCTTGAAATCATTCAACAATATCCAATCAAGGTAATGAAACTAAAATCATAATATAAATCTTACGAGTCAAAACATGAATATATGTAAACATTGACGCACTTAAAGCTTTCTATCACATGGTAGTATCATACTTCAAGAATATGGATATTTGGGTATAAACCCTAATTCAAAATAAGTAAACTCAATCTTAAAAACCATGCACTTTGGGCTCAAGGATGAAAGATTATCCTTGTTCATAAGCCCTACATACCTGAATTTTCTTGACTTGTGAAGAGAGTTTGAACCTTGACATTTGAAGGATTAATTTGTGTGAGGAACCCTAATATTGATGTTCTTGAAAATGGGAGGAGGTTAGTGTTGTTAATTGATTGGTAAAAAGAGGAAAATAATGCTTCTTTGAGGGTTATAGGTTGTGGTTGGGTGTTATAAGAGGAAAAAAAACAAAAAAGCCCTCTAACTAAACATTATAGAATTAGGTCGTTAGTCTTTATGAGTCACCTATACGAATTGTATGGTGAGGTTACGAATATTCTTCATACTCATAAGCATGGCAGGATCTAAGAGGGTACACATTGGTCAATATACGAGTCCCACCTATGATAGTAACGTCTTCATACAACTCTTAGCTCCCCACTCGTAACAGATAAAATTTTAGGGAGCCTATACTGATGAACTTACGACTTACCTTCAAACGACTCGTATGGTAGTCTTATGCCTATAATGGTTGAGTCATACCTAGAACAAAATGTCCACCATACCACACTGTCTTGAATACAACTACAACATACCACTCATATGTTGTATGTAAGACTCAAGGTAGTGAGTCGTATGATGCATCGAGACTTATTGACAAGGGTATTATAATATCTCCCCCTTGAAAATATTCATCATAGAATGTGATTCGTCTAGAAAAGAATCAACATCACCACACTGAATTTACAACCAAGTTTACCACTATAATAAGAATTCCGTTTATCAAAACATAAAATATAATATAGAGGTACTTAAACGGACTTAAGGAGAAATAATTTGTTGGAAATAACACTTACCTTAGGTAGGAGTTGGATTGGAGGAAAAGAGATGAGGATACTTGGTCATCATATCTGCTTCAGCTTCCCAAGTGGCCCCTTCAACCAATTGGTTTCTCCAAAGAACTTTTACTAATGCTACTTCCTTATTCCTTAGCCTCTGGACCTATCTATCAAGTATCTCTGCAGGAATATCCTCATACGACAAGTTATCATTGACTCCAATACTCTCTAAGGGAATTACTAAGGACAGATTTCCAATGCACTTCTTAAGAATTGAAACATAAAATGCTGGGTGAACTATAGCTAACTCTAACGGAAGATTCGATTCATAAGCAACCTTTCCTACACGCTTCACTATCTCATAGGGACCAAAACATAGTGGAATCAACTTCCCTTTATTTCCAAATTTCATTATTCCCTTCATAGGTTACACTTTCAAGAATACTCAATCGCCCACTTCAAATTTGGGCTCTCTCCTTCTTATATCAGCATACGCTTTCTAACGGTGTTGAGCAGTTTTTAGTCTCTTACGAATTAATTGAACCTTTCCCATAGCCTCGAGAATAAATTACTTCCCAATCAAAGATGCTTCACCAACCTCAAACCATCCTATGGATAACCTGCACCTATGCCCATACATCGCTTCAAATGGAGCCATCAGAATGCTAGCATGATAACTATTATTATAAGCAAACTCAATCAAAGGTAGATGGTCATCCCAAATTCCTTTAAAGTTTAAAACACACGCCCTCAACATGTCTTATAATATCTAAATTATTCGTTCGGCTTGACCATCGGTTTGCGGATGAAAAGCAGTACTGAGCTTAACCTATGTACCAAGGTACTTCAGAAAAGATTGCCAAAATATGAAGTGAACTACGTGCTTCTGTCTGAAATGATATATGAGGGTATCCCATGAAGCCTTACTAACTCATAGATATATATTTTTGCATAATCCTCAGCGGTATCTGAAGTCTTAACAGTAGGAAATAGGTTGATTTTGTCATTCGATCAACTATAACCTAAATTGAATCATGTTGACATCTTGTGTGACACAACCTTGTGATGAAATCCATATTCACCACTTCACACTTCCAAGTAGGAATACTAATCTCTAGAAACATACCACCCAGTCTGTGGTGTTCAACTTTAACTTGTTGGAAATTAGGACACTTGGCTACAAACTCAGCTATGTCTCTGTTAATACAAATCCACCAATAAATTTCTCATAAATCGTGGTACACCATGAGCCTTAGCTAGTATACTTTTCCTCAACCCGTCTATATTTGGAACACAAGGCCTACCTTGATAGAGAAGTACACCATCTCCCCCTTGGGAGAAAACCTCAACCTTTTGTTGCTGGACTGCATCCAATATTTGGCTAAGTATGGGATTGTTTCACTGTTTCTCCTTCACTTTCACTACATGGGATGATTCCAAACCATTTTGAACTACTACTCTCCCATCATCCGTGTCGAGTAAACATACTCCCAAACGATCCAACCTATACACTTCTTTAGCTAACTATTATTCTTCTTTCTTCATATAAGACACACTACCCATAGGCAACCTACTTAGTGCGTTTACCACTATATTTGCCTTACCCAGATGATAGAGCACATTCATGTCATAATCTTTCAACAATTCCAACCACCTTCTCTAACGAAGATTTAGCTCTCTCTGAGAAAATAAATACTAAAGACTGCTATGGTCAGTAAAAATATCGACATGCACACCATAGAGGTAATGTCTCTAAATTTTTAAGGTGAATACCACAACAGCTAATTCCAAATCATGAGTTAGGTAATTCTTTTTGTGATACTTAAGTTGCCTAGAGTCATAAGCTATTACTCTCCTATTTTTCATCAACATGCAACCTAACCCAACTCTGGAAGCATCACAATACACCACAAATCTTTCTAACCCCTCCAATAAAACTAACACTAGAGCCGAAGTGAATCTATCCTTCAATTCGTGGAAACTCTACTCACACTTATCTGACCATATAAACTTCACTTTCTTTTGGGTCAACTTAGTCAATGGCGTGGCTATAGAGGAGAACCCTTCAATAAATCTTCTATAATACCCAGCCAAACCCAAAAAGCTCCAGATATTGGATGAAATGATGGTTCTAGGCTAGTGCTTCATGGTATCAGTCTTCAAAGGATCTATATGAATACCATACCCCCAAAATGACATGCCCCAAGAAGGTAATAGATTCCAACCAAAATTCATATTTACCAAACTTTGCATATAATTGACGATCCTTAAGGGTCTGCAATACTATTCTCAAATGGCGTAAATGTTCCTTCTTACTACTGGAATACACCAGTATGTCATCTATAAAGACAGTGATAAACATATCCAAGTACTGATTGAAGACCCTATTCATCAAACCCATAAAGGTTGCAGGGGCATTGGTTAGTCCAAATGACATAACCACAAACTCAAAATAGTTGTACCTTGTTTGAAAAGCTATCTTTGAAATGTCTTGCTCCCTAACTTTTAACTGGTGGTATCCCGACCTAAGGTAAATCTTGGACAACCACCGTTCACCCTAAAGTTGATCAATAAATTATCAATTCTAGGAGTAGGATACTTGTTCTTGATGGTTACCATGTTTAGTTTTCTGTAATCTATACACATTCTAAGAGTCCCATCTTTCTTACGCACGAAAAGGACTAGATCACTCCACGGAGAAATATTGGGTCTGATGAAACCTTTATCTATGAGGTATTTAAGATGCTCCTTTAACTATTTAAGTTTGGTTGAAACCATATGATATGGAGAAATAGAGATGGGTTGAGTATCAAGAAGAAGATCAATACTAAATTTTATTTCTCTAGCTGGAGGTACCCCTGGTAGATCTTCGAGAAAAACCTCACGAAACTCATTGACTACACAAACTAATTAAACTGTTAGGGCTTCAGACTTAGTATCCTTGACTTGAACTAAATGATAGATACACCCTTTTGATATTAAATTTATATCCTTAAGATAAGAGATGAAACGACCTTTGGGAGACACAGAACTACCCGCCTATTCAAAAACTTCTTCATCAGGAAACTAAAATTTCACTATGCAAGTACAATGGTCTATTGATGCATAGAATGAATGGAGCCAATCCATGCCTATAATAATAACGAAATCTACCATCTCCAACTCTATTAGATCTGCTAGTATGATCTTATGGAGAACGGTAATAGGAAACTCTCTATAGACTCGTCTAGAAACAACTGACTCACCCACTGGGGTACAAACTGAGAAGTGCTTAAAGAGATTTCAAGGACCTACCCAAAACTTTATAGCAACAAATGGAGTTACATAAGAGAGATTTGATCCCGGGTCTAAGAACACATATACATCATGGTGAAAGGCATGAAGCATACCAGTGACAACATCTGGTGAACTCTCCTACTCCTGATGGGATGGTAAATCATAAACCCGATTCTGGTATTGACCGCCACCGGTACTAGATGATGCACCCTATAGAGGGACTGGGTGACCTGGATGAGCTGGTGAATTAGTAACCTGAGTCTGAGGACTAACATCCGTACTTCTTTGCTTTGCATACGGTCACTCCTTGATATTGTGGCCTAGATTTCCACAACCATAACAACCCTATTTTCCCATCAAACACTTACCAAGATAGGTCCTGCCATACTTTATTCATGTCGGGTAGCTAGGCCTCCCGACTACACTATTCTGAGACCAGGAATTTGAAGTCCTTCCCCACTGCTCCTACCTGGTCCTAGGTCTAGGGAACTGGCTTAAGATGGTGCAGGCACTGATAACTGACCTTGGAATTACGAATTATTTCCCCCTCCTGACCTTGGCTGACTAAACTCAAACTATCCAATCGTAGCTCTCTTGTTTCTTTTCTCTCTTTTCTTCAAATTTTCTGCCTGAATCTATTAAACATGAGTTATCAGCTGAGTAATATCCATATCACCGATAAGCATGGATGTCCTACACTACTTGACCACCAAATAAAATATCTTAGTAACAAACTTACACATACAAACTCTAGAGTCAGACAACAACTCGAGAGAATACTTAGACAACTGAGTGAACTTAAGGAAGTACTCCTTCACTATTATAGAGCTCGCCTCTAGTTCATGAACTCCTCCACTTTAGCCTCTCTCATCTCACATGGAAAGAACCTATCAAAAAAGTATTTTGAAATACTTTCCAACTCATAGGAGATGTATTGTCACCTCTACCTTCTTTCCATATAATAAACCAATCATAAGCAACAACCCTTAGCTAATAGGATGCCAACTTTACACTCCCCCCTTTAGTAACATTCATAATCTGAGTAATCTTTCTTACCTCATCAATAAAGAGTTAAGGATCTTTATCCACCTTTGACCCATGGAACTTAGGTGGATTCATCTTTATAAAGTCCTGAATCCTGGCTACAGCTAAATTACCATTTTGCTGAAGCAAAAATATTGCCTATTGGTTTCCCTAAACATTGACATTCATAACTTGGGCCAATACTTGAAAGACAGCTCAAAATTCACCATGGGATACATTCTCACTCAGAGTATCTACGTGTAGGGGTGGTTGATCACTGTTTCTGCGTGCATCGACTCTGCGAGGAGGCATATCTGTCATGTAAAAGTATGAGTTAAAATAGATAGATACAACTATAATCATGATAGATCATGAATGAAATAATGATTCCTAACTCGTTCCATTGCCTTTTTCTCATAAATGTTGTGCGCTTCATATTCATGATCAAGACTCTACGTAACAAGTCTTGGCTAACTCTATAGGACTCTTTAAAATGTTAGGCTCAGATACCAAGTTTGTAACACCCTAAATGTACCCTATGGATGTCATACGGTGCTCAAGACTACAAATAGCCCTAAGCTAACCCATGATATCTATTTATATTGAAACTCACATAAGAAGTGATCTAACATATATAGAAACTGAAGGTAAATAATTTCATAACTTAATGAAAGTCTTTAACTTGGACAATTTAAACAAACTCTTTGAACATAAAATACAAACAGACTGACAAGCCTCTACTCATGACTAGAGAGCCACCGAAACAGGCCCCAACTGACCCAAACACAACTATAAATCACATAGCTAAAAAACTTTCACCAACGAACGTGTATCGAAGAAATTGGGTCCTCGGACTATGAGGACTCACCAAAAGTTAAGATGTAGGTGATGATGCCCGTAGTCAATTGTGTTGCTCGAAACGAGCACCAGAACCTACATTATATGACAATGTAACACATAAACATATATGTGGGTCAGTACTTCTAGAATGTACTGAGTATGTGGGGGTGAATTCATAAGTAAAACAAAAACTGAATATATATGTAAACTTTCAAATGGTGCATGCTAAGCGTAAATAACTCACCTTAAGCTTGAATAAAATAAAAGACTGTAAGATTATAAAACATGAGTAATGAAGTATGTGAATAAACTTAGTGAGCCATAACACTTAGTTTCTAAAGTCTTTAATCTTGTCCTTTATTATGGGAGATTCTTCTAACTGGCATAAATCATGTGAGTTACCATAGAGTTCAACATCTTATCCATGTTGGGGAGAGCTGTCCTATCCTTGCCATCAGAATAGAACCTTAACTTAAGTGATCACTGAACTTCATCCATATTGGGAAAAATCTTAACCTACGGTGGCTCGTAGTTTCTAGGAATTTAGGATATGCTCATCCATATTCGTTTCCCAGTTCTAAATACTACTCCAAGAATACTTATATGCTCATACTGTAAGAAATCTACCTTAAAACAGCATAAGTGTTTATAAAATGGAAAGCAGTTATGCTTCTCTTTACTTTAAACCATAATCAAGATGAAAAATTGTGGATTTCATATCTTATATGTAGATCAAAAGATCAATCTTTCTTGAATCAATCTTTCTTGAGTCATTCTATAATATATGTGAATAAAGATTTAAAAGCTTTAACTTCTTTGTAAACTTAATTCTTGCACTTAAGACTTCAAATTCATGCTTTATTTCATATAAATTCATAATAAAACATCATTCTCAATAATCACCTTAAAATCGTTCAACAATATCCAATCAATGTAATGAAATTCAAATCATAATACAAATCTTACAAGTCAAAACATGAATATATGTAAACCTTGATGTACTTAAAGCTTTCAATCACATGGTAGTATCATACTTCAAGATTATGGATATTTGGGTATAAACCCTATTCAAAATAAGTAAACTCAATCTTAAAAACCATGCACATTGGGCACAAGGATGAAATATTATCCTTGTTCATAAACCTGACGTACCTGAATTTTTTTGACTTGGAAAGAGAGTTTGAACCTTGAGACTTAAAGAATGAATTTGTGTGACGAACCCTAATCTTTATGTTCTTAAATATGGGAGGAGGTTAGTATTGTTAATTGATTGGAAAGAAGAGGAAAATAATGCCTCTTTGAGGGTTATAAGTCATGGTTGAGAGTTATAAGAGGGGAAAAGACCAAAAAGCCCGCTAACTGAACATTACAAAATTTGGTCATCATTTCTTATGAGTCGCCTATATGACTCGTATGGTGAGGGTACAACTAGTCTTCATACTCGTAAGCATGGAAGTATCTAAGAGGGTGCTCACTGGTTATTAAACAAGTCCTACCTATGACTAGTAATGTCTCTATAGGACTCTTAGCCCCTCACTCGTAACTTATACAGAATCTTAGGGAGCCTATACTGATGAACTTATGACTTACCTTCAAATGAACCATATGGTAGTTTACGACTCTAAAGGTTGAGTCTTACCTATAATAGAATGTCCACCATGCCACACTATCTTGAATACGAATATAATATACCACTCGTATGTGGTATGTACGACTTAAGAGAGTGAGTCGTATGATGGACAGAGACTTCCAGACATGTGGTATTACAAATAACTAAGTTAATTATGCCTAAATTATGGATCCAAGATAGCCTAAATAGTAGAACTAACCCTAAATATTCATAATGAAAGCACCAACACCTAAATCACATCGAGAATTTAGCATAATATCATTCATACTACGAAATAGCTTAATCTGTAAAGAGAGTAAATGTAGCCTACCGAGATGCCAAAGAAACGCCCAAAGAATCTGCTAAATCCACCAATTTTCCTTTTTGGGATGCTTCTACAAGGTGCCACGCTATCAAATTTCATGTGGGGCTCATTCATCAAAATCACATTTCCGAAACCAATTCAACTTTCCTCTAGGCTCTAGGAATATTTACCCTAGAAAATTATGGAATTTCAAGCTATAATGGATCTAAAATCAAGCTACCAAGCTTTTAGGAATTTTAGATAAAAATGGGAAATTAACCATAAAATGATGGAATCTTACCACAAATTTGAAGGGAAAATGCGTAAATAATCTTTAACCAAGCCCCAAAATCACCTACAAATGTTATCCCCATTATTTCCTACTTTTTAGGGTGTAAGATTCTAAAAAATGAATGAGAAATAGTGAAAAACGAGCTAAATGAGATATTTATACCCTTCCTAGGCACACGGGTGCAGCTTAAGCGGACACTGCATAAGTGAACTAGTGTCACTTTAATGATCTCCTAACAACTGCACAGGTACCACTTAAGTGACCTAAGGTCACTTTAGCAATATCCTAACGGCTGCACAGGTACAAGTTAAGTGGTAGTTGTTTCGCTTTTGCAGCATTCAACCATGCCGGCCATAATTCTTAGTGATCAGCTGGATGCTTTAGTAAACCTCTGCTTAAGCGATCCAAATGGCCACTTAAGCGGGTGCACCAACTAAAACATCAAGTTAAATCCAAGTTTTTACAACCCATCAAGATTCATTCAAAATCCCATACACACAAACGAAGTATGCTACCCTATCAAATTTGATATTTTGGACCCAATGGCACACTTAAAATTTCTATTCGAGGTTGTTTCAATGAAAAATTGGTCCTACACACACTTGCTATTTCCTTAACTTTTGGCCAATAATATGAAATAATCCTGGATGCCTCGAGACCCAAACCAAGGGTGCACCTAGCCTAAAATCAATATTTTAGAGTCGTTGGAAAAGTCAAAATTTTCAATACAAGGTTATTTGATAGAAGGTTTTGCCCGGTAGCCAATTCAAACCAGCGAAGGCTTCAAAATTAGGAAATTTCTCTAAAAAACAAATAAACTATCGGGTAACCAAACTGTCAGTTCTAACAAAGCATAAATGACTTGGGGCAGCTATAGGAAATCTCTAAACGACAAAAATAAGCAGAAATACAGAAAATAACCTGAGCTATCATTAAAATATCCACTACAAAAGAACATTTATCCGCAAAAGTAAAGGGTTATGATGTACCTGAAGCCTTTAACAGGTCAGAATACTGGGTCCACATGTTCCTCTCGATCTCCCTAGTATCCCCCTATAATAGGCAGTGCCTCCGCTGAACCTTAACTACAGAAATCTCTCTAGCATGCAATCGCCTGATATCACTATCCAAAATGAGTACAAGCTTCTCCATGAAGGTCAATCACTCATCCAACTGAATCGAGTCCCATTTTAAGACCCCGTAAGATCCTAGCTCATTTCAGTTTACTATTGCATATAAAAAGGGGTCCAAGACTTAGAGAATTTTACTAAGTGTTAAGACTTAGTTATTTCCAAAACCCCTTACACTTTAATGATTCTATTTTGACCTTCTCGACCTCGGGATTTGAATTTCTAAGTTGTTTTATGATTGGGGTTGCTGATAGTTTATCTTGGGTGAGTTTTGAATTTTTTGGATGATGTTTGAGACTTGTTTGGATGATCAAAACAGTGAGGCTCCGCGATATGGCCTCGGCACATCGGTGAGGAGCAACGCGGCACGTCTCCTATCACGTTGATAGAGCAATGCAGTGCGTCGCATTTTGTGTCGAGTAGTCTGGTTCAATTTAATAAGTTTGGGTCCTCAGGGGGTAATTAAGTCATTTCCCTCACCCTATCCTAGCCATAACATGGAATTTAGGGTTCCAAAAGGCAAAGTTGATCATTCTTTCACAAATTCTCTCTAAAAGAACTAATCCACTCTCAAGAACAAACCCTATCCTCTTAAAAATTCAAGCTCAAGCTTCAAGAAATCACTAAGAACTTTCACTAACTCTTCAATTAAGGTATGTAAGATGTTCATCCATGGGTCTTTTTCACCCATGGAGTCCAAGAATCCATTTTTATGTTTAAAAATACGATCTTTAAATATTATTATGAATTATATCCAAGACACTTCAAACATTTCAATTATATATGTGTATATATCATGTTTAAAAATTATTTTCGGTGGAATTATTCATGACACGTTGGAATGGTGATTTTTGCATGTCAAATCATTGATCCATGACTTTATTATTGCAAGTATGTTAGTATTATATTTTTAAACCATTCCCATGATTTAAATCATGACCCTCATGTGTTTAATGAAATTCCTAAGAGATGAATTTTGAAAAATGATCCCTATTATGGTTTGTAAAGCTATATATGTCCTTATTGACACTTCTATTCAGTACTGGGGATTATGAATACCTAAAATTTAGTTATTTACCTAGTTTTTTGTACCTATAGAATAATTTTAGTCATACCATGAGCTTTACCATTCAATCAGTTAATACAGTCAGTTGTGGGTTCAGTTAAGTTTAGCTTATTTCAGTAATCCGAGTCAGTTTAGTTGGGAGTAAGATTTAGCACTGAGCGAACCCAAGGATGGGGGCTTACCTACCAGTTAAGGGTGTGACCTTTAGTAGTAGTCCCTGTATTCCGGAACTATACATCCAACGTAGGTTGAGATGTTAACCTTCTAGTTGAGGGTTGACATATATCTCAATAGAGCACCTTCCAGTAGAGGGTGACTCTTTAGTACATCGGGACTTCACTTTAGTGGATCCATGCAACCATCTGTTAGTACTCGTGGCACGGTATTGACACCCTTCTAATTGGGGTCAAAGGTTTGACCCCAATAAGCTTATATTGGGGCATGTCGGTTAGATGATAGCTCTCACAATCTCAGTCCAGTCTCAATTTGAAAGTTAGTTCAGGTTTGCTTGACCATAGCATTCATCTTATCAGTTAAATCAGTACTCATATTTTAGTATTCCAGTTTACAGACTATTTCAGTATCATGTTGTATGCTTGGTCATGCATTCTCAATTTTTTTAGCTTTTATGCATACGATGCATCAGTTATCTCATGTTATTCATTCATTCAGTTATTATTCATGTACATGAGCCCATGCATATCAGCCTAACCACATCTGGCATACCAATTCATTCAAAGTACTAACTGTATACTCATTTCTCGTACTATGATATATCATATCATAAGTTTGGATGCTCAGGTTACCAATAGCACTTATATATTCCAGCGCATCAGTAGCAACAACAATGGTGAGTCCTTATATTTCGAGGATCGATTATGTTTATTTTAGTATTTTAGTTCAGTAGTCAGTTGGTGTTAGTTGAGACCTATCCCATCAACTCTTATTTATTCAGTTTTAGAGGCTTTCGAACACTTTAGATAGTCAGTTAGTTTGTCATTATTTATTCATTAATCCATTTTCAAACAACTATTTTTAGATTTATAATTCAGTGATGTTTTAGTTTTTAAAACCTTATGGTGTATTCAGTTACTTCTGCATATTTGTATCTTTTGTTATCAGTTTTATTTAGTGCTCGGGGCAGGTACTAGCTCATGGGTTAACTTATGGTCACTTATTTCTGTAAGAACCGTGTGGCGTCCAAGGTGTAATCCCGGGGCATTACAAACTTGGTATCAAAGCCGAAGGTTTTACAGTATCCTAGGGAATCTGAAAACTGCGTTGAGTAGAGTCTTGTGCATGGGTGTGAAGCGCGCTACACGTATGGACGAGAGGCTACAAGATATTTTAGGAAAATTTTCCCTTCTTTCAGTATTCGTGTCATGTGATTAAGTATAAGCTCAATTTAAACTCTCTTTCTAATTTAATCTTCCTTCCATTTACAGAATATGCCTTCTAGAAATAATAACAGAAGGAGAAATTAAAATTAGCCCGCACCTCTGCCTATTCAGGAAGATACCATGAACAAGCATGTCTCTCATGCCAATTTCAAAGTTGCATTCACTACTTTAGCTCACTCAGTAGCAGCTCAGAATAATCAGCAGGTTGTTTTCCCAATTGTTCCAATGGCTAATACTGTCGTAGCTAGGATTCGGGACTTCACTCGAATGAACTTTTCTTTATTTTTGAGATTCAAGTCTGATGACGATCCACAGGAGTTTCTTGACATGGTTCAAAAGGTAACTAAGATTATGGGTGTGACTTCTTGTGAAAGTGCAGAGTTTGGTGCTTACTAATTACAGGATGTATCTCACACCTGGTATAAGCAGTGGAAGGAAGATAAAGGCATAGATTCAGGGCCTGTTGAATGGGAGGAGTTTGCTACAACCTTTTTAGATAGGTTATTTCCCTTGGAGTTAAGGAAAGCTAAGGTGCAGGAGTATTCACATAAGTTTACTCAGCTAGCCAGGTATGCTCCTAATGTGGTGTCTGGTGATAGGTCTAATATGAGCAAGTTTTTCTTTAGTGTAGATGACAGCATGGTCAAAGAGTATAGGACAACAATGTTGATTAAGGAGATATACTTTTTAAGGTTAATTGTCCATGCTCGATAAATTGAGGAGCAGAAGTTTTAATAAAGAGAGAGGGAGAATAAGAGAGCCAAAATAGGTGGCTTCAGTTTTGCTCAACTCCATTAGAAATCTTTAGCCTCAGCTCCATCTTCAGCTAGTGCGCCCGTGCCGAAGTTCAGAAATACTAATCGGGATAGGGTACCCGGCCCTAAGCCCCAGTGTAGTATGAATAGTAGTCGCAAAAATCCTCTTTGCCAGAAATGTAGTAGAAACCATCAGGGTGTGTGTAGAGCTGGCAGTGATGTATGTTTTGGGTGTGGCAAGCTAGGCCACTGGGTTAGGGATTGCCCAAAGAGTGGTCAGCAAGGTTAGTCCAGTCGTCTCCTAGTTCCATCTGGTTGCCTGACTCAACAGGGTGCCGCTTCCGTCACAACCAGTGGTCAGCGCCCAAACAGATTGTATGTATTTCAGTCCCGATAGGATCAGGAAAGTTCTCCTGATGTGGTTACTGGTACATTACAGGTCTTTTATTTACATATTTATGCATTGTTAGATCCCGGAGCTTCTCTTTCTTTTGTAACCCCCTATATAGCTGTGAATTTTGGTATCAGTCCTAAAATTTTAGTAGAACCTATCTAAGTGTCCACTCCATTAGGTGTCTCTATTATATCCAGGCAGGTATACAGGAACTATCCGTCATAATATCCCAAAAAGTCACTATTATTGATCTCATAGAGTTACAGATGACTTATTTTGACGTCATTCTCGGCATGGATTGACTCCACTCATGCTATGCTTTAGTTGATTGTAGAAATAGAGTTGTTCATTTTTTATTTCTTAATGAACTAGCCCTTGAATGGAGGGGTAGTACTTTAGCGTTTAGGGGTTAGCTTGTTTCGTACCTTAGAGCGAGAAAAATTATATCCAAGGGGTGTCTTTACTATCTTGTTTGAATCAAAGACTCTAGTTTAGAAAATCCTAGTCTTGAGTCAGTCTCGGTAGTAAGGGAATTTACAGATGTGTTCCCTGAAGATCTTCCTGGAGTTTCTCCCGAGAGGGAGATTGACTTGAATAGACCTTCTTCAAGATACCCATCCTATCTCTATTCTGCCCTAATGAATGGCTCCAGCTGAGCTTAGGGAATTGAAGGAACAGTTGAAAGATCTCTTAGTTAAAGGTTTCAGCAGGCCCAGTGTTTCCCCATGGGGTGCTTCAGTCCTTTTCGTGCATAAGAAAGACGGTTTTCTTAAAATGTGCATCAAGAATAAGTATCTACCCCCAGAATTGATGACTTGCTCGATCAACTTCAGGGTGCCAGTTATTTCTCTAAGATAGAGCTCATATCTGGCTATTATTAACTCAGAGTCTGAGAATGTGACATTCCAAAAATAGCTTTCAGACCTCAGTTGTTTCCAAAGTTCAGTAAGTGAAAATTTTGACTAAGATCTGTAGCTTTCCTTAGCCATATCATTTTCGGTGATGGCATTAGAGTATACTCTCAAAAGACCGAAGCGGCAAAAAAAACTAGCCCAAACCCATCTCTCTATCAGATATTAAGAGTTTCTTGGGTTTGGCTGGCAATTACCGACGGTTGGTTAAAGGGGTTTTATCTATTACGTCCCCTATGTCCAGATTGACTCAGAAAAGAGTCAAGTTTCAGTGGTCAGATTTTTGTGAGAATGGTTTTTAGGAGTTGAAGACTCGACTCACCTCAGCTCCAGTTTTGACATTTCCAGATGGTTTAAATGGGTTTGTTGTTTACTGTGATGCTTCCAGAGTTGGTTTCGGTTATGGTTTGATGTAGAGAGGTAAGGTCATAGCCCTATGCCTCTAGACAGCTTAAGCCCCATGAAATGAATTATCCTACCCATAATCTTGAGTTAGCAGCTGTTGTTTTTGCCATGAAAATTTGGAGGCATTATCTGTATGGGGTGCATGTTGATGTGTTCACGGACCACAAAAGTTTATAGTGTTGACACCTAATTTTTTGCCCTCCACGACTAAATTTAATCCCGATTTTCTTCGATTTTTAATAAAATTAAAATATTTATTTCATCTGAATAATTTTTTTAAAAATATATTTGTACGTAATTTTATCATTTTAAGTAGCGATTATATATTATCGTGTTCAATTATATGAGATTATATAATTTGATTACTTAAATATTTATTCTATGGATCGAATTTTAATTAAAAGATTATTCTTGAAAATAAATTCAAATGGTTACAATCTTAATTTAAATATAATTGAATCTCAAAAATAATTTATTTGGATAAATATGTGTTTAATTTTATTAAATCAAGAAGGTCAAGTTTAAAAGAAGTATTAATTCGTATCAAATTTCAATTTACTTTAGTCAATCTATTAGATTTTGCTATAATTGAAATTAAATTGGTCATAATTGTAATGCAATCCACCAACTGATTTTTAATTTGGTCAATATTAAATAAATTTGGCTAAATTTTAAATCCCAATTGGTGTGAAATTTTAAATAACCCCAAAATTTCTAAAAAAAACTCTCATAACTTCTACCCAATTCCCAAAAATTAATTTCAAATTTCTACTACACTGTACAATTTCCCCCTCAACCTTGTCCTTTTCCTAATTTTGAATTTTAAAAATTGTACTACATTGTACAATTTTCCACCACACAATCTTCCACCTCACCTTATATTTAATTTTAAAATTTTAAAAACACCCCTAAATGGCTTTTCTCCCACATTGGTGGATGACAAGAAATAAATTCTCATTCTTTCCTATAAATACTTTTTTTTCACATTGGTGGAGGAAAGGAAGAAAAACCTCATTCTCTCCTATAAATACTACCACTACTTTGGTAGAAAAAAAGGGTGGAAAAGTAAAAAAAAAAGGCTAGAAAGGTGAAAAAAAACCTTTTGAGCAAAATAGTTATTTTTATTTAGTAAATTTTTTTGTTTCATAGAGTTAGTCGGCTGATCAAAATTTTTGAGTTGCCGGTGACGTTTTCCGGTGGTGGTTGATTCCGACGAAGCTTGTAGTCTAATTTTGCTTCCCCTAAAAAGGTAAACACATCTTTCTTTTTTTTAGTTTTATTATCGTTTTCTTCTTCATTTTTTTCTTCTTCGTAGTTTGTAGTTATAATTTTGTTTGCTGGGATTGTTTGTTGTAGATGGCCTTGAAGGCCGTAGGACATTGCGGTATAGATATTTTAATTATTTTCATGTTCATGATATAAAAATAAACTAGCAATAGTTGTACGTACCTTTTTTGACTTTATTCTTTGATTATTATAGATAAAGTTTCAATCTTTGCTTAAAAGATGTACTTATGCTTTGTTTAAACTCATTGTTGGTGGATATGTTTGTTTTTAGCATGTAAAGTTGTTTTCTTTATGTTGAAAAGAATAGTTAATATTGATTGTTTCGCCTTTTCATCTTATTCTTTGATTGTTTTGAATAAAGTTTAGATCTTTGCTTGAAAAGTATACTCATGTCTTGTTTGTTTTTAGCATGTAAAGTTATTTTCTTTATGTTGAAAATAATAGTTAATATTGATTGTTTTTCCTTTTGACCTTATTCTTTGATTATTTTGGATAAACTTTAGATCTTTGCTTGAAAAACATACACATGTCTTGTTTAAACTCATGTTGGTATGTATGTTTGTTTTTAGCATGTAAAGTTATTTTCTTTATGTTGAAAAGAATAGTTAATATTAATTGTTTTGCCTTTTGACTTTATTCTTTGATTGTTATGTATAAAGTTTTGATCTTTGCTCAAAAAACAAACTCATGCCTTGTTTAAATTCATTGTTTGCGGATATGTATGTTTTAGAATGTAAAGTTGTTTCTTTTATAATGAAAAAATAGTTATTATTGTTTGTTTCGCCTTAATAAAAATAGTAATTAGTTAAGTCAAGAATAGTAATTAGTTAGTAATATTTACTAAATTGAATTATTTGGAAATTTTTGACTCATGCATGATTGTTGAACGATATTTCACTTTTAGAGATGCTAAACTTTTATTCTTAATCTTACTCCGGATTGTTATATGTGCTCTTTGTGTGTGTAAAGACTTGATTCATGTCTCTCTTTTATTCATAATATCAAAAGAGAATCAACGATGTCTTAGAAATATAAATCATAGGTCGTTACACTCTTTTTCATAAAATGTTAGTTGTAATTTAGATGTATGAATTTTCGTTAATGTCGCCTTAATTGAAATTTAAAGATTATCTTTCTTGAAAAGTTAACCTTTATTTTCTTGTGTTATATGGGTTAGTGTCTATGTTTGTTCAATTTTAGAAGCCACGAGTATTTTTTTTGTTGCCTCATTCCTTTACTCTCGCAAGCTTACGTTGTTTGTTTCTCCCATTAATTCATTGAATATGACCTTCCTTTTACCTTTATTCATTCTTAATATGAACATAAGTCATGAGGCATGCAAGTGGATGTCTTTGCTTTGCATTTAATCTATTGACACACACTCTTGTTATACATGTGCAAGTGTGCATATCATTGTAATTAAAAATTGATTCTAGATATTTTCTTTTGCTTTGAAATATGTAACTATTATGCCTTGAACGTATATTAATTTCTTTATATTTGTTTTGACATGCAAAAATTATCTCGAGTCCAAATAGACTCCTCTTCTCTTGCATTTTGTAATGGATCAATGAGGCTCACCTCTTCGAGTCAAGCCCAAAGTTTAAACCCAAGGTCCACTACATGGCGTGTGGGTGCTTGAAGATAGACGAAGAAGGAAAATGAGTCAAAACCCATTGATGAGGTCACTAAGAAACTTGAAAAGTTTTGATTTTTTAATTATTATCTTCTTTTTATCTAGTCATTTATTTATTCATTCATTTGGGCCTCGAAGCCAAAGCTGTATTTTAATACAGGTGAGGCGGATTTTTGGCCGAAATTCCAATATTTAGATTAGGACAGGTACAAGTGGGTCAAAAGCCCAAATAGATTAGGACAGGGTCTATTGATTTGGGCCCAACGGCCTAAGTCTTTTATCTTCCCCTTCCCCTTTTACTTGCTTTTTTATTTATTTATTTAGACTTAGTTAAAATCCCTACTAAGTCGTCCAAATATATTTTACACAAGTCTTTTCCTAAAATCAATTACTTTTCAACAATCAATCTTTCTTTTTGAAATTTGTTAAAAGATATTTTCAAACAGTCCGGATAACCGCAAGTTAGCAGACGTTTTAGGTGCCTTAAAACCTTCCTAAAACGTTAATAAGAACCGCTTACCTAGAATTTCAACTTAAATGATTTTCCTGTTTTGAATCATCTAAGTACTTTACAAAGGTTTTCTTAATTCCTTTTCAAATAAATTAAGTGGCGACTCTCAAAAGTCAAAATTTCAGCAAAACAGAAATGACGACTCTACTGGGGATTCTAACTAGGCTCTAACCAAATGTTTGATTTCATCGTTTGACTAACTGTTTAAATTGCTTACGTGTTTATATGTTTAAATTTTGCGGAATTTAAATTATTGCATCTCATAGCATAATCCCGCATTGATTATTAAATTATTTTGGGGTTTCGCGAATGTCCCGGCCCCTATTGTTCAACTCCAAATAAAGTATGGGAAAGACGACGATTTATTAGCACGTGAGGCATATGATGGTTGTTTGTATTTTCAAATCCAAGTCGTCCACTTGGAAACCTGGTTCAAACCCACTCTACACACCTAGTATAGAGCGAAACCAAAATTCTATTTTAGGCATGAGCCTAGGACGACCCAATACCTGAAGGGGTATTGGGCCTATTAGAAAATTTGCCCGGCGTCTATTGACCCGGAGTCAATTACAAATGAATCATATTTATGTATTGAAGAAAGATATGTTTATTTAATCCAATCCATTATCCTTTGGGGGTTGGGAAAGGGCTTACTTTGCTTACTTTCGTGTAAGGCTGCCTCAATCATAGCGAGCCAGGCAAGTTGATTGATTTGAATAGTTGCGTGATTTTTCAGACTAATAATGTAGAGCACAGTCATACGAAAATCTCTTGGTAATCAATAGATGTTGCCAATGACAAGAGTGGACAAAGCTAAGAGGGCGAAGGCTGATAGAAGAGCATTCAACAACTAGTATTTCCTATCCCCTGTGCGGGACATTATTTTTTTTCTCATGTTATTTCCTTTCCCTAAAAGATTGTATCCCTTTTGTTCAACTTTTTCAAGAATTTATGTCATTTATGTAAACCTATGAAGGTTTTGAGGGATAATTGATTGGCTTTAAAAGGTGTATATCTTCTTCAAAATCTTTAGGCCCAAACCCTTGGCTTAAAAGAGGTCACCCCAACTAGGATATGTGTTTATTATGTGATATAACTGACTTATGTGTTTATGTGCGTTTGTTTAAATCAAAGACAAATTTATCCACTATGCTCCCGTGGATTAGTTTGGCTATAACGTAAATAACTCTATGTGGTTACTTCTTGTCAAATATCTTGCATTTGCTTATCACATATGGGAACTAACACATCTGCCTTTGAGTTATTTTACTTTACAGATAATCGAAAACTACTTGATCAAAAGTTCATAAAATCCCATCCTCTAACCATCATTCAAAAATGACTGGAAGTGATGAAGAAAATGCGTTGACCATCAGGGACAATGTAATAGTGGAACAAAGCGAGATGATCACTGAACTCGCGAGAAAGTTGGAAATGCTTTAGGAGGAGATGAATTTCATTCTATATTTGGCCAACCTAGTCATCAATGTCAACGCTCCTGCTCTAGAAGGACACGGGACACCACTCTAGATCCCTCCTCTCAGTACGCCTATTCTCGGGGACCATCCAAATAACATATCATCTGTCTCCGTTCCACAACTTGTCCAAAACACCAATCGATAAAATAACCTGGATGCTTACCATCAGTAAAATCTATCCCTAACCCCACAAAATCTATTTTCAAATCCACAAGATTCATTCCCGAATCCCCAAAACCCGCTCCTAAATCCATAAAATCCGCTCTCAAATCCACAAAATCCGCTGCCAAATCCATAAAATCCGCTCTTAAATCCACAAAATCCACTCACAAATCCACAAAATCAGCTCCCAAATCCACAAAATTCGTTTCTAAATCCACAAAATCTCTCTTATATTCCACCAAACTATTCTCAAGTTCCACAAAGTGCTATTAATTTCCAAAAATTCCTCTCTGTCTACCATTCAACCTCCTCTCATCCTCAAAATAAACCTACCATTCCAAATCCTTCTTATGTCATCATATCTCCTGACGTATACAATCTTATTCCCAATCCCGAGGTAGACCATTATGAGGAGAAAAAAAGAAGTGGAGGACCGAGCATGAAAATAAATTACTATCCATGAATGAAGAGATCATGAGGATCAAGAAATCTCATGAGGCAGGTGATAATGATGCTTTGGGGTACGACGATCTCTGTGTGTAGATCTACCAAAAGGGTACAAGGTCCCTAAATTTAAAGTGTTTGATGGTACCAGAAATCCAATGGCCCATTTGAGAAGGTACTGTGATCAAATGGTTGTGGTAGGAAGAAATGAGGCATTATTAATGCACTTATTCAGCCGGAGCTTAAGCGGCAAAACCTTAGATTGGTTCATGTCTCAAGAACTGAAAAGATGGTCTAGCTGGAGGGCGTTGGCTAAAAGTTTTCTCAATAGAATTTCACATGTCCTCTAGTGTCTAAATGGTCCTCTCTACCTGACCATCTTTCTGAGGGTGAAAGGTTGTACTGAGATGAACTTAGGTACTAAACCCTTCTGAAAAGCTTTCCAAAAGTTAGAGGTAAACTGAGTACCTCTATCTAAAATAATGGACAATGGGACTCCATGAAACCTAACCAACTCTCTAATATAAAGCTTGGCATAATCCTTGACTGAATAAGCAGTATGGACTGGAAAGAAATGGTCTGATTTGGTCATTCTATCTAAAATAACCCAAATCAAATCATGATGGCAATATGAATGAGGCAACCCTATCACAAAATCTATGTTCACCTCTCCCCACTTCCAAGTGGGTATGCTAAACTCCTGTATAGTTCCCCTAGGCCTTTGGTGCTCAACCTTAATCTTCTAATAATTAGCACACTTGGCTACAAACTCTGTGATATCTCTTTTCATGCCACTCCACCAATAGATTTCCTACAAATTATGGTACATTTTAGTGGCTCCTGGGTGAATAGAGTAACGCACACCATGCACTTCTGAAAGAATTCACTTTCTCAAGCCATCAACATACGACATACACAGTTTACCCTGGCAATGCAACACATCATCTCACCCTTGGGAGAAACCTCTACTTTCTGATCTCTGACTGACTCCTTCAACTTAACTAAACTGGAATCCCTATCTTACTTTTATTTCACTTTGGCAACCAAAGAGGATTATGAACTATTCTAAACTCATACAATACACTCAGCTGAGTCAATCAAACGAACGCCTAATCTAGCCAACTGATGAATCTCATGAACCAACTTCTTCTTATCATTCTTAACATGAGCAACACAACTCATAGACAATCTACTAAGGGTATCTTCCAATATATTAGCCTTGCCCGGATGATACAGAACACTCATATCATAGTCCTTCAATAATTCTAACCACCTTCTCTGACGAAGATTTAACTCTCTCTGTAAAAACACATACTGCATGTTTTGCAGAAATTTTGACCTTTGAGAGTCGTCACTTAATTTATTTGAAAAGAAATTAAGAAAACCTTTGTAAAGTACTTAGCTGATTCAAAACAGGAAAATCATTTAAGTTAAATTCTAAGTAAGCGGTTCTTATTAACATTTTAGGACAGTTTTAAGGCACCTTAAGCATCCGCTAACTTGCTATACTCCGGAGTGTTCGAAAATATCTTTTAACTAACTTCAAAAAGAAAGATTGATTGTTGAAAAGTAATTGATTTTAGGAAAAGACTTGTGTAAAATAGATTTGGACGACTTAGTAGAGATTTTAAATAAGTCTAAACAAATTAATAACAAAGCATGTAAAAGGGGAAGGGGGGAAATAAAAGACTTAGGCCATTGGGCCCAAATCAATAGGCCCTGTCCTAATCTAATTGGGCTTTTGGCCCACTTGCACTTGTCCTAATCTAAATATTGAGATTTCGACCCACAAACTGTCCTAAGCTAGTTTTTGGACCTTTGAGGCCCAAAATCTACCTCACCTGTATTAAAATACAACTTTGTCTTCGAGGTCCAAATGAATAAATAAATAAAAAGAAGGCAATAATAAAAAAAGTTTCGTAGTGACCTAATCAATGGGTTTTGAACCATTTTCCTTCTTCGTCTATCTTCTAGCACTGCACGCCATGTAGTGGACCATGGGTATAAACTTTGGACTTGACTCGAAGAGGTGAGCCTTATTGACCCATTACGAAGTGCAAGATGAGAGGAGTCCATTTGGACTCGAGATATTTTTTGCATGTAAAGAAAAAATAAAAAAATTACTATACGTTCAAGGCATAATAGTTACATATTTCAAAGCAATAAAAAATATCAAGAATTAAGTTTTGAATTACAATGATATGCATACTTGCACACGTATAACAAGAGTGAGAGTCAATAGATAAAATACAAAGCAAAGACATCCACTTGCATGCGTCATGACTTATATTCATATTACGAATGAATAAAGGCAAAAGGAAGAAGGCCATATTTAATGAATTAATGCGAGGAACAAACAACGTAAGCTTGCGAAAGTAAAGGGATGAAGCAACAAGAAAAATACTCATGACTTGTAAAATTGAACAAACATAGACACTAATTCATATAACAAAAGAAAATAAAGGTTAAATTTTCAAGAATGAGAATCTTTAAATTTCAATTAAGGCGACATTATTGAAAATTCATACATTTAAATTGCAACCAACATTTTATGAAAAGCGTATAACGACCTATGATTTATATTTCTAAGACATCATTCATTCTCTTTTGAAATTATGAATAAAAGAGGGACAGAAATTAAGTCTTTACACACACAAAGAGCACATACAAAAATTTGGAATAAGAAAATAAGAATAAGAGTTTAGCATATCTAAAAGTGAAATATCGTTCAACAATCATACTATGCATAAGTCAAAAATATCCAAATAATTCTATTTAGTTAATATTACTAACTAATTATTATTCTTGACTTAACCAATTACTATTTTTATTAAGGCGGAAAAAATAATAATAACTATTTTTCCAACATAAAAGAATGAACTTTACATGCTAAAAAAAAATATCCGCCAACAATGAATTTAAACAAGGCATGAGTTCATCTTTTGAGCAAAGATCCAAACTTTATACATAACAATCAAAGAATAAAGTCAAAAGGCAAAACAATCAATATTAACTATTATTTTCAACATAAAGGAAATAATTTTACATGCTAAAAATAAACATATATACCAACATGAGTTTAAACAAAACATTGGTTTGTTTTTCAAGCAAAGTTCTAAAGTTTATCCAAAATAATCAATGAATAAGGTCAAAAGGAAAAACAATCAATATTAACTATTCTTTTCAACATAAAGAAAATAACTTTACATGCTAAAAACAAACATATCCACCAACAATGAGTTTAAACAAGACATGAGTATGTTTTTCAAGCAAAGATCTAAACTTTATCCAAAATAATCAAAGAATAAGATGAAAAGGTGAAACAATCAATATTAACTATTCTTTTCAACATAAAGAAAATAACTTTACGTGCTAAAAACAAACATATCCACCAACAATGAGTTTAAACAAAGCATAAGTACATCTTTTAAGCAAAGATTGAAACTTTATCTATAATAATCAAAGAATAAAGTTATAAAAGGCATGTACAACTATTGCTAGTTCATTTTTATATCATGAACATAAAAATAATTAAAATATCAATACCACAACGTCCTATCACCTTTAAGGCCATCTACAACAAACAATCCCAGCAAATAAAATTATAACTTCAAACTACAAAGAAAAAAATAATAAAGAAGAAAACGATAATAAAACTAAAAAAAGAAAAGGTGTGTTTACCTTTTTGGGGGCAGAAAAATGAGACAACGAGCTTTGTCAGAATCAACCACCACCGAAAAACGTCGCCGGCAACTCAAAAATTTTGATTAGCCAACCAATTCTATGAAACAAAAATTTTACTAAATAAAAATAACTATTTTGCTCAAAACGATTTTTTCAACTTTCTAGCCTTTTTTTTTTTACTTTTCTACCCATTTTTCCTACCAAACTAGTGGTAGTATTTATAAGAGAGAATGAGGTATTTCTTCCTTTCCTCCACCAATGTAAAAAAAAGTATTTATAGGAAATGATGAGGATTTATTTCTTGTTATCCACCAATATGGGAGAAAAGCCATTTAGGGGTGTTTTTAGAATTTTAAAATTGAAGATAAGGTGAGGTGGTAGATAATGTGTTGGGAAATTGTAGAATATAGTACCATTTTTTAAAATTTAAAATTAGGAAAAGGACAAAGTTGAGGGGGAAATTGTATAATGTAGTACAAATTTGGAATTATTTTTTGTGGGAATTGGGTAGAAGTTATGAGAGTTTTTTGAAAATTTTGGAGTTATTTAAAATTTAACCCCAATTAGGATTTAAAATTTAGCCAAATTTATTTAATTTTGACCGAATTAAAAATCGATTGGCGGATCGCATTACAATTATTACCAATTTTATTTCAATTATGACCAAATCTAATAGATTGACTAAATTAAATTGAAATTTGATACAAAATAATACTTCTTTTAATCTCGAGCATCTTGATTTAATAAAATCAAACACATATTTATCGAAATAATTTATCTTTGAGAGTTAATTATGTTTAAATTAAGATTGTAACCATTTGAATTTATTTTCAAGAATAATCTTTAATTAAAATTCGATCCATAGAATAAATATTTCAGTAATCAAATTATATAATCTCGTATAATTGAACACGATAATATATAATCGCTACTTAAAATGATAAAATTACGTACAAATATATTTTAAAAAAATTTATTCGGATGAAATAAATATTTTAATTTTATTAAAAATCGAAGAAACTCGAGATTAAATTTAGTCTTGGAGGACAAAAAATTAGTTGTCAATAAATGCCCCCACCCTTTGGGTTGGGTGGATGAAAGTAACCCTGGGCAAAGGGAGGTTGACGTTCCTAATTTTTGTCCGACCACAAATTCGAATTTGAAAAAGGTTGGCTTTCGTACGAGTTTCATGTAGTTATGGCCGGACCCTGGTATCAGGTTTTCTACATATATCAGGTTATATGAGAATTCAGGCCAATTGTAGTTCATAAAGCTAGATTTAAAGCACAATTTTCAAAAAATTCACCAGTTATCTCAGTTTTAAAGTTTTTAATGGAACCAAAATGCTAGGGAATAAAGAGATTTGGGGGGAGGTTGAAATGCAGTTGAGTTTTCTACATAGAGCCCAGTCTACATATCCCCGAGACTCAAGGAATCAGACTTCTTGTAGATCGACTCAATCGGTAGATAAGATAGTCTTTTAGTTCTTCCCTATTCGAATGCCTTCCTCTAGAGATTCCCTGATTTTTACCAAATTTGCAATAGTTGTCCTAACTGTGGATACCATCCTAGTGTAAAATTCTCCCTCCTTAGTGTGAGAGAAAACTGATACCATTTTCTCCTCAGACTTGGGAGGTTGTACTTTGGCAGATTCTTGATTGAGTTTTCCTACAATAACAGTTATCATTCCAGTATTAAGATGGCTTCATTTGAGGCTCTTTATGGAAGGAGATGTAGATCTCTTATTGGTTGGTTTGAGTTAGGTGAGACCCTATTGATAGGGACAGATTCAGTATTTGATTCATTAGAGTAGGTTCAGCTAATCAGAGAGAGGCTTAAGATAGACCAAAGCCATAAAAAATCCTATGCAGATGTGCGTAGGAGAGATCTTGAGTTCGCAGTTAGAGACTTAGTTTATTTAAAAATATCTCCCATGAAGGGAGTGAAGTGGAAAGCTTAGTCCCCGATATGTTTCCCTTATAGAGTCTTGAGTCGCTATAGAAAGGTAGCTTATGAGCTTGAGTTGCCTGTAGATTTGGCGTCAGTGCACCCAGTGTTCTATGTCTCCTTGTTAAAGAAGTGTATTGGTGATCCATCTGTCTTTGCTCCTTTAGAAATCTAAGATGTTTAGGATATCCCTTCTTATGAAGAAGTCCCAATCGAGGTCTTAGATCTCCAAATTCACAGACTAAGGAAGAAAGAAGTTTCCTTGGTCAAAGTTTATTGGAAAAATCAGTCTGTTGAGGGAGATTCTTGGGAGGCAGACGCAGATATGCGAACCAAGTATCCTCATCTTTTCTCCGCAAGCTCAAACTTAGTTAGACGTAATAGTTTTCCTTAGATTATCTCTTTTCAAGTCTCAATTCCAGCTATATGATTATCTTTATGTCATTGCATCCATTCACGAATCAGTTCAGTCATTCACCATGTTTCAGACTCAGTCATGTAATAATGTTTTCAGTTATGCATATTCAACCATTAATCTATGTACCTCAGTAATTCTCAACTTAATCAGTCTCATTCGAGTATGAATGTTCCCAAGGGGGAGATATTGTAAGACCCCATAAGATCGTAGCTCATTTCAGCTTACTATTGTATGTTAAAAAGGGGTCCAAGACTTAGAGAATTTCACTGTGTGAAGACTTAGTCATTTCCAAAGCCTCTTACACTTTGATGATTTTACTTTCAACCTTCCCAACCTCGGGACATTAATTTCTAAGTTGTTTCATGATCAAGGTTGCCGATAGTTCATCCCGGTTGAGTTTTAGATTTTTCGGACGATGTTTGAGGCTTGTTTGGATGATCAAAATATCGAGGATCCGCGATATGCCCTGGTGCGTCAGGTATCGCGTCAGTGGGTAGAAATGTAGCACATTGCCTATCGCATTGACAGAGAAATACGGTGCGTCACATTTCGTGTCGGGTAGTTCAGTTTGGTTTAATAAGTTTGGGTCCTCAGGGGTGTAAGACCCCGCAAAATTCTTAGCTTAATTCAGTCCTTTTAAGCTTGCTAAGGGGTCCCAGACATAGACATTCTAGGTAAGTATTAAGACTTAGTGTTATTTTAGCCTTTGAAAGTTGGCAATCTTATTTCGCGACCTTTACGTCCATTAAATGTTGATATTTTAGTTAATTCATGATCAAGAATGTCAATAGGTGTTCTCGGGTAAGTTTTTAGATTTTTTGAACTTCGTTTGAAGCACCTTTAGAATCCTAAACCAGTGAATCAATGCGATCTTGACGCATCGCGTCAACTATCGCGTTGATAAATGTTTTCCCCAACTCTCAGCATCCAATTCCAGTGGACTGATGCGGACTCAACGTGGCACATTTGTTATCGCATCGATGCCAATGATATAGCGCGTCGGCCTGCGCGTCGATGGTTCAATTTACATTCATTTAAAAGTCGCATCCTCAGGGTTAATTAAGTTTTTTTCCCACGCCCTTCAGCCCCCATAACACAAAATTTAGCCCTCATTTAGCAAGTTATATTCATTATTTCACAAATTACTCAAGAACAAAAATCCTAGGTGAATTAAATTCAAATTCAAGGCTCAAGATTCCACCGTTAATTTTTAAAAATTCACCAACTGAGGTAAGTGATGTGTTCATCCAAGGGTTCCTTCCACCCTTGGAGTCCAAAAAACTCTTTTAATGTTCATGTAGAGTGATTTTATGATTTTCATGATTTGAATTAAAGTGTATTCATGATTTATTGCAAGATTCATGTAGAGTTAATTGATATGTGAGCTTTGTCATGTGAATCCATGTTGAAACCTAGGAATTGTGTAATTGAAATTGAATCATGATGCCTATATGTTGTGTTTGTATTATGTTCATATATTGTGCCCCACAAGTGTTTGATAAATTGTCTATGTGAGTTGACTAGTGAAATTATATCATGTTAACATGTATGCAAGTTCATGTCATGCAAGTGATTGCTTGAATACCCAAATTAATGAATGATGACTAAGTAGATAGTTACCATGTCTCAAGATTATGTCATGTCTTTTAAGTTTATGCTATCGAGTCCTGGGGGTATTTAATACCCGATAATTTAGTTGCTTGTCTAGAGCCATAATCAGTCACAGAGTAGAATCAGTCATGTCTCGATCAGTAGAATTCAGTCAGTTACAGAACGTAAGAAAACTCAGTGAACTCAAAATTAGTCCAGCTTAATTCAGTAAAATCAGTTCAGTTCAGTTATACAGTACGATCAGTATTAGTTCAGTCTAGCCTAGTACAATTTAGAATTCAGTCTAGTGTCTATTCAGTTGGGAGTAGGATTCAGCACCGAGTAGACCCAAGGATGGGGACTCATCTGCCCGTAGAGGGTGAAATCCTTAGAAGCAGTCCTTGCATTCCAGAACTACGTAGCCAGCGTAGGTTGAGACATTAACCTGCCAGTTGAGGGTTGATGAGGTGATCTACCTGCCAGTTGAGGGTTGATGAGGTGATCTACCTGCCAGTTGAGGGTACCACCATTCTTATTCAGAGTACCTTCCAGATGAGGGTGAATCAGCACTTGTCTTTACCCGTGGAACAGTATTGACACCCTTCTAACTGGGGTTACAGGTTGAACCCCAAATCAGTTAGAGAAGGGGCATGTCGGTTAGATGATTACTTCCTACCGTCTTAGTTTTAGATTTAGTCTAAGTATGAAACTCAGTTCAGTTCTACAGATTCTGTACTGTCTTACCCAGTCACTTAGCTCAGTATGGGACTTATTATAGTTCCACAAAATCAAAACTGTCACATACAGTCATTCAGTTACCAATAATCCACTATTCAGTGTTGTTATGATCTCAGTACAATTTACATATTCATGCATGTACTCTCATTCAGTCCTACTCATTATATTCTGTTAGTATTGTTCATGCATATGAACCCATGCATTTTATTCTGCCTCACTAAGCATACCAGTATATTCAAAGTACTGACGCATGCTTTTCTTTTACGCTATGATGTCTTATATCATAAGTTCAGACGCATGGGCTCCTGAGCACCTTTAGTAGTTCAGATTCTCAGCATACAGAGTTAGTGGTAAGTCCTCATAGTTCGAGGACGTGATCATTTAACTTAGTATTTCAGTTCATTTTCAGTAGTTGGAGTTAGTTGGGGACTTGTCTCATCAACTCCACAGTTCATACAGTTTAGAGGCTTTTCAGACTAGAGTATTTTCAGACGGTTGTTCAGTTTTTAGTATTTATGTTCAGTTTTGGTATTATGATACCATATTCAGTATTAATTTATAGTATTTAACCTTATGTCCATTTTTCTGCCTAATTTCCACATATTTCCGTATTATTGTTATTCAGTTATTACAACAGGTACTCGTCATGGGTTAGCTTGTGGTCCTTTGGGATTATGAGCATCGTGTAGCGTCTAAGGTACAGACTCGGGGCATTACAAGGGGGTAATTGAGCTATTTCCCTCACCCTATCCCAACCATAATACGGGATTTAGGGTCCCAAAAGGCAAAATTGATCATTCTTTCACAAATTCTCTCAAAAAGAAGTTATCCTCTCTCAAGAACAAACCCTAGACTCTTCAAAATTAGAGATCAAGCTTCAAGAAATCACTAAGAACTTTCACTAATTCTTCAATTAAGGTATGTTAGAAATTCATCCATGGGTCTTTTTCACTCATGGATTCCAAGAATCTATTTTCAAGATTTAAAATATGATCTTTACATATTATTATGAATTATATCCAAGACACTTCATAAATTTTGATTATATATGTGTATATATCATATTTACAAATTGTTTTCATTGGAAATGTACATGACACATTTGAATGGTGATTTTTGCATGTCAAATCCTTGACCCTTGGCTTTAGTATTGCAAGTATTTTTGTATTACATGTTTAAACATTCCCATACTTTAACTCATGACCCTCATGTGTTTGATGAAATGTCTAAGAGATGAATTTTGAACAATGATCCCTAGTATGGTTTGTAAAGATATATATGTCCTTATTGATACTTCTATTCAGTGCTAGGGTTATCAATACCAAAAGTTTAGCTGTTTACCTAGTTTTTAGTACCTATATAATGATTTCATTCATACCATGAGCTTTACCATTTAGTCAGTTAAAATGGTCAGTTATGGGTTCAAACAGTTAAGTTTAGCTTATTTCAGTAATTCGAGTCAGTTCAGTTGGGAGTAGGATTTAGCATTGAACGAACCTAGAGATAGGGGCTTACTTTCCAATTGAAGGTGTGACCTTTAGTAGTAGTCCCTGCATTCCAGAACTATGTAGCAAGCGTAGGTTGAGATATTAACCTGTTAGTTGAGGATTGACATATATCTCACCAGAGCACCTACCAGTAGAGGGTGACTCTTTAGTCCTTTGGGACTTCACTTTAGTGGATCTACGCAGCTATGTGTTAGTACCTATGGCACGGTCTGACACCCTTCCAACTGGAGTCATAGTTTGGACCCCAATTAGATCATATTGGGGCATGTCGGTTAGATGAAAGCTCCCATAGTCTCAGTCCAGTCTCAGTTCGAATGTCAGTTCAGGTTTGCTTTGCCATAGCATACAGCTTATCAGTTAAATCAGTACTCAGATTTTAGTATTCCAGTTTACAGACTATTTTAGTATCATGTTGTACACTTGGTCATACATTCTTAGATTTTTTAGCTTTCACACATACTATGTATCAGTTATCTCATGTTATTCATTCAGTCAGTTATTATTTATGCACATGAGCCGATGCATATTAGCCTAACCCAAACTAGCATACCAGTACATTCAAAGTACTGACCGCATACTCATTTCTTGCACTATGATTTATCATATCATAGGTTCGGATGCTCAGATTTCGTACTGTACTTAGACATTCTAGCGCATCAGTAGCAACAATAGTTGTGAGTCCTCATATTTCGAGGACCGATTATGTTTATTTTAGTATTTTAGTTCAGTAGTCAGTTGGTGTTAGTTGAGGCCTGTCCCATCGACAATTATTCAGTCAGTTTTAGAGGCTTACGAACACTTTAGATAGTCAATTTGTCATTATTTATTCATTTATCCATTTTCAGACATCTCTTTTCAGATCTATAATTTAGTGATGTTTTAGTATTTTAAACCTTATGGCATATTCAGTTACTTCCGCATATATGTATCTTTTGTTATCAATTTAATTCAGTGCTCACAGCAGGTACCATCTCATGGGTTAGCTTATGGCCACTTATGATCGTAAGCACCGTGTCACATCCAGGGTGTACGCTCGAGGTGTTACACCCATATAAGCACATGACACAGATCGGGAATGTATCTTCGCAACATGGAAACATGGAAAATTAAATGAACAACATCAAACTTTAGAGGTAAGGACAAATCATAGGCCACCTTACCAACTATCTGAAGAATCTATAAAGGTCAAATATATCAAGGTCTAATCTTTCCTTTCCTACCGAACCTCATCACACCCTTCATGGATGATACAAGGAGGAATACCTGATCACTAACTCCAAATAACAAAGCAAAGAGTCTACAATCTGCATAAACCTTATACATACTATTAGTTTACCTCAACCTATACTGAATCACCCTAACTATATCCAATGATTCTCGAAGCAAGTCTGTACCACAGGGCCCAATCTCAGAAGTCTTAAACCATCTATTCAGAGAACAACATCTCCTACCATACAAATCCTCAAAAATTTCCATCCTAATACTCAAATAATAATTGTTATTATATGTGAACTTTGCCAAGGATAATTATTGCTCCCGCTAACCTCCAATATCCATAACACAGGCTCAGAGAATATCCTCACGAACCTGAATAGGTCCCTCTAATTGGCTATCAGTTTGTGAATGAAAGGTTGTGCTAAGATCCACCTGAGTACCCAACTCCTTCTAAAAATCTCTCCAAAAGCTAGAAGTGAACACTCTACCCCGATCAGAAATGACAGCTATCGGTACACCATGCAAATAGACTATCTCACTAACATTGATACGATCCAACCTCTCGGCACTGAAGGACATCTGAATAGAAAAAAATATACCGACTTGGTCAATCGATCCACAATGACCAACATACCATCAGAACCATGGGAAGTTTTAGGTAAACCACTAACAAATTCTATGGTGATTTGCTCCCATTTCTACTTGGGAATGGGCAAACTCTGAGTCAAGCCACCAGGTCAGTGATGCTCGGCCTTCACCTGCGAACATCATAGGCAATGAGCTACAAAGTCTACCACATCTTTATTCATGCCACTCCACCAATAATATTATCTCAATCTCTAAATATCTTAGCTGTACCAGGGTGAATCGAATATTTGGAGCTATCAAGCTCACACAAAATTGACTGAATCAAGTCATCAACCCTAAAAACACAAATACAGTTGTTAATTCTCAAGGCATCCTCAGAATCTAGGGTATCCCTCTTATACTCACCCTTCAATATTTGATCACAAATGATGCAAAGTCTCAATATCATAATTAGTTTTCAGACTTGAATCGGTACCATATATAATAGATATCATAATCAATTGCCAAACTTTACCACAATAACCTCAACTCTCAAAACCAAACCATCATAACCATTAAGTATCTAATCACCTAAAAATAACATAATAAGCATTTCAAAAAATATAACAAATGTATAAGGGCCTACAAAAACTAGTTCAAGTCTTGGCCTAAGGCAGGCAAGAGGGGCCTACTTCTAATTCCAAAACCCATTATACGGTAAATTTTAAACCCCCAACCTAGGCTAAGGTATATAAGTCCACTTTCAGATTTTAAACAAGTCTTAATTATCCCTAAGATAGAAACTTTACTTGTAGGATGAACAAATAAGTCAATTATGCCCAATTACGATTCCAAGATAGCCTAAACAGTACAACTAACCCCAAATATTTACAATGAAACCACCAATGACTAAATCCCATACCGAATATATTATAATATCATAATCATACTATAAAATAGTTGAATCTATGAAATGAGTAAACCTAGCCTACCTGGATGCTGAGAAAAAGCCCAAAGAATTTGCTAAATCCACCAATATTCCTTTTCAAGAAGCTTTTGTAAGATGCCACACTATAAAAATCATAATCTACGTATCTATACGAGAATAATGATACCCATATTGTATGATTGTCTTCAAGTCCAAAATCACGTATAATCCCATGTGGGTCCATTCATAGAAATCGCATTTTCAAAAAACCAACTCAATGTCCCTCTATGCCCAAGGAGCATTTACCCTAAAATGTGTGAATTTTGTGCTATAATGGTTCTAAGATCATGCTACCAAACTTTTATGTATTTTAGTAAAGAATGGAAATATTAACCATAAAAATTGTGAAAATTAGGATAAATAGGATATTTATACCCTTCCCAGGAACACGAGTACCGCTTATGTAGACACTAGGCCTATTAGAACCAGCAAAGGCTTCAAAATAGAAAATTGGCTCTAAAACCAAATAAGCTACCCCATAAAAAAACTGTCAGTTCCAACAAGTCATAAATGACTTGGTGTATCTATAGGAAAGCTTTAAACGGTAAAAATGAGTAGAAATACAGAAAATAACCCAAATGGTCATTACAAGTTGGAACCTCATTAGTCCCAAAATCAACTTCCACTCCCTCTTCATATTGTCTCTTATCTAGAGCATTTTTAAATTCAATAGTGCAAATATCAGAGGGACCAAAATAGTTACTAGGTTCTAATACCTTAGTTATAGCTGGAATAGAATCAACATTTTGAAGAGCATTATTACTTGTAGGCAAGTTAAAGTCCAATTTTATATTTGAGGCTTCAGTTCCTAGTTCCTTATTTGATACTTTTACCTTATTTTCAATTGTTACTTCACACTTTTATTTTAACAAATCAGAGGGATTCTTCCATCTTCATGAGACATAAATAGAATCTCTCTCTCTTTAGGCATAGAGAGTTCATTAGAATTGAATTGTAAGAGTTATGAATTTGGATTTTTAGTTGATAAAAACATTTTTAGAGTCAGGGTTTGACTTGGATAGAGGACTGAGTATACTGAGACAAAGTAAGGTATAGATGACATAATTTCTTGATACAAAGGACATTTCTAAGTGATAATTTGAAGAAGCAACTTGGAGACCAGAAGTTGCAAATGGACTGTGAAGGATATATTACTTTAATGTTCATGCCTAAGCTTTAAGTTATGTATGCAAGGTGTTTGCTAAAATGCCTAAGAGAATAAGAATTATGCTTTATGACTCAATTGTGACCAAACTGATGAATCCATGCTTTATCCTTATGTTCATAATGACCTCCATGTTATTGCTATGCATTGTAATGGTTTGGTGGAAAGCTCATGAGATTAGACTTATGAAATTATGACATGTTTATATGTATTCCTATTTGTGTGTAAGCTTATGACATACAAATACTTCATGAAAATCCCCAACGATTGTACTATGAATTGTTGACTATGGTCATTTGTTCAAGAAGTGTCATGTCTTGTCAGTTTTATGTTATAGAGTCCTGGGGGTACTTGTACCCAATAATTTAGTTGTGTGCCTAGATCCAGTGTCAGTTTCATGATAACCTCAGTCACACCATGATCAGTAGTATTCTCAGTTAGTTTAAGAACTTAATAGAATTCAGTCAGTTACATGACTCAGGAAAACTCAGTAATCTCATAAACTCAGTCAGTTAGCAGAATTTAGTAATATTCTATCAGTCCACAGAATTCAGTGAACTCAGTCCAGTTCATCTCAGTATAATCAGTTTAGTGTCTATTCAGTTGGGAGTGGGATTCAGCACCGAGAGAACCCAAGGATGAGGGTACCCACTGATAGTAGAGGGTGTGATCCTTAGAAGCAATCATTGTATTCCAGAACTATGTAGCCAGCATAGGTTGAGACATCAACACTGAGGGTTGATGAGGTGGATTAACACTGCCAGTTGAGGGTCCCACCATTCTCCTTTGGGGACACTGCCAGATAAGGGTCACTCACAGCTTATCCTTACCAGTGGTGCGGTATTGACACCCTTCCAATTGGGGTTATAGATTAGACCCCAACTCTATACAGAAAAGAGGCATGTCGGTTAGATGACTACTTCCCACAATCTCAGTCTCAGACTCAGTAAAAGAACTTAGATAGTTCTTCAGATTCAAGACTGTCAGACAAAGTCACTCAGTTAATAGTATATCATACGAAACTCATGTTATCAGTATTCAGACTTAGTAGTCAGTGTTATCATGATCTCATTTACTGTTACGTATTCATGCATGTATTCTCACGTTCATGTTATTCATTCAGTTAGTATTATTCATGCATATGAACCCCATGCATTCATTCTACCTCACTTTGTCTACCAATACATTCAGACATACTGACGCTTACTTTTCTTCTATGTTATGGTTTTTTATACCATAGGTTCAAACGCTCAAGTTCCCGATCGCACTTAGCTTCAGATTTAGCCAGCAGCAGTAGATTTGTATCGAGTTCTCATCATTCGAGGATATCATAATTATATCATTACTTCATTATTTCAGTTTTAGTAGACGGAATTAGTTTGGGATATGTCCCATCAACTCCACAGTTTTCAAATAGTTTAGAGGCTTTCAGACTAGCATGTTCAGACAGTTATTTCAGTTGTTTTGGTATTGATATACCATATCTCAAGATGTTATGTTTTAATAGATTTCTGAACATTATGGCTTTTCAGCCTTTTATTCCGTATTTATACAGTATGTTATGCATGCTCAGTTACAGATATAAGTCATGGGTTAGTTTATGGTCCTTTGGGGTCATGAGCACTGTGTGGCATTTCAGGTACCAGATTCAGGGCGTTACAAACTTTATATCAGATCCTAAGGTTCAATAATGTCCTAGGAATTCTGAAAAGTTGCATCTAGTAGAATCTTGTGCATGGGTGAGTTGTGCGCCATATTTATGTATAGGAGCTTATAAGATGTTTTAGGAATAGTTTTCCTTCTTTTAATATTCATATCGTGCTAGTGAGCATAGGCTCAAACTTAAAATTTTAGTCTAATCTGCCTCTTTTTTTTGTTTATAGAACACACCTCCCAAAAGGACTAACGAAAGAAGAACCGGGAATCAGTCAGTACCTCCGCCCATTCAGGCAGATTCCCTGGGCGAGCATATCTTTCATAGAGAATTCAGAACTGAGTCCCTTGCTTTATCTTACTCAGTAGTAGCTAATATCAATCAGTAAGCTATTATTCCACCTAGGAATATGATTTATATGCAGAAGATTAAGGTGGGGAAGCATAGGATAAGAGAAAATAAGAGAGCGAGAACAGGTAATTTCAACTTCACTTAGTCTAAGTCAGAAGGTGGTAATCGTTTTAAGTTCCGCTAGAAATCCTTAGTTCCAACTCCATCTCCAGCCAATATACTAGTACCTAAGTTCAAGATTGACAGTCATAAGGGGGTGCCAGGCTAAAAACCTAGGGTAGTATGAGCAGGGGTATTACCTATCTGCTTTGCGAAGAGTGTGGTAAGAATCATAAGATTAAGTGTAGAGTCAATAGTGATAGGTGTTTTGGATGTGGCAAGTCAGGCCATAAAGTCCGAGACTGTCCTAAGACTGGTCCACGAAGCTAGCACAATCATTCTTCAGCTTAGTTTGCTCGCCCAAATCAGTAGGGTGCCACTTCCAGTGCCGCTAGTGGGCAATGCCCAAGCAGACTCTATGCACTTCAGTCCCGACAAGATCAGGAAATTTCTCTTAATGCAGTCAATGGTATGTAACCGATCTCTCATTTACATATTTATACACCTTCAGATCCATGAGCTTCTTTTTTTTTGCAACTCTGTGCATAACAGTCAATCTTAAGTTCATATCAAATATTAACAGGACCCTCCTCAGTATCCACCCCAATGGGTCAGTCTATCATAGCCTGACAGGTATACGGGAACTGTTCGGTTATGATATCTCAGAAATGTCAGGCCTTCAGATTCTAGTATTAATGCCAGTGTGTGTAGGAAATCAATAAGGGAAGGTAATTCTTGACCCGTTCCTATCTCAGTGCAAAGTTTTATACTACAGTTAACACGATACTTACGCATGCTTCACATCTCAATTCCATGAACACAGCACACATTCATGCACTTTTCATAGAATTGGGTACGTTTCCAGTTCCTAGTATGAGGAATCCCAGTTTACTTAGTTTATGAATCATGTTCCATGAACACAGAAAACCCCAGACTCAGGTCATGCAGCTCATGACCCATGCACTCAAGTTAAGCTTTACAGTATGCTCAGCCCTCATGACTCATGCTCCATTCTTAATAATTAGCCAAACTTAGATTATATCACGTATACCTTCCATTTAGATCCCTCAGTGAATCTGTGGTGTTGATGCTCTATTCCTCACGCCTCAGTTATAATGTCAGTTTAGTAATTGCTATTCAGTTAAGGACTCGGATAGTCCTACAGAACCATGGATTTTAGCTATCAGTTACTTAACCATCCAAATTCAGTACTCCAGTACCAGTCTAACCCTCAGCTATCCAAAACTAGCCTATAGTCCTAGTTACAGTCTTAGCTACAGTCTTTGATACAGTCTTAGTTATAGTGTTAGTCTCAGTTTTAGTTCAGTAATCATATCAGTAGCTTAGTTTAATTTTATATTTTCTTGACCATACCATACATTTATTAGTTACTCAATTATCAATATCTCAGTACCTTAGTTTACAGAATATTTCAGAATCAAGTTATGCACTTGGTCTTACATTCTTAGATAATACAGTTTTCATGAATACATGCTCAGTTATCTCACATTTCCTATTCAGTCCTTTTCTCATATGTATAATGATTCATAATTATAGTCCATCCATTCAGACTAAGCACGGTTCAGTCTTACATGCCTAGTATTCAGCTATTAGTCATGCAGTTAATCGGATAAGTTAGTAAGTTCATACATTTATGCTCAGCACCCATGCAGATATTTTTAGTAGTCTCAGGTGAATTGTCTCACTAAGGTGTAGAGTATAGTTGGGTATAAGTTTCAGTATAAGTTCATCCATAAAACTAGTAATTCAGTTTAGCAGTCAGATGAACAAATTCATATATTATGAGTTCCCATCTTTTCATCCAACCGCCCTATCCAAAATCTCAAAAATGTAATCATTCTGAGATGTACCAACCAGGTAGAGGTGTGTCCAGCTCAATTTATGTATCATGCCTTAGTTTCAGATCCCAGATATTCAGTCACGAGTCAGTTCATAGGTACCCTATGCATCGCCTTAGTTTTCCCTAGTATGTCAGTAAAGTAAATATTCTTAGAGGGACATAGTGCCCTAAGGAGGAGATACACTATAATCCCTAAACTTCCATGACCTAGACCTTCTATTTTCTTTCTTATGCAATGAACCCAGCTTGGAGTAGGGGATATTTGTAAGTTGACCCTCAAATTCTAATCTCATTCATAAGCCATGCATTCATAGGCTTAGTTCAGTTCATGATATTCAGTTCATATATCATGTTAGAATTTCATTCATGTTCTCATGTTCCCGTTCATGCATACTCCTAGAATGATAATGGGTTCAGACTAGTTCAAAATTATCTCTAGTTTACAAAGTAAAGGAAAAGAAAGATAGAGATCCCAGTCTAGTCAAGTTGAAAGAGTCAGTCAGAGATTAGAAAGTAGAGGTTTTTCTCCCAAAGGAGAGATGGTGTTTGGTGTTGTCAGGGTCGTCTCTGTGTACTAGGTGTAGATGACTTAAGGCAGCGAATCCTTGCAGAAGTGCATGGCACGCGTTACTCGATTCATCCAAGGGCCACTAAGATGTACTGTGATTTGCGGGAGATCTATTGGTGGAGTAGGATGAAAAAAGATATTATAGAATTTATGCTTAAGTGCTCTACATGTCAGCAGGTTAAGATTGAGCATCAGAAGCCTAGTGGGTCCATACAAGAGTTCAGTATTCCTACTTGGTAGTGGAAAGAAGTAAATAGGGACTTCGTGATGGGTTTTCCTCGTACTCGTCATCAGCATGGTTCAGTTTGGGTCATTGTAGACAGAATGACAAAGTCAGCTCATTTCTTTTAGGTTTATACCTCTTATTCATCCTAGGATTATGCTAAACTCTATATCAGAGAGTTGGTTAGATTACACGGTGTCCCGTTGTCTATTGTCTCAGATAGAGGTACCCAGTTCATCTCTCATTTTTGGAAAGCATTCAAAAGGGTATAGGTACCCGAGTTTATCTTAGTACAACATTTTATCCCCAGACAGATGGTCAAGTAGAAAGGACCATCCATACTTTAAAAGATATGTTGAGAGCATGTGCAATTGATTTCAAGGGTAGTTGGGATGACCACTTGCCTTTGATTAAGTTTGCATACAACAACAGTTATCATTCTAGTATTAAGATGGCTCCATTCGAAGATCTCTATGGTAGGAGATGCAGATCTCTAATCGGTAGGTTTGAAGTGGGTAAGGCCGAAGTAGCAGGACCTAAATTGGTATTCAATACCATAGAGAAAGTCCATTTGATCAAAGAAAGGCTCAAGACAGCTCAGATCCGATAGAAATTGCACGCAGATGTGCACAGAAAAGATCTCAAGTTTGAGATTGATGATCTTATTTATTTGAAATTCTCTCCCATGAAGGGAGTGAAGCAGTTCAGCAAAAAGGGAAAGCTGAGACCTCTATATGTCAGTCCCTTTAAAATTCTCAGTCGTTTTAGCAAGGTAGCTTATGAGCTCGAATTGCCTTCAGATCTAGCCTCAGTCCATCCAGTGTTTCATGTCTCCTTGCTTAAGAAGTACATAGGTGACCAAGTAGTTGTAGTACTAATAGAGGGAATAGACATTTAGAACAACCTCGCTTATGAAGAGATTCCAGTCAAAATCCTTGACTACCAGAATCGTAGACTGAGGACCAAAGAAGATCCTCTAGTCAAAGTTCTTTGGCGGAATCAGTCCGTAGAGGGAGCTACTTGGGAAGCAGAAGCAGACATGCAGACCAAGTACCCTCACTTTTTCTCCGCAAACTCAGACTCAGCCCAAGGTAATAGCTTTCCTTAAAGCTTATTCATTTTTATGTTCAAATTTCAGTTACAACTTGGTATTCAGCTTCATGCTCAGATTTCTATTACAAGTGTGGTTTCAACTACCATTGCATATTCAGTCATGTGTTCATGTATCATGTCAGTCATGTCTTCGTGCATCAGATATGCATGAACAAGTGAATCAGTACATCCAGTCATGCATCCATGTATCAGCTCAATCATGAAATCATGCATCAGATATGCATGCTAAGTATGAATCTTAGTAAATCAGTAATGTCAGTCATATACTCATGTTTCAATTGTTCATGATCAGAATATACTTTAGCTTATCATTTCTCCCATCTCAGTTAGTCTCATTCGGGGATGAATGTTCCCAAGGGGGAGATATTGTAAAACCCCATAAAATTTCTTAGCTTAATTTAGTCCATTAGGCTTGTCAAGGGGTCCCAGACTTAGACAATTCTAGCTAACATTTCAGACTTAGTTTATTTTTGGCCTTCAAAAGTTGGCAATCTCAATTTGTGACCTTAATGTCCCTTAATGGTCAATATTTTTGTTGATTCATTATCAGAGAGATCGATGGGTGTTTTCAGATAAATTTTAGATTTTTTGGAACTCGTTTAGACCATGTTTGGTGTCCCAAATAGTGGACCAACGCGATTTTGGCACGCCAGATCGCCTATCGCATTGGTTAACATTATTGTAGGGACTACCAGTAAAAATAACTGAGTCTTGGAGCGACACGTCGGGTATCGCATCGATGCGCCGCGTTGCCAATCGCGTCGATGCCCAATTTTCATTCATTAAATGTTCGAGTCTTTAAGGAAAAAAGGTCAATTTCCCACCCCTATGTAAGCTTATAACACAAAATTCAGCTACGTTTTCACCAAAATATAGTTGTTTCTCTTAAATTCCCTCAAGAACAAGTCTAGGGTTTTTAAGTGAAGGTTCTAATCCAGGAGATTCCACCATTAATCTTCAAGAAAATTCCATCAAAGGTATGTAAAGTGTTGATTCATGGGTTCCTTTCACCCATGAAGCTCAAGAAACCCTTTTAAAAAAATAAATTTGGAATTCCATGTTATGAATTAAATCATATCCATATTTATGTTGTTGTATGATTACCATGTTGAAATCTTTAATACATGTAATGAAATTATGTTAGCATGTGTTGGAATTCTTGTATTTGAAGTGAATAATGTTGCCATGATGTTTTACTTTAATGTTCATGCCTAAGCCTCAAGTTATGCATGCAAGGTGTTTGCTAAAATGCCTAAGAGAATAGGAATTATGCTTTATGACTCAATTGTGACCAAATTGATGAATCCATGCTTTATCATTATGTTCATAATGACCTCCATGTTATTGTTATGCATTGTAATGGTTTGGTGGAATTCTCATGAGATTATACTTATGAAATCATGACATGTTTATATGTATTCCTATTCATGTGTAAGTTTATGACATATAAATACTTCATGAAAATCCCCAACGGTTGTACTATGAATTGTTGACTATGGTCATGTGATCAAGAAGTTTCACGTCTAGTCAGTGTCATGCTATCGAGTCCTGGGGGTACTTATACCCAACAATTTAGCTGTGTGCCTAGATCCAGTGTCAGTTTTATGATAACCTCAGTCAGAACATGATCAGTAGTATTCTCAGTTAGTTTAAGAACTTAATAGAATTCAGTCAGTTACATGACTCAGGAAAACGCAGTAATCTTATAAACTCAGTCAGTTAGTAGAATTCAATAAAATTTTGTCAGTCCACAGAATTCAGTGAACTCACTCCAATTCATCTCAGTATAATCAGTTCAGTGTCTATTCAGTTGGGAGTAGGATTCAGCACCGAGCGAACCCAAGGATGAGGGCATCCACTGACAGTAAAGGGTGTGATCCTTAGAAGCAATTATTGCATTCCAGAACTATGTAGCTAGCATAGGTTGAGACATCAACACTGAAAGTTAAGGGTTGATGAGGTGGATTAACACTGCTAATTAAGGGTCCCACCGTTCTTCTTTGGGGGCTTTGCCAGATGAGGATCACTCACAGCTTGTCCTTACCAGTGGCGCGGTATTGACACCCTTTCAATTGGGGTTACAGATTGGACCCCAACTCTATTTAGAAAAGGAGCATGTCGGTTAGATGACTACTTCCCACAGTCTCAGTCTCAGTAAAAGAACTTAGATAGTTCTTCAGATTTAAGACTGTCAGACACAGTCACTATGTTACAGTATACAAAACTCATGTTATCAGTATTTAAACTCTGTATCCAGTGTTATCATGATATCATTTACAGTAACATATTCATGCATGTATTCTCACATTCATGTGATTCAGTCAGTTAGTAATGTCCATGCATATGAACCCCATGCATTCAGACTACCTCACTTTCCATAGCAGTACATTCATACGTACTGACACGTACTTTTCTTCTGTGCTATGGTGTTTTATACATAGGTTCGGACAATCAAGTTCCCGATCACACTTAGCTTCAGATTAAGCCAGCAGTAGTAGATTTGCAGTGAGTCGTCATTATTCGAGGATACCATGATTATATCATTACTTCATTATTTCAGATTTAGTAGACGGAGTAAGTTGGGGACAATCCCATCAACTCCACAGTTTTTAGATAGTTTAAAGGCTTTCAGACTAGCATGTTCAGATAGTTATTTCAGTTGTTTTGGTATTGATATACCATATCTCCAGATGTTATGTTTTAACAGATTTTTGAACCTTATGGCTTTTCAACCTTTTATTCCACATTTATACAGTATATTATGCATGCTCAGTTATAGATATTAGTCATGGGTTAGCTTGTGGTCCTTCGGGGTCATAAGCACCGTGTGGCATTTCAGGTACCAGATTCGGGGCGTTACACAATGTGTCTTTTCAGGATAGGGTAATGGCATTTCAGTAGAAGTGAGAGAAGATAATGACTTTTGGTAAAAGGTAGGAATACTTATATGACCTGGCACACGTGTGCATTTTTATTTTCTAAGGCTAAGACCAGAAGACTAACCTATTTGGGAGAACAGGTCCCTCATTATTTGTTTGTCCATTATATTATTAAGAAGCATCCTTCTTGTTTTGATCAAATTTGTGTTCCTCACATATGTGTACCTGCAGAGGTACATGAATTGTATTAAGCATTGTAAAAGACTCTACTTCATATGTGTGCCTTCTTTTCATAGCCAATGCAAGAGAGAGAGATTGGTGCAAATATAGATCAAATAATCCTTGTTAAAATAATTTCTTCCAAAAATTCACTTGATATTGCAACTTGGTCTTCCATTTGTTGGTCAATACTAATCCTTGATCCAATTTATTTAATATACACACAAATGATCCAGTGAAGAGATTTTTCTAAATCATTCTTAGTTTTCTTAAAGTCCTTTTCCAACTCCTTCTTTTGTTCAAGAGAAGTATTAAGGTCTAGACTGACCTCTTTCAGCTTTTTCTCAAGACTTGCAAAATTCTCAGTTCCCACAACTTTGCCATATAACCTCTTGAGTTTGTCACTCAACATTTTATTTTCATTATTTTTTTCAATTTCTACTTTAAGCTCAGAGTTTTTTGAGGATAAAGAAATATTTTCTATTTTAAAATTATTCAATTCACTAGTTAAAGCATCATTTTCACTATCATGGTTGTAAAAAGCTTAATCAAGACATTAACTAAAGATCTTTTCTCCTTCTTGGAGTAGTTCCTCAATTTTTTTGAACATAAAAAAAGGTTACCTTATTATCTGATTTATCCATGAAACCCAAACGGAAATTAGTTCTTGTTGGCTTATCTTCAAAGGCAAGGATGTGTCATTACCTTTACATTTTTTTAGATTCTCTTAAGAAGTCTCCCGGGTTTGTTTGAGCTTTCTTGACTATCTTCTCCACTGTCTCTTTTTAGCTAACTATATCGGAGGTCTCTTTTTTGGCCTTTTCTGAAGTAGGCTTGGTATACTCATTGGAGTCTCGCTTAAGAAGTGGACACTCTTTAATGTGATAACCAAGTTTTCCACATCTATGACATGTTTCATTTTTCTTGAATCTCTTACTTGAGCAGCATTTTATTCTGAAGAGCTCTATTTCTCACCATCTTCTAAAATCTCCGAGTGAGATAGCCCATATAGTTTTTATTCTCACTTGATCAGTTTTTCCCACCTTTAGAACCAATTTCTTCTCCTTTTTGGGTTTATATATCTCAAAATCTTGATGACTTTTGAGCTCAAATATCTTTAAATTTACAACAAGCTCGTCCATTATCATTATATGGAGATCTTTTGCCTCTGAGGTTGCATTTACTTTGATTTACCACGAAGAAAGAAGTACACTTTCTTACAGACCAATTTTTACATCTTAATACTTTCCCTAAGACACTTGAGTTCATTCACAATAGATGTGAATTGAGTGTGCATATCTTGAATATACTCCCCTTGCCTCATCTTAAACAGCTCATACTGAGTAGTAATCATATCAATCTTTGATTGCTTTACTTGACTTGTCCCTCATGAGCATTCTACAACATTTCCCATATTTCCATACTAGATTCACAAGCAGAGACCCGATTGTACTCATTAGGTCCTATACCACAAACAAGAATTTTTTTATGTGGTAATTTTTCTCAATTATCTTTTAATTTGCCTGAATGTAATCCTTTCTACTTTTAGCAACGGGTTGTAAGGTATCTCTACTTCTTTGGTTGCATCTATTGGAACATAGGGACTATTACAGATAATATCCTAGAACTCATTATCCCCATTCATTAAAAAATCATACATTTTAGTCTTCCACTTACTATAGAATTAACCATTTAATCGTGGGGTTGGAGTAGTAGATTATCTTTCCTTAAGACTAGGTACCGCTGCCATCATGAGCAAGATCTTTCCTAGGTGTTAACTCTAATAGAAAGAACCACTCTAAGACCAATTGATGATTTGCAAGAGTCCACCACTGCAACACAAACCTAATTGGGTATTAGGACCTTATACAAGAATATTAAAGAATAATCAAGAACATAATAAAACTACAAGAAAGTAAGTGACACAAGATTTTTATGTGGAAACTCCTTGCACAAGGGAGAAAAACCATGACCTAACCCAATAGGATTTCACGAACAACTTCTACTAAGAACTTTGACCAACCTTGAACTATTACAACCTAGGAATTAACCTTCTAATTCCTACAACTTTGCTATAACCTTATTGCAACATACTCTCATAATATCTCAACTGTGAGCTTTACATCAGCAACCTCTAGACATACACACACCTCAAATTTGAACATAAAAACTTAACAAGCTACTTACTAATATCTTAAGAATAACACACGAGCTTACAATTATGCTCAAACCAAAACCTCAAACAATTCTAGCAACAAGAAAACATATATCACTATGAGCAAATGAGTTCCTAAATTATTGAGTTTTTGTAATGTTGAGTGAGGCTTTTGCATGAGAAATTTCCTTTTGATTTTTGACAAAAGCTATCCTTCTCTCTTAGTGGATGATATGTATATATATGATGAGCATCAAAAGATAAGCTTCCTCATTGGTGGATGCTTGAAAGACCACTAAAAATTCATTCCACTAATGTGCTGACATTATCTATAAAAATACTAGACAACTGGTACATAACAAAAATGCATGCAGCTATAAAATCATATGTTGGGACACTAGTCTCATACGAGTCCTTCCACCATGTTTAACATTATAAGAAAAAGGCTGGAACCTACAAAACAAGTTATTTATTTTGAATGCTACCCTTAAGCTAGTCATAAATTTTGCTCAGCTTCTTGATACTGTTGATTTTTTCTTTGATTTTTATGAGATCAAAGAGTCTCCCAGCTTAAGTAAGTATCCAATTTCTGATTTCCTTGAATGGGGACAAAAATCCTAGTTTGAGTCACAAAATATTGTGATAGAAACATTAGGTTTTCTTGAAAGTAAGATACCCTGTCCAAGTCTATTCTGCACAAATCTTATAATTCTTAAGTCTTCTTCTATGTGGGATTCTATAACGCCCCAAAAACTAGTCCCAAGATGTCATACGGTGCTCAAGACTATGAGTAGCCTTAAGCTAACCCTGTCTGCCTGCTACTAAGTCTGAATCTCATAACGAGGAAAATATAGACATAAAAGTCATACTAAATGTGGAAATTCATTTGAAATAACTGAGAATGATCTGAATATAATCTCTGAAAACCAAATACTGAAAGTCTGAATCAAATCTAGCAGTCTGACAAGCCTCTACTACTAATAACTAGAGATTCAATGGGACAAACACCCAGCTGACTCAACTGTCTGAAAAGAATACTAAATCATCTAAGCTGAAAATCTGAATAACTAAGTCCCCAAACTATGAGGACTTACCAACTTCCGGGTGTAGATGGAGATGCTCAAAAATCACTCACCCTGTTGAAACTGAGCACCTGAACCTATATTATGAGACTATGAAGCACATAGACATATATGTGGATCAGTACTTTGAGGATGTACTGAGTATATAAGGGTGAATTCATAAGTAAAACATCATCTCCTTATCATCCAAATTTATAAAATAATGCATTCCCAAATGTAAATGACTCACATAAGCTTGAGTAACTGAGAAACTAAAGTCTGTAATCATGAGTAGTAAAAACATATTAAATAAATCTAGTGAGTCATAACATTTAGTTCTAAAAGTTATACTTGTACCCTCTCTTTAAGTCAAACTGTCTAAGTGTAGAAAGTACTCACTCTTATATCTAAAATCTAAGAGATGAAATCTGTAACTGATGTCATTCTATAAAGCATAATCTGAAATAAAGTTGTGAGCCTTTACACTTAGTTTTCTAAAAAAAAAATTTGTTATTCTTTTCTGTTATGCTATAAGCTTAAAACTTTAGGGAACTATCTTAAAAATTGTTCTTCAAGGGAGGTTCTTCTAATCGACATAAACCATGTGATCTAACATGGAGTACAATGTGTTGTTCTCCTATGAGGAAAACCTCATGATGGGGAGAGGCATCATACTCTTGCAAAGGATTATAACCTAATCTAAGTGATCACATCTGTATCTGTCATCCATAGAGAAATGGGAATATTTTAAATTTGTACCTACGTTGGTTACATAGTTCTGTGGAAGATAGGGCACGCTAATCCCACACTTCCAGCTAGGTGCTAATTACTACTCCCTTTTTAATTTGTAAGCTCATTCTATTGGAAATCCACTTTTAAAAGCTAGCATAAGGGTTCATTATGAAACCAATTATGCATTTATATGATTAAATCTGTAAGTAAAGCTAATATGATTTTTATTAATCTGGAATAAGTCTGTAAAGTGGATTCCAAATCATATCTGAGGATCAAAAGATCAAAGCTTTATTGAAAATCTATAAATAATCTGATCATAGGATGCTTAGAGCATAATCTTTCTTGAAATATCAACATATAAACTTGGGTTTAATAACTCATGCATCAATTTCATGTCAAAACATCATAAAGTTCATGCTTGATAATATAATTAATAATAATTAAACTCAAAATCTTAAATTTACTATAATAGGCATGAAAATATGAAAATAGACATGCAATTCAACTTCAAAAGATCTCAAAAACTCATAATCTTGCAACTAACAATAATGGGTATGAACCCTAATTCAAATCTCATGTAATTTCATATAAAATCATGTAAATTTATAGTTAAAAGATAGTTTTGGGCATAAGGATGAAAGAGGATCCTTGTTCATAAACCCCACATACCTTATTGATTAATTTGAATGCAAAAGTTTGATTCTTAACTCTATAATGGAGTTCTTGAAGCTTCCTCTTGAATTTCTTGAACTCGGAACTTTGAATTATAAGATTTCTTGGAGTAGGAGTTATGGAATTTTTTCTTGATTCTTAGAGCTAGGGTTTGTTATTAGAGATTAAAAAAAAAGATGAATAATGAGGTATCTTCGCTATTTGGGGCTAAAATTATGTGTTTTGGGCAGAATAAGAGTGGGAAAATTGAATCATTTACCTCTTTAGATGCGGATTTTAATTATAGAAAATTTGCACCCAGCAACGCGCAGACCGATGTGCCGCATTGATAGGGTCGATGCAATGCTTGGATATCGCATCGGCTCACTGAAATTTGCACTGAATGCTAGGAAAGATATTTGTCGACGTGATAGGCAATGCGACGCATCGAGATCACGTTGAATCACTATTTTCGACATCCAAATGAGATTCTTAAGAGGTTCAAAAAATCTAAAAATCGTCCGAGAACACCCATTGACCTCCCTAATCATGAATCAACTTAAAAATCGATATTTTAAGGTCATAAGGGCCATAAATAAAATCATGGAAATACCGAGGTCCTAAAATGAGATTAAGTGTCATTACTTAGCTAAATTTTTCTAAGTCTGGGACCTCTTTTCATGATCTAAAGGACTGACTTATGCTAGGATTTTGTGGGGTCTTACAATATCTCCCCCTTGGGAACATTCGTCCTCGAATGTGGCTAGTTAAGCTGAAAATGTCTAGGAACTTATGGCTATAAGCTATCATGCACAACTGAAATAAACTATATGACTGAATCTAAAACATACTAAGCTACTGAGCAAATCTGTGAGTGCATGAATCTACATGAAGACAACTATATATCTAAATTTGAGATTGGAAAAGAACTGAATGAAGGAAGACTATTACCTTCGGTTGAATCTGAGTTTGTGGAGAAGATTTGAAGATACTTGGTATGCATGTATGCTTCTGCTTCCCAAGTAGCACCCTCAACTGATTTCGCCACAGAACTTTGACCATGGGAACTTCTTTGTTCCTTAGTGTACAGATCTGATGATAAAGAATTAGTATTGGAACTTCTTCATATAAAAGGCTATTCTGAACATCTTACTTTCTAAAGGGACTATAACGGTTGAATCGTCAATGCACTTCTTCAATAAGGACACATGGGCTACTAGATGAACTGAGGAGAAATCTGTGGGTAGCTCAAGCTCATATGCTACCTTTCCAACACGACTAAAAATTTTGAAGGGGCCTACATATCGGGGAATAAGCTTTTCTTTTTTGCCAAATCGCTTCACCCCCTTCGTGGGTGAAACTTTCAGACACACAAGATCATCTACTGCGAACTCCAGATCTCTTCTTCTTACATCTGCATAAGATTTCTGACGACTCTTGGCTACTTTCAATCTCTCTCAAATCAACTGAACTTTCTCCATGGCTTCAGACACCATGTCTAGCCTAATCAAAGAGGCCTCACCCACTTTGAACCAACCAAATGACGATCTACATATCCGCCCATAAAGAGATTCAAACGAGGTCATATGAATACTAGCATGATAACTGTTATTATAGGTGAACTCAATCAATGGAAAATGGTTATCCCAACTACCTTTGAAGTCAAGAACACATGCCCTTAACATATCCCCTAGGGTCTGAATAGTCCTTACTGCCTGACCATCTGTCTGTGGATGAAAAGATGAACTAAGATGAACTTGGGTACCAAAACCCTTTTGAAAAGCTTTCCAAAATAGAGAGGTAAAATGGGTACCCCTATCTGAGATGATGCTTAAAGGAACTCCATGCATTCTGACTAGCTCTCTGATATACAACTTTGCGTAATCTTCAACTGTGTAGGACGCGTGAACTAGTAAGAAATGTTCTAACTTAGTCAATCTATCTACAATAACCCAAATCAAATCATGCTGACGACGCAAATGGGGTAATCCAGTCACAAAGTCCATATTCACCTCTTCTCGCTTCCAAGTGGGGATACCAAACTCTTGCAACTACCACCGGGTCTTTGGTGCTCTAACTTAACCTGTTGACAAGTTGCACACTACCTACAAATTCTACTATATCTCTTTTCATACCACTCCAATAATAGATTTCCCGTAAGTCGTGGTACATCTTGGTGGCTCCTGGATGAATAGAATAATGCGCACCATACACTTCTTCCATAATTAGCTGCCTCAAATCATCAACCCATGGCATACACAATCTATTCTGGTACCTCAACACACCATCTCCCCCTTAGGAGAAAACCTCTACCTTTTGGTCTTTAACTGACTTCTTCAGTATTACCAAACTATAATCCCTATCTTACTTCTCTTTTACTTCAGAAAGTAGAGAAGATTTGGAACTACTTTGAACCCAAACATTCCCTTCAGCTGAATCAACCAATCTAAAATCCAATCTCTCTAATCGATGAACTTCCCGAACTAACTCTTTCTTATCATTCTCCACATTAGCAACTATGCCCATAGATAATCTACTAAGGGAGTCTGCCACTACATTGTCCTTGACCAAATGATACAACACACTCATATCATAATCCTTAAACAATTCTAACCACCGTCTCTAATAAAGATTCAACTCCCTCTGCGTAAACACATACTGCAAGACTTTATGATCCATAAAAGCATCAACATGCACCCCATAAAGATAGTGCCTCCAAATTTTCAAAGAAAAAACAACAGCAGCTAACTCAAGATCATGGGTAGGGTAATTCTTTTCGTGAGGTTTAAGCTGTCTGGAGGCATAAGCTATAACTTTGCCTCTCTACATCAGAACACAATCCATACCGACTCTAGAAGTATCACAATACACTACAAACCTATTTGTACCATCAGGTAGTGCTAAAACTGGGGCTGAAGTGAGTCGAGTCTTCAACTCCAAAAAACTCTTCTCACCTAAATCTGACCATGGGAACTTAACTTTCTTCTAAGTTAATCTAGACATAGGAGATATAATGGATGAAAACCCCTCAACGAAATGCATGTAATAGCCAGCTAAACCCAAGAAACTTCTAATATCTAATGGGGAAATAGGTCTAGGACAATTTCTTACTATTTTTATATTTTGGGGATCAACTTTAATGCCCTCACTGGAAACAATATGACCGAGGAAAGCTACAGACCTTAGCCAAAATTTGTATTTACTGAATTTGGAACAGTTGGTGGTCTCTAAGAGTTTGCAACACAACTCTAAGATGGTCTGCATGATCATCCTCACAACGGGAATAGACAAGGATATCATCTATAAAAACAATGACAAACATGTCCAAATATTGTTTGAACACTCTGTTCATCAAGTCCATGAAACCTGCTGGGGCATTTGTTAGCCCAAAAGACATGACTAGAAACTTGAAATAACCATAACATATTCTGAAAGCTGTCTTTGGAATATCACATTTCCTTACTCTAAGTTGATGATAGCCGAATCTATGGTCTATCTTTGAGAAGTACCTTGCACCATGGAGTTGGTCAAATAGATCATAAATTTGAGAAAGAGGATATTTGTTTTTGACTGTGACTTTATTTAGCTGATGATGGTCAATGCACATTTGCAAAGAACCATTTTTCTTTCGCACGAATAGGACGGGAGCACCCCATTAAGGAACACTAAGCCTTATGAAACCTTTATCTAAAAGACCTTTAAGCTTCTCTTTTAACTCCTTAAGCTCGGCTAGAGCCATACGATAAGAAGGAATAGAGATAGGCTGAGTATCTGGGAGAAGGTCAATACCGAATTCTATTTCCCTATCGAAAAGTACCCCTGGCAAATCTTCGGAAAAGACTTCAGGAAACTCATTGACTACTCGGACTGACTGAACTGTTGGAGTCTCAAACTTAGTGTCTTTGACTTGAACTAGATGATAGATACATCCTTTGGAAATCAATTTTCTAGATTTAAGATAGAATATGAATGACTTTTGGGAGATGCTGAATTACCTTCCCACTCAAAGACTAGATCATCTGGAAACTGAAACTTCACCACTTGGGTGCGACAATCTATAGATGCATAACAGGAATGGAGCCAATCCATGCCAAGAATAAGGTCAAAGTCGACCATATCTAACTCAACTAAGTCTACAAACATGATTTTATGAAGGACAATCATAGAAAACTTTCTATAGACCTATTTCTTAACAATTGACTCACCCATTGGGTTAAAACCAAGAAGGGATCAGGAATTTTTTCAGGGCCTATTTCAAAATTCACTATGACTAATGGGGTCACATAAGAGAAATTGGGCATGGGGTCTAACAACACATAAACATCAAGATGAAAGACACGAAGCATACCAGTAATAACATGTGGGAAGCTCTCCTGCTCCTGACGGGATGGTGAAGCATAGAATCAATTCTGGCATTGACCGCTACCGATACTGGATGATGCAACCTGAGAAGGGTTTAGGCGAGATATGGGAGCCGGTGAACTAGTAGCCTGAGTCTGGGGACGAACATCCCTGTTCCCCTTCTTAGCATGCGAAAACTCTCTAATTCTATGACCTAACTTACCACAACCATAACAACCTTTCTGTCCCATCAAATACTCACCAGGATAATTCTTACCACACACAAGGCACAGAGGATAACTGGGTCTACCACTCACACTATTTTAAGATCTGAACATAGAAAACTTACCCCACTGCTCCTGGCTAGCTTTGGAAGTAGGAGCGCTAGCTGAAGATGGTGCTAGCATAGATGAATGATTCTGAAATTGTGAATGATTGCCCCCTGCAAACCTTGACTGACCATAATAAAACTGCCCAGTTCTAGCCTTCTTATTGCTTCTATCTCTTCCTTTTAACTTTTCTGCCTCAATCTGTTGGGCATGAGTCATAAATCTAGCAAGATCCATGTCTCCAATAAGCATGGCAGTCATGCACTCCTTGACTACTAGTCCAGATGCTCCAGTAACAAACTTACTCAGACTAGATCTAGTGTCAGCTATCAACTCAGGAGCATACTTAAATAACTGGTTGAACTTAAGGCAGTACTCCTTCACTGTCATTGAGCCCTGCCTAAGGTACATGAACTCCTTAATCTTGGCTTCCCACAACTCACACGGAAATAACCTGTCTAGAAAAGCATCCTAAAATATCTGCCAACTTATGGGAGCTGCATTCTCACCCCTACCTTTCTTCCACATAACCACCCAATCTTAAGAAACATCCTTTTGCCTATAAGAAGCCAATTCCACACTCTCTTATTCAGTAACATGCATAACTTGGGTGATATTTTTCACCTCATCAAGATACAACTGTGGGTACTCACCTAACTTTGACCCAAAGAATTCAGGCAGATTTATTCTCATGAATTCAAGAAGTCTGGCTGCAGCTAAATCACCCTCTTGCTGACACAAAACTATAGCCTAATTATTGGCCTAAATATTAGCAGTCACAGCTTGAGCTAATGTCTGAAAGGTATCCCAAAATTCGGTATGGGATACATTCTTATTCAGGAGGTCAGCAGGCTGGGGTGGCTGGTTATAATTTCTGCAGGAGTTAGCTCGATGAGAAGGTATTTTCAAAAGCTGTCATGAGAGAGCACGAGTTAAAAGCAGATAGAGATACTGTAAGCATGATAGATCATGAAATAAAGAGATAATTTCCTAAGAATGTCCCATAGCCTCTTGCTCGTGAATGTGGCGCACTTTATACCCATGATCAATACTCTACGTAACATGGCTTGTCTGACTCCTTAGGACTCTTATAATCCTTAGGCTCTGATACCAAGTTTGCAATGCCCCAAAACATATTCTTGATATGTCACATGGTGCTTAAGACTATGAGTAGCCTTAAGATAACCCTGTCTACCTGCTACTAAGTCTGAATCTCATAACGAGGAAAATATAGACATAAAAGTCATACTAAATACGAAAATTTGTCTGAAATAACTGAGAATGATCTAAATATAATCTCTAAAAACCAAATACTGAAAGTCTGAATCAAATCTAGCAGTCTGACAAGCCTCTACTACTAATAACTAGAGAGTCACTGGGACAAACCCCCAGCTGACTTAAAATATCTGAAAAGAATACTAAATCATCTAAGATGAAAATCTGAATAACTAAGTCCCCGAACTATGAGGACTTACCAACTGTTGGATGTAGATGAAAATGCTCGAAAATCACTCACGTTGTGGAAATTAAGCACCTGAACCTATATTATGAGACAATGTAGCACATAGACATATATGTGGATCAGTACTTTGATGATGTACTGAGTATATAGGGGTAAATACATAGGTAAAACATCATCTCATCATCATCCAAATTTATAAAATAATGCATGCCCAAATATAAACTTGAGTAACTGAGAAACTGAAGTCTGTAATCATGAGTAGTAAAAACATATTGAATAAATCTAGTGAGTCATAACATTTAGTTCTAAAAGTTGTACTTGTACTCTCTCTTTAAGTCAAACTGTCTAAGTGTAGAAAGGACTCTCTCTTATATCTAAAATCTAAAAGCTAAAATCTACAACTCATGTCATTCTGTAAAGCATAATCTAAAATGAAGTTGTGAGCCTTTACACTTAGTTTTCTAAAAGCTTTTTCTGTTATTCTTTTCTGTTTTGTTGTAAGCTTAAAACTTTAGGGAATTATCTGAAAAACTATTCTGCAAGGGAGGTTCTTCTAACCGACATAAACCATGTGAGCTAACACAGATTCCAACATCTTGTTCCTTTATGGGGAAAACCTCATATGGGGAGAGGCGCCATACTCTTGCCAAGGAGTATAACCTAATCTAAGTTATCACATCTGTATCTGTAATCCATATAGAAATGAGAATAATCTGAATCTGTACCTATGTTGGCTACGTAGTTCTGTGGAAGATATGGCACCCTAATCCCACACTTCCAACTAGGTTCTAAATACTGCTTCCTTTTTAATTTGTATGCTCATTCTGTTGGAAATCCACTTTTAAAAGCTAGCATAAGGTTTCATTATGAAACCAATTATAATAAGTGAAGCTAATATGATTTCTTTTAATTTGTACTAAGTTTGTAAAGTGGATTCCAAATCATATCTGAGGATCAGAAGATCAAAACTTTATTAAAAATCTGTAAATAATCTGATCATAGGATGCTTAGAGCATCATCTTTCTTGAAATATCAACATATAAACTTGGGTTTAATAACCCATGCATTAAGTTCTTGTCAAAACATCATAAAGTTCATGCTTGATAATGTAATTTATAATAATTCAACTCAAAATCTAAAATTTACTGCAATAAGCATGAAAATATGAAAATAGACATACAATTCAACTTCAAAAGCTCTCAAAAACTCAGAATCTTACAACTAACAATAATTGGTATGAACCCTAATTCAAATCTCATTTTATTTCATATAAAATCATGTAAATTTATAGCTAAAACCTAGTTTTGGGCACAAGGATGAAAGAGGATCCTTGTACATAAATCCCACATACCTTGTTGATTAATTTGAATGCAAAAGTTTGATTCGTGACTCTCTAATGGTGTTCTTGAAGCTTCCTCTTGAAGTTCTTGAGCTCGGAACTTTGAATTATAAGATTTCTTGGAGTAGGAGTTATGGAATTTGTTCTTGATTCTTAGAGTTAGGGTTTGTTATTAGAGATAAAAAAAAAGATGAATAATGAGGTATCTTTGCTATTTGGGGTAAAAATTATGTGTTTTGGGAAAAATAAGAGTGGGAAAATTAACTCATTTAACCCTTTGGACATGAATTTTAATTACAAAAAATTTGCACCCAGCGACGCGCAGACCAACGCGTCTCATTGATGGGGTCGACGTGACGTGTTGATATTCCGTTGACTCACTGGAATTTGCACTGAATGCTGGGAAAATATCTGTAGATGCGATAGGTGATGCGACGCATCGATATTCTATCGACTCACTATTTTCGACATCTAAACGAGCTTCTAAAGAGGTTCAAAAAATCCAAAACTCGCCCGAGAACACCCATTGACCTCCCTGATCATGAATCGACTTAAAAATTAACACTGTAAGATCATAAGGGTCATAAATAAAATCATGGAAATACCAAGGTCCTAAAATGAGACTAAGTGTCATTACTTAGCTGAATATTTCTAAGTATGGAACCTCTTTTCATGATCTAAAGGACTGAGTTAAGCTAGGATTTTGCGGGGTCTTACAGATTATATGGTTGCTATAGAAATTTTTGTAAGGTCTGTATTCCAAATAATATATCAGGTTTTGTAATCATGAGGTATAAAAGTTTTTTGATCAATCTGAGGTATAGAAGTTTTTCTATCAATCTTTGATATTTTATTTTATCTATCAAAGTATTCTCATAACCACCTTTTGTCTTGCTATTTGTTATGTTATCATCAAATTGCTTAGTTATAAGCTTTACATTGGTGTCTAGTGAGGTCAGTGCTAGTTTAGCACCGCTCAATCTAGTTTCTGAGATGAGTTCTAATGTATACTTTCTCTGATGCATTAAGATGCCTGCTTTAGACCTGACAAACTCAATTCCTAATAAAATCTTACTTTTTCAAGATCTTTTATCTTTATCATTGTTTTAGTTTGGTCTTGGATTCTTCACATATATTCAAACTGTCTCTTGGGATCAACATATCATCTACATAGATAAGTATCACTATTGTTCCTTAAGATGTCTTTCTGATGAATAGTAAGTGATCATACTCACTTTGCTTGAATCCAAACTTGAATAGTCTTTGCATAGTTTTGCATTCTATTGCCTAGGTGTTTGTTTAAGACCATACAAGAATTTAAGGCGTATGAAAATAGGTTGTTCCCCTTCTCCTTGACTTCTAACTTTCTTAGGTAAATTTATGTATATTGATCTTAGGCATATTTACACTCCAAAGTTTCATTATCTATGTATATTTAGCTTAGTTTTAAGGACTTCTCAATGTGAGTAATGTGATATATAGGGTGTAATTATGTATTTATGAGTTAAGTAACATATTCATAGTGTTTAAGATATAATTAGAAAATGTTAAGAATCCAAATGATCACATAGAGATTAGATGAGAAAACTAGTGGTGCTAGCTTGAGTTATACTTGTTCTAGTATACATTGATGAACTCTATTATGTTGTATGAACTAATGCTTGTTACTTGAGGTTGTATGAGACCATGGAAGGTTATAGGATAAATTCCTAAAATAAAAACAAAACTTAAATGAAGTTGGAAAGGCAACTATAATGTGCGGGACTTGAAGGCAATTGGAAGGAGTAAACGATAAAGGAAAGTTAACATTTAGATCGGAAGAGTGTGCCACACTATTAGAACTCTGAGATAAGGGTGTGCCATGCCTTTTCCAAAAAGTGAAATACAAATTCGATTAAGCATGTGTGTTAAGGGTGTGTCACCCCCAAGGATATCCGCATTAAGGGTATGCCACGTATAAGGGTATTTTCGGCCAAAAATTCTCCTACGCCATAAATAGGACACTTATCTCCTATTCAAAATAACTTTTAGATATTAGACGACTTTTGGAGCAAGTAAACACATGAGAAAGGCTCCAATTAGGGTTTTCTTCTTCACTTGAGTTTACTTTTAGTTTTTACATGTGTATTTCATAATTGTGATTCTTTGTAAGACTATGAATGGCTAAAAACCCTCTTTCTAGGGTTGAGGCTTCTAACATGATTGTGTAATTATAGTTTATAATTGGTTTATATGTTAACCAAGTATGTGATTGTTCTTGTATTCTTATTTTACTATTCTAAAGCATCATGAATTTTAGGATAATTATAGTCCCAAAATGAATTGACCATAGGAGTGGAGGGATGGAATAAATAATGTAAGGAGTGGGGATCATATCTTTAGTCATTAAAATCTAATTTTTAAAGGATGATTTGTGTTTAGGATAGAGATATACCTAATGACTCCACTTGATTAATAAAATAGAAAGATAGTTTAATGCATCCAAATTAAGGACTCGCATACCCACTCAATGATGTAGTTGTGATATTAGTTTGGCTTGATAACTTAGAGGATGGCCATTCACAAGTTATGATATCAACCCTTTAGATCAACAATCAAAATAAACGCCAACACTAGCTAAAACCATTGTTATGCATGAATGAGTAGAAAGTTTCAACCTTGGAACTCTCCTTATATTGTTTACAATCAAAACTTCATATCATTGTTCATGTTTTCTATATATTTTATAATCAACAAAAAATTTTACAATCCAAACTTCATATCATTGTTCATGTTTCCTATATATTTTATAATCAACAAAACTTAAACTCTTAATTGGTTACACTTGAACTTATTTAATATCACTAGTAAACCTAGTATAGTCCTTCTTGCTAAATGTTAAGTACCTGTGGGATCGATATTCAACTCTAAAGGGCTACTATATTACTTGTATAACTGCGTACAATTGCTTGTAAGTTTGGATGCAACATCTTTTTCGCACCGTTGTTGGGGACTTAATAATTGGCAACTTTTTGATTTGTAGTTTTGCTATTTTGTTTGAAAAGTGTTGATGACTTATTCTTAGCTCTTGAACTTGTACGTACATATTTTAATTTCAAGTAATCTGGCAAGGAAAAAGGATTTTATTTAACCATATCCCAAACCTAAGTGATGCTTACATCAATTAAGGAGAGAAGCAGTATTTCAATATCTCATCCCACAAGTTCACAATTGTGAAGCCATTCCTACAATCATGGATGAAAACAGCCAGCCCACAGAACCATACACAAAGTGGAAACCCCATTCGCAACTAATGTTTCCTCTAAAATCCGCAGACTAGAACTTGGAGGTAGATTTAAGCTTAAATAGAATATGGTGCAATTGTTGAACAATAGTGGCAAGTTCACAGGCCTGTCACATTAAGATCCACAGGTTCATCTATAGAACTTCATGGAGATTAGTGACACTATTATTCCCACTAAAGTCTCCACAGACTACGTGAGACTCACTCTCTTCCCTTTCTTACTATTAAGGGAATTGAAGAAATGGTTGAAACCAGAACCTTCAAACTTCATCACAACTTAGGACAATTTGGCAAAGAAGTTCTACATCCAATTCTTTATATCTGGCAAAACTACGTGGTAAATGAGTGAGATTCTGATTTGAAAAAACAGATGAGAATCTCTATCATACATCGGAGAGATTCAAGTTTTTTCATAGAGATTATCCACATCACCAATATACCAATGATATATTAGCTTATACTTTTGTTGAAGATCTTGATCATAACACAAAACTTCTTCAAGATTCAGCTGTTAGTGGTTAAGCTTTGGTAAAAACTTATGATGAGCTATATGCTCTCCTGAATCAAATTGTACAAGGTAATCCTGAGTGCCATGGTGATATTTTTAAAAGTGCAGTAAAGAATCCTATAGGTATGATTAAGGTTGATAGTATCATAGCATTGGCCCCTCAGTTGGAATCCTTTTAGAACCAAATGATGACACAGTTTAGTAAGTTGAGTATGAATCAACCTCAGGCCCAAGTTAATGCAGTTCAGTAGGCTCAGTGATGGTGTGATATTTGTGGAAGTAGTGGTCACTCTGTAGACTTATGTGGAGTAAATCATTTGTCAATGAATTTTGTGGGCAATGCACAAAAGGAAAGTCAGAACTATGGTAATGGTTACAACCCCAATTGGCAGAGTCAGCAACAATAGAGAATTCAGGATAATACTCAGGCCAATAATATAGAAGAGACATTGAAAAAAATCCTGGCCAACCAAGAATGAATGGTTAAGTATCAAAAATCAGCAACTGGCTCAAAAGAATTTAGATACACAGTCGGGTTAGTTAGCCTAAGCGCAAAATACAAGACCTAAAGAGGGTTTGCCTAGTGATACAAAAAATCCAAAAAAAGTGGTGGCAATCACCTTGAGGAGTGGTCGAGATGTTATTGACAAACCTCCAAGGACAAATCATGAAGTGTAGGTAGAGTTGAACCCAAAGAAAGTATATAAGAAGTAAGAGCCAACCAAAGAAGTTGAAAATTTAGAGAAGTATGAGTACCCAAAAAAAAAGGTAGTTGAGAAAACACAAAAAAAACCACCACCACTATTCTCTTAGAGGCTTTAAAAGGCTAAAGAGGATGTATGATTTAAGAAGTTCTTTGACATATTCGGAGAGCTTCACATTAACCATTCTTTGTTAGAAGTTTTATAGGGAATGCCTAAGTATGCTAAGTACTTGAAGGATGTGGTGACCAATAAGACAAAGCTGGGTGACATTGAGATGATAACACTTACTGAGGAGTGCATTTCCATGGTGATGAGAAAGATGTCAAGCATAAGTACCCAGGGAGTTTTACCCTGCCCATACAAATTGATGAAAGTAATGTGGTCCATGATTTGAGTGACTTAGGGAAAGCATAAATTTTATGCCCCTATCTATGTTTAACACTCTATGAATGGGAAAACTGATGACATATTTAGTGTTGCTCCAAATAGCGGATAGAACTAGAGAGGTTCCCAAAGAAATCATAGAGAAGGTTTTCATTAAGTTGGAAAGATCATTATTCCTGGTGATTTTGTAGTTCTTGATTATGAGGTAGATGATACGGTACCAATCATACTGGGACATCCATTCCTAAAAACTAGAGGAACACTTATTAATATGATAGAAGGCACTCTAAAAATGAGATAGAAAGATCAAGATGTGGTCTTTAAGGTATACAAATCACTCAATACATCCTAACACTACAAGGGTTTGCATTTGATCATAGCTATAGAAGTGGATGAGTCTGGGTGGAGGAGTGTAAACCTCTAATTAATTCTTTAGACTTTCTCATAGAATTTCCCAACCCTAAATTGAGCTCAAAATTAAGAAACATAAAGAGAAAACTAAAAAGGCATGTACAGAGAAAGTTGTAGTCCTTGAGAGTAAGCACTTAAGAGGTAAGAAAAGAGTAAGAAAATGGGCTTTGAGTAAGAGAAAGAGGATGAAATAATATAGTTAAAATTTATGATGTGAGTTGTGTCGCGGTATTAAATTAGGTGTTTCTTGGGAGGCAACCCAAGCTAAGGTAGTCATTTTAATTTTCTAGTTTTCTTTAGTATCACCTTTGTTTTTGTTTGTGTTTGACTCACAAGTTAAAGAAAAGTCTAAGTGAGACCTAAGCTAAGAAGCATGGAAGAGACTGAGTGTGGGGTCCTCCAGACCTCTACGATGACCAAGATGGTACTAGCTAGGTCTAAAGGCCTCAGAGAGTATTTCTAACCTTACTTTTAATTTTTACTTTGGGGATAAAGTGTGATTTTAAGTATAGGATGGAAAATCTTCCAATTGGTTAGGATGATGTGTTCCTATAAGATTTTTATTTTTAGTTATTTTCTAATCTTTGACTAAATTTAAAAAAATACAAAAAGATTTTATCTTTGTTTATTTTTTATTTTTGTTGGTGTTTGGAGAAGCACACTTCACCCACCCCTTGGTTTTTATTTTTGGTTCTTTTTTGGAGGGGGGCTCTATGAACCCAATACCCCTTTTTAATTTTTAGAATTAATTTTAATTTTTTTGTTATTAGGAATTAATGAGAAATTCTTCCTTAGCGTTATGTATGATTATATGATACAAGTTGGTTTTGTATGCAAAAACATGTATAATGATTTAAATGATTCTTTGAGACACCTAGGTTCATTTATATGACTCTTGTACGATGTTGGATTAATTTTGAATTCTTGATATTGATTTGTTGAAAGTATATAAAAGTCCTACTTGATTTGAGCAAGTGTCATGGGGGAGTGAGTTTTTGTTACATTCCTTCTTGCATATTGATGTCTAGAACTTTCTCGGTGTATCTGCAAAGCAAAATAAAGAATGTTTGGTTTAGGAGATGATAAAGGCATTTCATTGATAGCCATAATTTATACCCTCATTATCTACCCCGGCTATATGACCTTAGTTAGCCCCGTTTAGCCTTTAGCCTATTCTTCGGTAGCCTCATATGTAGCCTATTCTCTTTCTTTCAATTGACCATAATTTTATCCAAAAATCAGAAGTACTTTAGTAGAAATTTGAGATGTTGTGAAGTGTAAAATTGACGAAAGAGAAAAGTGAAAGTGAAGCCCCAACATAGTAGTTATTTGGTGTTTTGACAAAGTTTGTGTGTTATGGTTGGGAGTAAGGTGATGAAAATAAAGAAATTGATCAAAAATGAACCATGTGTAGTGAGAAAATACTCTTTTATTAAGATGTATGAACTAGCTTAAAGAGATGGGTATAACAAAGGAAAGGTGGAAAGATAAAAGTGGTGAAAATTGGTTTGTTAAGGATGATTTCAATGTTATGTGTGGTTTATTAAAGCACTTAGGGAAGATAGTCACTATTACTGGCCAAAATAGTTCCTACCCATACCTTAGCCTACATTGCAATCCTTAAAGTCCTACTTGATCTTGAGCCTCGATATTCTGATATTAGTGAGATACTACACTAAAGGCAAGCTTATGGTTTATTTTATGTGACATGTAAATTCTTTGTGAGAGTGAGCAAAATTTGATTCTTAAACCCATTCCTGTGATAAATTGCATAGTTGTGCGTGAATGTGGGTGACCCTCTTATAGTGAGGGCACATATTTTATGATGGTTAGGTTATTTATATGATCTCTTAGTTGAGTAATATGCATGAGTTTTCCAACTTGGTAGAGTCAATTCTTGATACTTGGAAGTTTTGAAGTAATGTTCATGAGTTTTCAATTAAAATATGACATGCGTGTTGTGAAACTTGCTTGTGTAGTTGTTGTAGTGCTAGCTTGAGTATCCTAGTTGTAGTAGTGAATTTAGAGTCTTCCTTTATTGGTCTTAGTGTAAAGAGTTGTTCGAGGATGAACAAGTCTTTAAGTGTGGGGTGGTGATCTTAGGCGTATTTATACTCCTAAGTGTCATTATCTATCAACATTTAGCTTAGTTTTGAGGACTTCTCGATGTGCTTAGTGAGATATGTAGGGTGTAATTTCAAATTTATGTGTTCAGTGATATATTCATAGTATTTAAGGTTTAATTAGAACAAGTTAAGAATCAAAATATTCACATAGAGTTTAGAGGAGAAAACTAGTGGTGCTAGTATGAGCTATGCTTTTCCTAGTATACTTTGATGAACTCTATTGTGTTGTATGAACTAATGAATATTACTTGAGGTTGTAGGAGACAACGGAAGGTATTAGGAGAAATTCCACAAAGCAAAACAAACCTAAATGAAGTTGGAAAGGCAACTACAAAGTGTGGGACTTGAAGGGAAGTGGAAGGAAAAAACGACAAAGAAAAGTTGGCATTTATAGCGGGAGTGCCACGATCTCAGAGCTCCAAGATAAGAGAGTTCCACACCCTTGGAAAAAAAGTGAAATGCAAATTCTAGTAAGCATGGGCGTTAAGGGCAAGTCACGCCCAAGGACATCCGCATTAAGGGAGTGTCATGCCCAAGGGTAGTTTCAGCCAAAAATCCTTCTACACTATAAATCGGATACTTAGCTCCTATCCAAAACATCTTTTGGATCTTGGACGACTTTTGGAGAGAGGAAACACACGAGGAAGGATCCACTCAATGTTTTCTTCTTCACTTTAGAGTACTTTTAGTTCTTATATAATAATTTCATAATTGTGATTCTTTGTAAGACTACGAGTGGCTAAACACCCTCTTTCTAGGATTGAGGTTACTAACATGATTGTGTAATTATGATTTATAGTTGGTTTATATGTTTATCAATTATGTGATTGTTCTTATATTCTTGTTTTACTATCATAAAGCGCCATGAACTTTAGGATAAATTATAGTCCCAAAACAAATTGACCATATAGGTGGAGGAACAAAATTAAGAATGTAAGGTGTATGGATAATGTTTTAAGTCATTAGAATATAATTATTAAAGGATGATTAATGTTTAGTATAGAGATATACCAAAACAAGCCACTTAGTTAATGAAATGAAAAGATAGTTTAATGTATCTAAATTAAACACTCATATATGCACTCGATAATGTAGTTGTGAGATTAGTTTGAGTAGATGACTTAGAGAATGACCATTACCAAGTTATAGTATCAACCTCGTAGATCAACAATCACTATAAATGCCATTCCGACTAAAGCTATGGTTATGCATGAACCTGTATAACTCTCAATCCTAGAATGCTCTGTATATTGTTTACAATCCAAACTTCTTACCATTATTCTTGTTTACGATTTAGTTTAGAAGAAACAAAACTCAAACTCTTAATTAGTTACACTCACACTTATTTAACATCACTAGTAAAGCTCAAATAGGACTGCTTGCTAAATGCAAAGTCCCTGTGGGATCAATATTCAGCTCAAAAGGGCCACTATGTTACTTGTACAACTGCGTATACTTACGTGTGCATTTGTACACAACATATATCTCATAAATAGGTTCTCCTTATAGGAATGCATTAAACACATCTTTTTGATGCACATGCCATCCTTGTTGAGTTGCTACTTTAAGATTGTTATCTCCCACAATATATTCTGGTACGCAGAAATTTGTATAGTAAAACAACAACTTCAACTCGAGTTCAAGTATAAACAAGAACACAATGAAGTATCAAATACCCTCAACAAAAGATCAAACTGACCTTTCCAAGAGGTGTATTTATTTTTTCAGAAAAACAAAGATGAAACAGAAATGATTAAGTCCAAGTCGTCCGAATTCACGGACTTTCCTTAAGGAATAATTCCCCTCACTGTACCCGAGGTTATGGAATCTTCCTACCAGTATAAAATGTCCTTCAATCTGACTATAGTGGTACCTCAAATAGGCGGATTCTTCGAACGCACTCAATGGTTTGAAGAATCACACACAGAGTTTTTGTTAATATAAGAAGAAGTTTGTAATCTGAAATTTTTTCTTTCTAATTCAAAACATGTGGATGAAATAGGGTTTTTATAGCCAAGATATGTCTCTTCTGAAAAGAGACAATAGTCCATCTTAGAGGTGTGACGTTTCTGAAAATGCATGTCTGTTTACCCAAAATAGTGCAGTATTTTGTTGAAACAGTGCACCAGTTCAAAATAGTTCATCACTTCATTGAAGAGTTTCATCTGTTCGAACCAACATATTAGTTCAGGAAACATTGTTTCAAAAATCTGCACCAATTCAGAAACAGAAACACAGAAGCAGTGCATCAGTTCACAAAATAGTGCAACGATTCGTTGAAACAGTGGCACCAGTTCACTTCGAATATTGCATTTGTTATTACTGCATGCATGTATATTTAAATGGAGTTTCAAAACACTTTTTGTATTGAATTTATTTATTTTATTTCTGTCAAATAAAATTTGTTCAAAAGGATAGATCTCATCGATCGATCATTTTCCAAATCCAAATCCAAATCCGAAGCTGAGCCGATCGAGCGACGACGACGACGGTGCGAGGGATCTATTATTTATTTCCTCACTTGCCATGTGGAGTAAGTATTAATCAATATAAACACTCTCAAGTTCTCTTCTTCCACCAATATGGGAAAAAGAGTAAACTTGGCAATTTGGGAGTACACTTTCCATTTTAGTGTCTCCTTCCCTCCACCCTTTTACTCTCCATATTTTCATTTACACTTCTTCCATATACTATGAACCCAACAATCCCCCACATGAATGGGAAATGGCTAATTTTTGTAAAACTTTTACGGACAGGTATGTGATCACCAAGCAAAGACTGATTGCATCTGGATAAGTGGGTTTTCTTTTGAACTTTTTGTAGTGAACATACATCGGATGCACTCGATCAATCGATAGATTTGATATCTTTGAACCTTCGAGCTTTAATGTAACACCTAGACAATACATGTCACACAACCATCTTTTTACCTTTTATGGTTCTTACGGTTTTATTCTTTTCAGCCATAAACACGTCTCGGTTTCATGAGAGCTTAGAGAATAGGCCTTTACTAACATTCTCTTTGAAGCGGCTTCCACTTCGCCCTCACATAGGTGATTTCTAAACGTTCAATCCTGTAGATTAAACTGTTTGGTCAAATCTGTCAAATTTAGATAATCATTAAAAGACTTTTCACCTTAAGTTTTATCCTTGTTTACTATACATTGTCTACATCATGAGAATGGGTTGGGTAATTGACAATGTTAAACCTGTCAGACATAACTTTATTTGATCTCCTTGAACCTAGATCTTGGGATCTCCTGTCTGGTAGGTAGAGTTACCGCCACGCTGACTCGTCCTAGGCCTTAAACCCATTCCCTTGGATGTTTTTTCCACTCCTTCTCTAGCTAGGCCTTTTGTAAATGGATCCGACACATTATCCTTTGACTTTACATAATCAATAGTGATAATTCCACTAAAGAGAAGTTCCTTAATGGTATTATGTCTCCGTCGTATGTGACGAGATTTACCATTGTACATCATGCTCCCTGCCCTACCTATTACCGCTTGGTTGTCACAATGTATACATACTGGTGCCACTGGCTTGGTCCAATACGAAATATCTTCCAAGACATTCCATAGCCATTCTGCTTCTTCACCGGCTTTATCTAATGCGATAAATTCAGATTCTATTGTAGAGCGAGCGATACAAGTCTGTATGGATGATTTTCAAGAAACTTCTCCTCCACCGATAGTAAATACATATCCACTTATGGATTTTACTTTGTTCGATTCGGTGATCCAATTTGCATCACTATATCCTTCAATTACCACAGGATATTTATTATAATGCAAAGTATAGTTTTGAGTGTATTTAAGATACCCCAAAACTCTTTTCATTGCTATCCAATGAGTTTTGTTGGGATTACTTGTGTACCGACTCAATTTACTAATAGTATGGGCTATGTCTGGTCGTGTACAGTTCATTATATACATTAAACATCCCAATACTCTTGCGTACTCCAATTGTGAGTCACTTTCATCTTCATTCTTTCAAAGTGCAAAGTTTACATCCAATGGAGTCTTGGCAATACCGAATTCCATATACTTGAACTTGACAAGTACTTTTTCGATATAATGAGACTGTGATAATGCTAACCCTTGTGGAGTTTGATGGATTCTTATACCTAAGATCACATCTGCAACTCCAAGGTCTTTCATATCAAACTTTCTCTCTAGCATTCGTTTTGTTGCATTTATGTCAGAAATGTCTCTACTGATGATTAACATATCATCCACATATAAACAAATAATGACTTGGTGATTTGGAGTGTCTTTAATGTAAACACATTTATCACATTCATTTATCTTGAATCTATTTGCCAACAAGGTTTGGTCAAATTTTGCATGTCATTGCTTAGGTGCTTGTTTTAGTCCATAAAGTGACTTAACAAGTTTACACACCTTATTTTCTTTTCCTGGAACCACAAAACCCTCAGGTTGTTCCATGTATACTTCTTCCTCCAAGTCTTCATTTAGGAATGCGGTCTTCACATCCATTTGATGGATTTATAGATCATATACCGCCGCCAAGGCAATTAACATTCGAATCAAGGTTATCCTTGTTACTGGCAAGTATGTATCAAAGTAATCAAGGTCTTCCTTCTATTTGAAGCCTTTTACTAAAAGCCTTGCCTTGTATTTATCAATAGTACCATCCGCCTTCATTTTCCTTTTGAAGATCCATTTAGAACCTAAAGGTTTATTTTCGGGAGGAAGGTCAACCAATTCTCATGTATGGTTACTTAAGATTGAATCTATCTCACTATTGACTGCCTCTTTCCAAAAGAATAAGTCTGACGACGACATCGCTTCATTAAATGTTTGAGGCTTATTTTCTAAGAGAAATGTTACAAAATCCGATCCAAACGAAGTTGACATTCTTTGACGTGTACTACATCTTGGATTTTCTTCATTATGTACATTCTCACTTGGTTCATCTCGAGGTCGTTTAGATCCTCCATTAGACTTTTCATGTCTAGTTTTATGCGGGTAAATATTTTCAAAGAATTCAGCATTGTCTGATTCAATTACCGTATTTTCATTAATATCCGGATGTTCGGATTTATGAACCAAAAATCGACATGATTTACTACTTTTTGCATACCCTATGAACACGCAGTCCACCATTTTAGGTCCTATCTTAACCCTTTTAGGTATAGGAACTTGAACCTTCGCTAGACACCCCCACACTTTGAAATATTTCAAGTTGGGTTTTCTTCCTTTCCATTTTTCATAAGGAATTGATTGTGTCTTACTATGGGGAACTCTGTTGAGTATACGATTGGCCGTAAGGATAACCTCCCCCCATAAGTTTTGCGGTAAACCAAAACTTATAAGTAAGGCATTCATCATTTCCTTCAAAGTTCGGTTTTTTCTTTCCACAATTCCATTAGATTGAGGTGAATATGGGGCTGTAGTTTGATGGATTATTCCATTCTTTACACATATTTGCGCAAAGGAAGATTCATATTCTCCGCCCCTATCACTTCTTATCATTTTGATCTTTTTGTCTAACTGATTTTCAACTTCAGTTTTATATTGCCTAAACGCATCTATTGCTTCATCCTTACTATTTAGCAAGTAGACATAACAATATCTAGTGCAATCGTCAATAAAAGTTATGAAATATTTTTTCCCACCACGTGATGGTGTTGACTTCATATCACAAATGTCAGTGTGTATTAAGTCTAAGGGATTGGAATTCCTTTCAACAGACTTATAAGGATGCTTTGCATACTTCGATTCCACACACGTTTGATACTTTGTTTTATTGCACTCAAAGTTTGGCAAAACTTCTAAGTTAATCAATATTCGTAATGTTTTGTAATTAACATGGCCTAAACGTTCGTGACACAAATCATAAGACTCAAGCAAATAAGAAGAATTTGAACTTTTATTTATTTCAACAGTCATTAAATTCATCTTATAAAGGCCTTCGATTAGATAGCCTTTCCCTACATACATTTCTCCTTTGCTAATTACAATTTTTCCAGAAACGGTTACACATTTGAATCCATTCTTATCTAGGAGTGAAACAAAAATTAAGTTCCTACATAACTTCGGAACATATAACACATTGTTCAGTGTCAAGACCTTGCCGGAAGTCATCTTTAAACAAATTTTCCTGTTTCCTCCACCGTAGCAGTAGCGGAGTTAGCCATGTAGATCATTTCTTCTTCTTGAGCCAGAGCAAATGACGAAAACAACTCCTTGTTGGCACATACATGGCGGGTGGCACCAGAATCCATCCACCATTCGCAAAGATTCCCTACCAAGTTGCATTCTGAGAACATAGCACACAAATCATCGCATTCTTTGTTAGATTCAATCATATTTGCTTGATCTTTTTTCTTGCCTCACTTCGGGGCTCGACAATCTGTGGACTTGTGGCCAATTTTGCCACAATTGAAGCATTTTCCCTTGAACTTTTTCTTTGATTGATTGTTTCCATGTTTAACTTTCTTTCTTTTCTTTGAATTGTTTTGCTCATCTTCTACAATATGTGCTCCATTAATTGTAGAATTCCCCTTTGACCTTCTTTCGGCAGCTTTATTGTCCTCTTCAATACGAAGTTGGACAATAAGATCTTCAACAGTCATCTCTTTGCGCTTATGCGTTAAGTAGTTTTTGAAGTCTTTCCACAAAGGTGGTAGCTTCTCAACTATCGCTGCTACTTGGAAAGCATCATTCACAATTAAACCTACAAAACAGTTTATGTGAGTATTAAGAACATTTTTAATTTGTTCAACTAAGGTATGTTTCAAAGATATACCTTCTTCTAGGAGATCATGTATGATGACTTGCAACTCCTGTACTTGAGAGACAACAGATTTGCTATCTATCATTTTGAAGTCTAGGAACCGTGCAATAAGGAATTTCTTAATTCCCGTATCCTCCGTCTTATATTTTCGTTCAAGTGCCCCCCACAGTTCATTTGATGTCTTGGTTCCACTATAAACATTGTAGAGGTCGTCTTGGAGACCACTCAGAATATAATTCCTGCAAAGGAAGTCCGAATGTTTTCAAGCTTCTACAATAACGAAGCGGTCTTTGTTCGTGGTTTCCTCGGGCACCTCAGGAGCGTCTTCGCTAGTGAACTGTTGCAGACATAAAGTGGTGAGGTAAAAGAACATCTTTTGCTGCCACCGCTTGAAGTCAATGCCCGAAAACTTTTTGGGCTTCTCCGCCGGTGCCATTGTTGGCGGAGCATTTGTGCGGCTTGATGAAGCAATATTGTTTGCCCTCATAGTCGTAGCCACATCATGCATTTGACTTTCAGTTGTCATTTTTCCTGTCACCACAAGACAGAAACTTAATATTTTTTCAGAATACTATTTATAAAGTTAAATAACTTGAAACTCTTCTTCTTGTTTCTAGTTAACGGTGAAGTTTTTATTACTTCGAATCGTCAACCAAGTGAACCTTAACTTGTGATGAAGATTTTATGTCTTCTAATCACTAGTTAAATTCAAGCGGAGTAGAAAGCTTAAGCTTTAATCTCCAAAAACAAGCAATACTGATTCTGTAAATTATTCTTTAAGATTGTTATCTCCCACAATATATTCGGGTATGCAGAAATCTGTATAGTAGAACAACAACTTCAACTCGAGTTCAAGTATAAACAAGAACACAATGAAGTATCAAATACCCTCAACACAAGATCAAAATGACCTTTCCAAGAGGTGTATTTATTTTTTCAGAAAAATAAAGATGAAACAGAAATGATTAAGGCCAAGTCGTCTGAATTCATGGACTTTCCTTAAGGAATAATTCCCCTTACTGTACCCTAGGTTATGGAATCTTCCTCCCAGGATAAAATGGCCTTTAATCCGACTATAGCGGTACCTCAAATAGGTGGATTCTTCGAGCGCACTCAACGGTTTGAATGATCACACACAGAGTTTTTGTTAAGACAAGAAGAAGTTTGTAATCTGAAATTTTTTCTTTCTATTTCAAAACTTGTGGATGAAATCAGGTTTTTAGAGACAAGAGATGCCTCTTCTGAAAAGAGACAATGGTCCATATTAGAGGTGTGATGTTTCTGATCTGCACCAGTTCAGAAACAGAAACACAGAAGCAGTGCATCAGTTCGCAAAACAGTGCAACGATTCGTTGAAACAGTGGCACCAGTTCACTTCGAATATTGCATTTGTTATTACTGCATGCATGTATATTTAAATGGAGTTTCAAAAAACTTTTCGGATTGAATTTATTTATTTTATTTCTGTCAAATAAAATTTGTCCAAAAAAATAGATCTCATTGATCATTTTCCAAATCCAAAGCCGGGCAAGCGACGACAACGACGCGAGGCATCTATTATTTCTTGCCTCACTTGCCATGTGGAGTAAGTATTCATCAATATAAACACTCCCAAGTTCTCTTCTTCCACCAATGTGGGAGAAAGAGTAAACTTGCCAATTTGGGAGTACACTTTCCATTTTAGTGTCTCCTTCCCTCCACCCTTTTACTCTCCATTTTTTCATTCACACTTCTTTCATCTACTATGAACCCAACAAAGACAGTCCTAACTATCTTCATTTTAAATGCATAAGAGAGTTTCTTGATAATCTATCCCATCTTGTTGGATTTATCCTTTAGCGACTATCTAACTTTGAATTTCTAAACTTCCCCAGATGATTTATACTTCACCTTGAACATTCATTTGTATCCAATAGCCTTCTTACCATCAGGTAATGACACTATGCCTTATGTATGATTTTTCTATAATATTTCAGTTTCTGCATTCATTACAACAATTCATCTTGGATCTTTAGCTAATTTTGAGCAAGATTATGGTTCAAAAATTTTAGACATTGTAGCAATGTATGCCTGACACATCTTGTGCAAACTATCATAGGATATGTACTTGTGGATCCCATACTCAAATCTCTTAATGTATGTTCAAAGACACAGTCTTTCATTCGAATTGGAGGCTTGGTTCCACTAGTTGATCTCATTTAATCTACTGAGTTATTGTCCAACTGAACAAGTTATACTATAGGTAACTCATGTTCTAGTTAATTTTCTTCAGAACTTTGACCAGGTTCTTTTTCAACAAAGATAGAAAACTAAATTTTAGTATAATGACACCCCTCTGAATCATGTGTATCTGAGTGAGTAAATAGAGAATAAGAGGTTGTATCCTTCTTTATGAATGGAAAGCACCTCTCATGATACAAAACATCCATGTTGACAAAGAACCCCTTGTTAGATAAGCCATATAGGACATACCCTTTTTGTACATCAGAGTAGCCCATGTACACTGCAATAATTGACCTTAACATCAATTTATCATATTGATTAGGTATTTTTGCATAACACAAGCATCCTAGTACCTTTATGAGAACAAGAAATTGAGGTTTGTTACGTAACCTCTCTTAAAGAGATAAGCTATTAAAAACTAACTAGGAAGCCCGTTTTGCAAATAAACTACAAACATAATACAATGTCCCAAAACTTAATAGGAATATCAACTTGGAACCTAATTGCCCTAGTCAGTTCCAGTACATATCTGTGTTTTCTTTCTACTATTCCATTCTATTAGGGTGTGTATACAAAAGTAGGTTGATGTATAATGTCAAGTTTTTTAAACATTGCATCACAGTCAAAGTTAAGAAACTCTGTACCATTATCAGATTTGACAATTTTTACTGTTCTATTGAATTGAATTCTAACATATTGAAGAAAATACAGTAAAAAAACATACACATCAGATTTTTTTTGTTCTAATAGATTGAAGAAAATACAGTAAAGACACATACAATATAGTAAAGACACATACACATCAGATTTTTTTCTAAGTAAGAAAACCCAAGTAAACCTGAAATAGTCATCTACCACTGTTAGTATTTATTTCTATCACAGATGGATTTTATAAGGACCAAGGTCTACATAAATTAGATAAAATAATTGGTATTTGTTATGCTACTACAATAGAAAGGTAGCCTAGCTTGTTTAGCACATGGACACACTACATAATCTGAAATATTTACTTTTACACTAGTAATGCTAACAGGAAATATCTTGCTATGAACAGTAGAAGATGTGTGTCCAAGTCTTCTATGCCAAAGAACAATATCAAGATTTGTTGAAGCTTCTTCTGCAAACTCTTGAACTATTAAGCTAAATAATTTTTAATTGAGTTCATTTAATGGTAGATACAGACTATTATCCTCTTTAACAATTTCCCTAACCCTACCAGTGAAGAGATCCTGCAAAAGGAAAAAGTCAGTAAAAAAGAAGCATAACACTACAGTTCCTTAGTAAGCTTAGACACAGACAACATATTGTATTTGAATTTAGCCATATGTAAAACATTTGAAATGGTATTGTGAAATGTAGCTTGTTCCAGTGTGTGTTACATAAGACACATGACTAGTTGATAAATCCACATGCTTTGGGACTATGAATTTAACTACAAATGACTTGTTAATTAGATTCTAACCTAACACCATGTGGTTTGTGGCACCTATGCCTACAGTTTGCTCAGGGTAGTGAGTTGCCAAAAACTACATAAGTTTAGTTATACCTGTTGCATTTGTAGAAGCAGAGCAATCTGTAAACAGATAACTTTGGTTCAACAGCTCCATTATTTGATTATATTGATTCCTTGTGAATGGATAATTTCCCAACTGAACTTGTTCTGTACCATTAGTATTCTGGCTTCTTGAGTTTTAGTTGAGCATTCTGATGCATGTTGACCATATAAGAGAGAATTTTGAGTAATCTACTTATATTTATACCCCTGATAGTTTTTATGTTTTCCTGTCATCACGTTGTACATAGCTCCACGATTTCTAGATTCACAAAGAGAACTACCATTCCTAGTCTCATAGAGGGCACCACTAGTTCATCTCTATTACCATTTACATTTTTTTGAACTTGAAGTCTGATGGATATCGTACCAACTTCCAACAAATGTCTTTAGCATGCCCTCTAATCCTATAGATTTGGAGAACACAACATTGTCATAACTTGTGACACTAATAGAATTTGCTTCAAGAATCCTTGAGTTTGCAGCTACTACCCTTTGACTTTCATCACTAATAACAATAGAGGGTAGAGGATACATGAGTAAGATCTAGCTTCTAGCTTGATTATAACAATTTCAGTTTATGAAGATGTACCAAAAACTCTTTGGCTTTCTCACATTCACAACATAGTGTTAAGACCAGTGCTTCAAATACCTTCCAGAGGTTTTTCAATTTTAAGAAATGCACAGTAACTTAACTTGTTCCTTAATTAAATGAGGTTATTTTTTATGAATATTGAAAATTATTGAGCCATCAACTTTGGTAAATCCCCTATGCAAGTCTTCGTAGATTGCTTAAGCATCAGAAGCATACATAATTAATTCCTCCTAACAAACTCATAGAAACAGAGTTCAAAAGCCAAGACAACACTATCGTGTTAACTCTCTCCCAGTGATTCGACATTGTTTCTGAGAACTTATCTTTACCACATGAACCATATGCCAATCCTAATTTATTACTATCCAATAAAGCAATTATTATTGCAAAATACATGTCAGCTTGAATGAGATGATTTGGATCCCACTTACATCTAACAATGACAAACAAATTGTGATTGCAGTCGATCCCATGAATTTGAACCCTTGCAGAACCACTTACACTAGAACCATATGCATAAGCCTAAGTGTTATTGTGTTGTTCTCCATTCGTAGCCATTGTTCTCATCTTTCAATAATATAAAGAACTAAGAACTTTGATTCAGAGTTTTCTTTAGACTTCACAGCGGAACTAGTTAGAGAATAGAAGAAAAATCCTCGAACTTGAATCGAGAATCAATTACTTATTTGATACCATGGTATAATTTGTGACTTAGCACTATGAACATTGTTTTAAAGTGTTCATACACTTCAGATGAATTAATAGTAGAGAAGAGAGGAACAAGAAGAAAATAAAAGAGAAAGTAAATTGTGAATATTTTATTATTCCAACTGATGTTCAATAGTGCACAATCAATGGTTTATATCCTACTTCACTTAGACTAGTTAGTTATAACTAATTAACTACCTATGACGCTCTTAGTATGTAGTTAACTAATAACTTGAAAATTGTATAAAGACTGATTTGCCTTATAGCCTTTGTCTTCATCAACTGGTTCTTCATTCTCAACATTCTCCTTTCTTTCTTTTTTTATTTAAATTTTGTATTTTTTACTTTTTATAATCTTCAATATTGTTTTGAGCAAAATTAAAATTATAAAAATAATTATTAAAAATTTCAATACCTCAAAATTTTGAGGCCTAAAGCCATCACTTGACTAGTTTTATCCTTGAACCACCCCTACTGCTACTATGAACGAGTGAAAGAATTTGAAAGAAAAGGTATTTGTCCAAGATATATCATCAAAATACATATGCAAAAATCTTACGATTCCTTAAAATGAATCTTCTTGGAACAAGTCCTTTGATGACTTAATTATTGAAGATAAATTATATCATTAATCAAACAAAATTTATACTTTATTTCAGGCTTAATCTTGCTATATTCACTTTATTTTATTCAATTTGAAATTAATTATCACATTGCTATTGAGTGGGATAAAGTAACTTATGAATTATAAATTAGTTCCCATACCAAATGGTAAGGGATCATTTGGTATGTTGGATAATATGGAATATTATCTCAAGATTAAGTTTGAAATTAAATTTAGATTCTTTTTGGTAGAACGTATAAATTCAGACGAGGATACAATTAAACCTTCCTAGGGGTGGAAAAAAGGATAAATTTTATATCAATCCACTCGATCCAATTCAAGAAGTGAGTGGATTTAAATGGGTTGGGTATCTAGCCATTTAAAAGTGGGTTAAATATGAATCGGCCCATATTATCCATCATAAAATATAAATAATCCATGGGTATCCACCAATTACACTCTCCTTAGAGTATGTGAAGATATAGTAATCTCTAAAGTATACTTATTAAGGGTATGTTTGGAATGAAGAACAATATTTTTTGAAAAATGTTTTTATAGAAAAAATAAATATTTCCATTTTATATCTATATTTGAAAAAAAAATCTATTCTTTAAAGATTTTGTGACCCTAAACGTGTCTAGATCTAGGACCCGACTTCCAACCCGAGACCCAAAACACTGCAAATGATCCCAACTCGAGACTCAACTATAATCCAATTGAGGATCCGATTCTTGACTACGACCCCGACTCGAGACACGGCTGTGACCCGAATCCAAACTCCAACTCCCAATCCAAGACCAAACTCCGAATCCTATCTCGATAACTAACTCTCGATATCGATTTGAGACCCAAACCTTGACACTAACTCAAGACCCGAGATTCAAATCACAGTCCCAATTCATGACCCGGCTTAGAATCAAAATCAGACTTTCGACTCAAATTGAATTTTAAATTTTAACCTCGACCTTCGACTCCCAACCCTGACTTATGATACAAGATCAATGGGCTTCACTCCTTTAGGATCGATTCTTCAAGGATCACATCTACAGATTCAAGACTTGGTCATTTTAGGAGATCAAAAACGTGAATGGAGGATAGCTTGGAAAGAAGCTTTATTTGGTGATATCCTCCATTAAAGGAATGGGCGACACCGCATTTGGATGATAGATTGGGCTTCAATAGAGTATGAGCGTTCATTCCGTTGTTTTAGGCTTTGGGTCACTTTTGGGCCCAATAAGCTTTTAGGGTCACTTTTGGGCCCACTGTGTAATAAATAGTTCATGGCTATAAATAGCTAGTTTTTTTCATTTTTAGGTAGTTGTTGAACGATAAATTGAAATACACTTGCGAGTGTTTATGTTAAGCTTGTTGGGAGCTTATGGATTGTCTAGAAACATGGGTTGTGAGGGTTATACGTCCCTCTCAGTCTTAGTAGGAGAATTAGTGCTTGTAGTCGGATTACTTTTGAGGGCCTCATTTAGTATATTTTCATTTGCTTGCGTTCCTTCTCTTGCGTCATTCTATCTATCCTTTACATTATTGCTTTATTTTTCTTTGTTGTCCTTTTTTCGTGTTGTTTCCAATTTCGTGTTTTACGTCTCGTATCAACTTAGGACCACTTACTTTACAAAAAAATATGAAAATATGTTCTTTCATACTAAACACACCCTAAAAAGAGAAAAGGGAGAAAAATGCTTGTAATCTAGGAATGCTTTTTTCAATATGGATCTGTTTATCCGTTGGTTTTACCCATTTTCCATATAAAATAAGGTCGGGTTACCTGATCCATTTTTCATCCATCTCTATCCAACTCGATCAGCCTGTTTGCATCCTCTACCTTCAACCCAACAAAGTATAAATTTATTCCCAATATTAATAATAGATATTCATTCTTATTTCATCCAACTTGATATTATTTTATTCCAACTCTTAAGTAGGGTAAATTAGTCCCAAAACTATAATTCTTAAATAATTTTTTCTGAGAACAAATGATTCTCGATGAATTTGGTTCTTAGCTATAAATTTTCAAACTACCAATATTTTTTCTAGATTCAAACTTAAAACAAAATAAGAAACCCCTTCAATTGATCAGTATTTGGTTGTTTTTTTATAGAAATTATAGTCTGTAGACCTTATTTCATTTTTCACATTTGAAATTTTAGAAAGCTTCATTCACTAGTTTTATCATCCTGTCGACAATTACATTAAAAAAAAATTACAGAGTATCCGATCCCCAAGGACCTTTAGGCTATTTCCTATATATCTCAAGTTGTGAGTTATCATAGTAAAGACCATATTTCACACCTATACTATAAAAAAATCTTCTGTGTCCTATCCATTATCCGTCAATAGTTTAATTTGCATAGCTAAACTTGTTTCTTCTTTCTAGACCTAGCTCTCTTAGATTTTAATTTAATTAAATGAAGATACTTTTTTCTATTTTATTTTTCTCTTTCGATCATCAATATGAATAGTTGATTTAGATTGATTTGACACTTTTTTAAGAAAATATTTTTATTAGGATATATTTTGTTAAATTAGCCTTATCAATTACTCTCCCGTCTAATTTTAATTTTAATTTTAGCTTTTTCACACCTAATAAAATAAGAAATATTAATTTTGATTTTGTAAGTTATCTACAACAACAGTGACAACAACATATCCAGTGTATTCTCACAAAATGGAGTCTAGAGAGGGTAAGTGTATGCACTCCATACCACTATTTTAGATGAAGTAGAGAGGTTGTTTCCGATAGATCCCCGTCTTAGGACAAATAATAGTATAACAAACAAAAATCACAAAAACAAATAACAAAATTGGGATAACGCACCATTAGATAATAAAAGAAACAAGACACCCACAGGGTAATACTATAAACTATTGTTAAGTTTTTAATAGGTGTGAATGAAAAATAAATAGGTATTTTTCCAAAAAAAAAAATAAGAGAAAGGATGCAATTTGAATCGGGACCTTTTCAGTTTGGATGGTTGTGACCTTTCCAATGGGTTGTGACATGTTCGAAGAGTTGCACCTTTTCGAAGAGTTATACCTTTATGAAGAGATGCACCTTTCTATTCTATGGCATCTCTTCATGATGCAACACCTTGATGGCTATAAATATCAAATTATTTTCCTAAGGTACGTACATGAAATCTTGATGTAAAAACACTCCTCTTTCTTGAAAAACTCTAGTGTGATATGCTACCATTAAGTGCGTTCGGAGTTCGACAGAATTTGAGGTATCGTTATTTGTCGAAGCGATTTACAAACCTCGGGTACTTGAGGGGAATAATTTTCTTAAGGACACACCATAAGTTTGATGGACTTGGATCTTCCAATCTTCATCTCTTCTTAAATATTTGGTTTTTCTATTTTCTAAAAAATAATTAGAACTTCATTTTTGGTTGTTCATAAGTTGGGTTGAACTTATTGTTAAAATTTCAACGTTGTGAATATAGAGTTACAAATTCATTTAGTTAGTCATTATTGAGATTGAACATGTGTTTGAAGTTCTTGTTGTAAAATACAAATTTTACTAAACTCGAAAAATAACAATCCTAAGAAAATTATAAGAATACTTATTTTCTATGCTTGTTTGAGGTCTATGCTTGTTTGGGGGTAAAAAATATCATCATTTATAAACCAAGTAATTGATTAATTTGTATTGGGTATGCTTTTGTGGAGACTAAAATCTTTTGATTTCTAGTCCCTCAGTTAGTAGAATATAAAAATTTCATCAAGAAATTAGGAATTTGGTTCGAAGAAAAAATAAAAAGTTCATTAATTCATTAAACTCTCTGTATTAATTTCTAGAGATTAAAACATATGTTTTTCTACTCTGTTTGAATTTGATTCTTACTTGAATAACATAAAAACTTCATCATGCTTCAAAGTTCATTCAATTGACGATTTGAAAACATGAAAACTTTATTGTTTATTAAAAAATAAGTTGTTTAAAGATTAAATTTTTATTGTTAGTGTTTTAAAATACTAGAGTTGGCTGAAAAATGACGAATGAAACTGAACAACAAATTTATTCGATTGTGAATGGTGTTGTCCCAACGGCCATCAATATTGTGTTATTAAGTTGTTCGGCTATTTCTCTAGAAATGGCAACGACAGAGAAACCAAAAAAATTCAAGTGTACACTTCAAAGAATGGAAACAAATGATGTTCTTTTGGCTGACCAAATGTGACACTCCAGGTACTTGAACTCTAGGCCCTCCAGTTGATAAACTCTTAAATTGTCCAATTTATTTAATAGTGTCGAACTGCCACAACCATGATTCAGGTGACAAGTCGTTATCACTCGTCAGGAGTCGTAGAGTGGGGCTTATTATCCCACCAATGTGATGCCAAGAAATGTATCCCCCAACCACGACTCTTCATCACGAGTCGTTAGGTCAGGTAATGACTCGTGATAAGTGACTCATGGTCATAATAGTGAGGCACTAAGATTTGGACCCCCAGGTAATAAGTCTAGACAATGACTCGTGGTTAGACCTCATGAATCATTGCCTAACCCGTGACGACAGTACTCAATTTTCCTGCATGTTTTAATTAGGGGATCTTTGGCCTTTTCCTCCCTTCACACTTATTTCCCATTACCTAAAAACACTAAGGGGCCCTATTATCCTCAATTACTCAAATCAAAACCTACCCTCTTCATCTGAAACTCCCAAAGTAAAAAAAATTAGGGTTCATAAGGAATTCATCCCTTAAGCTCTCAACTTCGGAATTTAGTTCAATTTCTTAGTATTTTAGGCATGTCTCTCATCCCTAACTTGAAATTTATATTATGGTTTTTTTATCATTATTCGTGTGATTTAATTATTAGTTTTGAAATTGGGTTGAGCGTTTTTTATGATTATTACTTGAATTATATTTTCCATTGTTTAAATCTCTTGTGTATACTTAAATTGATGATTTTGGGACTGAACGGGAGCATTATTATGTTATTTGGAATAGGGAACATGGGTTTCCCCAAATTGATGGATTTTGGCATAGTAATGTCAATAACCTCATCCCACCTTCATGACTTTGATTTTAAAAGATGAAATTTTCATAATTTAACTCTCTTTTGAAACTATTGTATTGTATTAATGGACAAACAGATAAAAATCATGGTTTTGGATTTTGAAAGAGACTTGGGAGTCAATTGGTTAATTGAAACAAATTGGCATGATTATATAAGCTTACAAGCATAATTGGTATGGTAATGCCAAGTGGTAAATGCCTTAATATGAAACTCCTTGATTTATGATTGGGATTATGTGCAAAATGGTTTTAACTTGGTCTTAAAGAGGGTTGTGTAGGTCACCGTGAAGGTGGAGGTCCCAGGAGAACCACTACTGGAAACCACATTTGGTGGCATAGAGGTCTATATGACTGTATGATTGGTTCATACATTATATTTTTAGGATGGATAGCTTGATATCTCTGGCTCTCCTTTAGATTTCCTTGGTTCGTGCAGCTAACATGCAATAGGCTCTTTCAACAGGGAAGTTAATCCCCTGTAGACCGTGAGTGGTCTTAGGATGGATAGATCTATACAGTCTAGGTTATTATTTTATAATATCATGTCTATGACCCTTTTCCCTATCTCGACATCCTATATGTGTATTTATAAATATGTTCATGTGGTTTGGATTGATTTTGGAAATGGCATTACTTTATCACTTTTCCTAGTTATATGCCAGTGTTTATCCCATTAACCATCCTTGAACGTTGCATCTTTTCATGATGTAGGGCCCTAAGGTTATCTGTTACTCTTGTGCAGTGTAGGGAGTGCAAACCTCAATTGAGTTATTATGAAGTGGTGAGCCTTCATCTTCCAAAAAGCTTTTCTATTCATTAGGTTTCTTTTCAGATTTTAGAAATTGTTAACTCTCTTTTGTCATGGTCGGGGGCATTTCCCGACCTAGCTTGGTATTTTGGTTAGAGGATTTTATAGACAAATGTGGGCAGGATGTTTGTTTGATTCATAGAGTTTACCTTTGGTTTACCTACTCATCTTATCATTATATTTTATTTGCTTCCACTGTAGTCATTTTTTGTGTTCTGGATATTAAGCTAAGGGGGTGATCTCTGGCCCACAATGGGCTTGATATACCCATCATAACTAGGCCTTGGTTTGGGTCATGACAAACTTGGTATCAGAGCACGGTTCAGGGTCATTGGGTGTCCACAAAACTGTGTCTAGTGGAGTCTCTTTTATAGGTGTACAGTTTACCATGCTTTATGAGGAAGTCTACGAGGCATTTAGGAATATTTCTCTTTTTTGTATTCTATTTTAGGATATAGAGTCTAGTGCTGTGAAACTTCTCTAACTCCTGGCTTACTTGCATTCAGATCATGCCTCTGTAAAGATCTAACGATCGTAGAAACTCTTCTAAAAACTCTATCACACCTAAGGAAAATGTGGAGGGGACTCACCCTATTTATGTAGAGTACAGACCCAATCTTAAATCCCTACTCCTAATTGTACTACTCCTTATGGGGTTCCACCGGTCCCTACTAGTCCTCCTCGAGCTTCTCGGGCTGGTGATACTGTTGCTCAATCGCCATAGGAAGCTATCTTTAATGCATATTTCAATCAATCTATTCATATGCTTTCCCAACTGGTGGCATCCCAATCTCGTTAATCTAACTGTATTGGTCCTGCTACTAGTTCATCTGAAGTCACTCGGGTTGGCTAATTTATAAGGTTAAATCCCCAACCCTTTACAGGTTCTAAGGTTGAGAAGGATCCTCAAGGGTTTATTGATGAGATGGAGAATATTTTTAGGGTAATGCATGCTACTAATGTAAAGGGTGTGGAGTTTGCTACTTATCAGTTGAAAGATATAGCATACCAGTGGCATAAGAAGTGAAAACAGTCGAGAGATAATGATATTGAGCCATCTGTATGGGATGAGTTTATGGGTGCCTTTTTTATCACTTCTTTACTTAAGAGTTGAGGGAAACTAAGGTTGAAGAATTTGTAAACTTAAAGCAAGAAAAGATGAGTGTGAAGGAGTACACCCTAAAATGTCAGCAGTTGTCTCATTATCCTCCAGATTTGGTGTCTAGCATGAGATCTAAGATGAGGAAGTTTGATATTGGCTTATCCCGTGACTTGGTATTGGAGTGCAAGGCTGCAATGTTGAATAATGATATGGAAATATCCCGGCTGGTGGTCTACATACAACAGATTAAGGATAAGAAAAAAATAGGTAGAGCTAGGAAAGAGGCGGAACAAGAAGTTCAGATATTCAAAGTAGGGTACAACTTAGCAGAATAGTGGGAGAGATGGTAGAAAGTAAACCATGAAAAAAAATTAGGAAGTTCTAATTCATATTCGACAGCTAGTGCTCTGTATCCTAAGCCATTTGGTGACCGTCATTTTCAGGCTAACAGTGGTCCCAAGGCACAAGGTGCCCAGTCTCAAGATAGTGGAGCTCATTCAACCCCGCCTTATCCTCCTTGTACATTTTGTGGACAACTTCCTCGTGGTTATTGTCAGGAAGGGAGGAACTTGTGTTTTAATTATGGTCAGCTTGGACGTATGCGTAGAAATTTCCGGATGGATAAGGTAGCCACTGGGGATAACAAGGTCCCAATCACTACTTCTTCGAATCCTGCACCTAAGGGTGCTACCTCAGGTATCGACACTAGTCGATACCGTCTCTATGGACTTGTTATTCATCAGGAATCTGAGGCATCCCCAGATTTTGTTACTGGTATGTTACAACTATTCTCCCGTGATGTTTATTGCTTACTTGATCTTGGTTCTACCCTATCTTATGTGACCCTTTATATAGCTGTGCACTTTGGTTTTGGTCCTTGAAATGTTTTGAACCCCTTTTCTATGTCTACTCAGATGAGTGATTCTGTTGTTACTAGAAAGATCTATAGGGTATGTGTGGTATCTGTATTTTATTGGAAGACATTGATGGATTTTAAAGAACTAGATATGGTGGATTTTGATGTAATCTTGGGGATAGATTAGCTTCATTCGTGCTATGCTTCTCTGAACTGTAGGACCCAAAAGGTCGGTTTTTACTTTTCTAATATGATGATATTGCAATAGAGGAGAGTCCTTTAGTACCCAAAGGAAGGTTTATCTCAAATCTTAGAGCATAAAAATTAATTTTAAAAGGTATTTATATCATCTGGTTTGGGTTAAGGATTCTAATTCTGAGGGTCCTTCTTTGCAATTTGTTCCCGTGGTTAATAAGTTTACTAAATTTTTTCCCAATTATCTTCTTGAAATTCCTTTTGATAAGGACATAGAATTTGGGATTGATCTTCTATCGGATACCCATCCTATTTCCATCCCTCCTTATAGGATAGCTCCAGCTGAATTGAAGGAGCTTAAGGACCAGTTAAAAGATCTTCTAGATAAGGGTTTTATTCATCCTAGTGTTTCTGCATAGGGTGCTCCTGTGCTTTTTGTATGAAAAAAAAATATGTCTCTTTGGATGTGTATAGATTATCGTTAATTGAATAAGGTTGCAATGAAGAACAAGTGCACTCTTCTTCGGAATGATGATATTTTCTACCAGCTTTAGGGTGATAGATGTTTCTCTAAGATTGATTTTTGTTTGGGCTATCATTAGTTGAAAATTTGGGAGGTTGGTATTCCCAAGACTTCTTTTCGAACCCGATATAACTATTACGAGTTTTTGGTTATCTCATTTCGTTTGACTAATGCTCCGACTGTGTTCATGGATCTTATGAATCGAGTGTTTATTCAGTTTTTGGATTTGTTGGTTATAGTATTCATCGATGACATCTTGGTGTACTCTAAGGTGAGGAGGATCATGCCAACCACATCCGAATTGTGTTCAAACTCTTAAGGACCAAAAATTATATGTAAAATTTTCTAGATGTGAATTTTGGCTAAGTGTTGTGACCTTTCTTAGACATATTGTTTGTAGTAGAGAATCATGGTGGATCCGCAAAAAGTTGAGGCAGTTAAGAAATGGCCTAGACCCACGACTCCAATCGATATTAAAAGCTTCTTGGGCTTGTCTGGGTATTATAGGAAGTTTGTGGAGATTTTCTCTTCTATTGCTACTCCGTTAATAATATTGACTCAAAAAAAGGCTCAGTTCTTGTGGTCTAATGCTTGTGAAGGTAGTTTTGAGAAGTTAAAGGATAAGTTAACTTTTCCGCTAGTTTTGACCCTGCCCGAGGGTACTGATAGGTTTGTGGTGTATTATGATACATCATGTGTAGTACTAGGTTGTGTTTTGATGCAGCATAGTAAGGTTGTGACTTATGCTTCCAGGGAGCTTAAGGTTTATAAAAATGAATTATCTTACTCACGATCTAGAGTTGGCAGCTGTAGTTTTTGCTTTGAAGTTTTGGCGCTATTATTTATAAGGGGTGTATTTGTATATCTACTCAGGTCATAAGAGCTTATAGTATGTGTTTTCACAGAAGAAATTGAATCTCAGGCAGAGGCGGTGGCTCGAGCTACTCAGGGATTATGTCATAAGTTTTCACAACCATCCAAGTCAAGCTAATGTTGTTATTGATGCTCTAGCAGGTAGTCTATGGGGAGCTTATCTCATGTGGATGCGAAGAAAAGAGAATTGGTGAAGGACATTCACAGATTGGATAACTTGGGAGTTCGTCTCTTGGACTCTGAGGATGGGGGACTAAGTATTCAGGAAGTAGTGAAATTATCTTGGTTTTAAGTTGAAGGAGAAGCAGGAATTGGATCCCATACTTATGCAGATTAAGGATGATGTGGGTCAACAAAAGATTATGGCATTTGAGATTGGGAGAGATGGAATCTTGAGGTATTAAGGTTAGTTGTGTGTTTCTGATGTTGATGGGCTGCGAGAAAGGATTTTGACTGAGGCTTGTACGTCTAAATATATAGTTTATCTGGGTTCGACTAAGATATACCATGACTTGAAGGAGATCTACTTGTGAAATAATATAAAGAGAGATATGTAAAATTTTATTGCTGGGTGTATGGTCTGTCAACAAGTCAAGGTTGAACATTTGAGGCCTGATGACATGTCTCAAGATATAGAGTTGCCTATGTAGAAGTGGGAGATGATCAATATGGATTTTATTACTGGTCTTCTATAGTCTCAGAATCGGTATGATTCTATTTGGATCGTTGTGGATAAAATGACTAAGTTTGCTTACTTCTTTCCTATGAGGACTAACTACTTAGGAAAGAACTATGTCAAGTTGTTCATTCAGAAGATAGTAAAGTTGCATGGTGCACTGGTGTCCATCATTTCAGACCGAGGTATGCAATCTCATTTTTGGCATTCTTTCTAGAAAGGGTTAGGGACTAAGGTGAACCTTAGCACCATTTTTCATCCTAAAATGGATGGACGAGCAGAGCGTACTATTCAGACTTTGGAGGATATGCTAAGGGCTTGTGTGATTTGACTTTAAGGGTAGTTGGGTTGACTATTTACCTCTTATTGAGTTTTCTTACAATAATAGTTATCATTATAGCATTTGATGGATCCTTTTGAGGCTCTTTATGGTAGGAGGTGCAGCTCTCCTATCGGATGGTTTGAGGTTGGTGAGACTCGATTGTTTGATCCTGACTTGGTTTACCAAGCCATGGAGAAGGTATAGGTAATTAGGGAAATACTTAAGACTTCTCAGAGTTACCAAAAGTCATATGAAGATGTGAGGCAAAAGGATTTGGAGATTGAGGTTAGTGAATGGGTGTTCTTGAAGGTTTTTCCTATGAAAGGAATCATGAGATTTGGAAAGAAGGGGAATATCATCCCCCATTACGTTGGTCCATATTAGATTGTAAGGGAAACTGGGAATGTATCTTATGAATTAGATTTGCCAACGAATTTAGCTTCTATTCATCTTGTCTTCCATATGTCCATACTGAAAAAGTGTGTGGGTGACCCTTCTTTGATAGTGTCAGTTGAGGATGTTGGAGTTACGGATCTCTTATATTATAAGGGTGTCCTGATTGAGCTATTGGAAGGCAAGTTCATAGATTGAGGAAAAAGGTATACCATCGGTAAAGGTGCTTTGGAGGAATCAAAAGATGGAAGAAGCTACATAGGAAGCGGAGAAAGATATGAGAGTACAGTATTCGTTTTTGTTCCCAATCTTGGACGAAAATTCTTGAGGTATGATTTTCATTCTCATTCTTGTGGCATTTCAAATTTATCATTTGGTTCTATTTCTGTTCTTTCTTGTTTTTGTGCTAATGATGCCCTAACTCCTCATTCGAGGACAAATGATCCTAAGTGGAAGGGGGTAATGTGACACCCCACGTACTTCAACTCCAAACCCTCCAGATGCTAAACTCTTAAATTGTCCAATTTATATAATGGAGTCAAAACTGCCATGACCCCGACCAGGTGACAAGTCGCTATCTCTCGTCATGAGTCATAGGGTGGGACTTGTTGTCCCACCAGTGTGATGCCCAGGAATATATCCCTTGACCACAACTCTTTATCATGAGTCATTAGGTCAGGTAGCGACTTGTGATGAGTGACTCATGGTTATAACATTGAGGTACCGGGATTTTTACACCTAGGTAATAAGTCCAAGCAACACCTCATGGTCAGACCTCATGAGTCATTGCCTAACCTGTGACGACAATACTCGATTTTCTTGTACATTTTAATTGGGGACTCTTTGGTTTTTTCCTTCATTCACACTTATTAACCATTACTCAAATCAAAACCAACTCTTTTCATCTTAAACTCCCAAAGCAAGAGAAAACTAGGGTTCATAAGAAATTCAACCCTCAAGCTTCCAACTTTGGAATTTCTTTCAATTTCTTGGTATTTCAAGCATGTCTCTCATCCTTCACTTGAATTTTATACTATGGCATATGTTTTAACTATTGTTCATGTGATTTAATTATTGGGTTTGAAATTGGGTTGAGGGTTTTTTATGATTACCACATGAATTATATTTTCCATGGTTTGAATTTCTTGTATGTACTTAAATTAATGATTTTGGGACTGAATGAATGCATTATTTTGGAATTTGGAATAGGGAATATAGGTTTCCCCAAGTTAATGGATTTTGGCACAGTAATGGCATTAACCTCATCCCACCTTCATGACTTAGGCTTAAAAATATGAATTTTGCATGATTTTAACTGACTTTTAAAAATTGTATTAATGGACAAACAGATAAAAATGGACTTAAAAGGTCTTGGTAGATATGGTTTTGGATTTTGAAAAGGATTTGGATGTCAATTGGTTAATTGGAATAGATTAGCATGATTTTATAAGCTTGCAAGGAAAATTGGTATGATGATGCCAAGTGGTAAATGCCTTAATATAAGACTCCTTGGTTTATGGTTGGGATTATGTGCAAAATGGTTTTAACTTGGGCTTAAAGGGGGTTGTGTAGCTCACCGTAAAAGTAGAGGTCCCGGGGAACCAATACTGAAAACCATATTTTCCAGTGTGGGGATCTATATGACCGTGTCCTTAGTTCAAACGTTATATTTTTTGGATGGCTGGAGCCTTGGTGCCTCTAACTCTCTTTTGGACTTTCTCGGTTCGTGAGACTAACATACACTACGCCCTTTCAGCAAGGGTGTTGAACCCATATAGCTTGTGGGTTCCCTTAGGATAGATAAAGCCACACACTACAGGTTAATATTTTAAAATATCCTGTTCATGACCCTTGCCCCTATCTCGACATTTTATATATGTATTTATGAATGTGTGCATATGGTTTTGACTGATTTTGGAAATGGCATTACTTTATCACTTTTCCTGTGTTACATGCCAGTTCTTATCCCACTGACCATCCCTAGATGTTGTATCATTTTATGATGTAGGGTTCTAGGGTTATCTATTACTCCTATGCAGCGTAGGTGGTACGAACCTCGATTGAGTTGTTGTGAAGTGGTGAGTAGGGGTGGTCATGGTATGGTATATACCGAATTACCATACCAAGCCAAAATTTTTGATACCGTGGTTTTGGTATTATGGTATTTGGTATGGTATATGGTATACATTTTAAAATTTTTTGGTTCATGGTATGGTATTCGGCATTTACAAATGACATTCCAAAATACCGAATACCATACCGAAGTATATATTGTTACATAAGTAAATTTTTTATATATATATATACACACACACACATATATATATATATGCTACGTATATATATATATACACGCACACACAAATGTAATACTTAGTATTAGTATTAAAATGTTTAGACATTAAAACTTTCGCTACTCTATCTTGATTTAAATATTTTTTTTGTGTAAATGACTAACAAAAAGAATTATTTTTACCACTTTTTCAATATTTCTACATGTGTAATGTGTATTTATGATACAATTAAGACGTGCTTTTGAAAATTTGAAGTAATAATACTCTAGTATATGAGTATATATTGTCAAAGTTGTACAAACTATGGTTACCGATTACCATACCGTAAAATACCGAAACCAAACGTCAAAATACCGAACCATACCAAATTAATATGGTATGGTAATGGTATAATGTTTTTAAAAAATGAATACCAAAATTACCATACCAAAATTTTAATACCGTACCATGCCCACCCCTAGTGGTGAGCCTCCATCTTCCGAAAAGTTTTGCCATTCATTAGGTTTCTTTTCAGATTTTGGAAATTTTGAACTCTCTTTTGTCATGGTCGAGGGCATGTCCCGACCTAGTTTGGTATTCTTGTTTAGAGGATTTTGTAGACAAGTGTGGGCTAGATTTTTGTTTGATTCATAGAGTTTACCTTTGGTTTACCTATTATTCTTATCATCAAGTTTGATTTGCTTCTACTATATTCATTTGTTGTGTTCTGGATGTTAGGCTAAGGGGGTGGTCTCTGGCCTACGATGGGCTTGAGATACCAGTCACGACTAGGCCCAGTATCTAGTCATGACACCAAACATAAAATGAAAAGGTTCACATGTATAGATCCCTAAATCCTGAAGAAGGAAAGTTTGAAAACCAATTGTCTGGTATGAAAAATCTTATGATTCATCTCAAGATAGAAGAGGATAATTAGTTGAATATGAAATCTTCAATGATGGTTGAAATTTTTTTTAAGGATGATGCTTTAAGTAATAAGAAGTGGAAGAAGTCTTTCGAATAAGAGAAAGAGCATTATAAGAAAATGTTCAAAGATGATGGCTAGAATTATAGTGAAGTTGACCACAAAGATCTAAGTTGGTTCTAAAGAAGAACAAAAAACAAAATTAGATAAACATGGTGGAAGAAACTGAAAATATTGAAAATATGTGTATGATCAATGAATGTAATATAAATGGAAATACAAATAAATGGTGGTTTGATTCATGACTCACTTGACATGTTTGTACGGAAAAAAAACCTTTCGCTACTTATGATATTGTTGGTCTCAAAAAAGTAATCTTCATGAGAAATACTGCAAAAACCAAGGTTAAAAAAAGTGGGAAGATATTCCTATAAATGACTTCCAGCAAGGTGTTGACTCTCAACAATGTTTTCCATGTTCCTACTATTAGGAAGAACTTAGTGTCTGCAACACTTCTCATTAAAAATAATTTTTAAGTGTGTGTTTGTTTCGAAAAAAGTTGTAATAAGCAAGAATGAAATGTATGAAAGAAAGTGATACCTCAATGAGGGCCTTTTCAAACTTGATGAAATAGTTGTTGAAATAAATAAAGTTGAGGCTTCTTCTTACTTTCTTAAGTCACTGATTTGTGGCATAGTTGTTTAGGACATGTCAATAACAAAATCTTGCAAAAAGTGATTAGTTTGAAAGTGTTGCCTAACTTTGACTGCAATAAAAATAAGTGTCAAACATGTGTTGAATCAAAATATACTAAGCATTTGTATAAGTCCGTTGAAGAAAATTCTAATCCCTTAGACTTAATTCACACGGACATTTGTGATATGAAGTCAACAACATCTCATGATATAAAAAAGTATTTCATAACTTTTATTGATGATTGTACTAGATATTATTATGTTTATTTGCTGAATAGTGAGGATGAAGCAATAGAAGCATCTAAGTAATATAAAGTTGAAGTTAAAATTAGTTATATAAAAAGATTTAAATGATAAAAATTAATAGGGGTGGAAATTATAGATCTCCTTTTGTAGAAATATGTTTGGAAAATGAAACTGTCCATCAAACTACTTCCCCGTACTCATCTAAATCAAATCGACTTGCCAAAACAAAAAACCAAATGTTGAAAGAAATGATGAATGCCTTACTTATAGTCCAGGTTTACGGTAAAAATTGTGAGGGGAAGCTATACCTACAGCTAATTGATTACTCAATCGAGTGCCTATAATAAGACACAATCTATTATATATGATAAATTGAACGGAAGAAAATACCAACTTAAAATATTTCAAGATGTGGGGATGTCTAGCCAATGTCTAAGTTCTTATACCCAAAAGGGTGAAAATAGGGCAGAAAACTGTGGACTGGGTTTTCATTGGATATGCTATAAATAGTAAAGCATGTCAATTTTTGGTTCATAAACCTGAACATCTGTATATCCATAATAATATGATAATTAAATTAGATAATGTTGAGTTCATTGAACACATTTATCCATATAAGACTATACATGAGTTGTCTAGGTAAGAAAAATGACCTGGGGATGAACCAAACAAGAATGTACTTAATAAAGAAAATCCAAGGTATAGTAAGTTACAAAGGACGTCAACTTCTTTCGGGTTAGATTTTGTAACATTTCTTCTTAAAAATGAGCCTCAAACATTTAAAGAAGCGATGTCGTCTGCGGACCCTTTTGGAAAAAGGCAGTCAATAGTGAGATTGATTTCATCATCCTTCTCTAGGAAATAAACGTTTAAGTTCTAAATGGATCTTCAAAAGAAAAAAAATGAAAGCTAATAATACCATTGACAAATACAGGGCAAAATTTATTGTAAAAGGCTTTAGATAAAAAGAAGGAGTCAATTATTTTAGCACATACTCGCCAGTAACAAGGATAACATCTATTCAAATGTTGGTTGCTTTAGATATGGTATGTGGTCTTGAAATACATCAAATGAATGTGAAAAAAAATTAAATGGAGGATTGGGGGAAGAAATTCGCATGGAATAAGCCGAGGGTTTTATGGTTCATGTTAAGAAAAGAAAAGTGTGTAAACTTTTTTAGTCACTATATGGACTAAAGCAAGCAGCCAAATAGTGGCATGTCAAATTTAACCAACCCATTTTGTAAAATGTATTAAAGATAAATGAGTGTGATAAATGTGTTTATATTAAAGATACTCTAAATCACAAAGCCATTATTTTTTTGTATGTGCAAGACATGTCAACCATCAATAGAGTCATTTCTAAAATAAATGTTACAAAATGAATGTGTAAGAGTAAGTTTGATATGAAAGACCTTGGAGTTGCTGATATGATCGTAGGGATAAGAATTCATAGAAATCTACAAGACTTGCCATTTTCACAGTCTCATTACATTGAAAAGGTACTTGACCGGTTTAGGAATTTAGATTTTAATTATGCCAAGACACCACTGGATGTGAGATTTTCACTTCAAAAAAATGAATGTACGGCTCATAGTTGGAGTATGCAAGAGTGTTGAAAAGTTTAATGTATGTCATGATATGTATGCGATCATACATAGCATATGTTATTAGTAAATTAAGTCGATACACGATCAATCTGAATCAAACTCAGTGGATGGTAATTAAAAGAGTTTTGGGGTATCTAAAACATACTCAATACTATATTTTGTATTATAACAAATATCTCGGATTAATTGAAGGATATAGTGATACAAATTGGATCACCAGATTAAATGAAGTAAAATCCACAAGTGGATAGGTTTTAATAATATGTGGGCGATCAGTCTCTTGAAATTCATCCAAATAGACATGTATTGTCAACTGTACAATAGAATCTGAATTTATCGCATTAGATAAAGCCGGTGAAGTACTGAATCATTTTATAATTTCTTGAAATATATTCCTTATTAGCCTAAAGGATGAAATTATCCACCATTTACTAGGATATTCCAAAGATATTTCATAATTTATCCCACCATTTACTGTAGGATCTTCTTGGGATAATTTAAGATAAAAGGGTGAAATCCTATAGAATTTCAAAGCAATATGGAAAAAATGTACCTTTTAAGGTATCCTTTTTCTTGTGGAGATTATGGAAAAAAAGGCTACCTATAATGGAAATTCTTATTACGAATAGCATGGATGTCAGTGTGGTATGTTGCTTCTGTGAAGATGGTATTCAAGAAACTATTGATCATTTATTTATACAGTGCAGGGTGTATAAGAATCTATGAGATTATTTTGCATCTAGTGTAGGTGTTAATGGTCTGTTTCTGCAGCTCAAAGATAGTGTTCATAAATGATGGAATGCTGCAATTGTTTCTAAGATCAATGTTGTATATAAAGTTGTGCCAATGTTTATTTTGCGGTAGATTTAGAAGAAAAGACATTGTATTAAACATGGAGGCAAGAAGTCATATTTTAGCATGATGATAGAAATTACTAGGAACCTAGTATATCTAGCAAAGTTTCTCTTCACATGGTTAGACAATACCCCAGACTCTTGGACTGAAGTAGTGAGATTTATGGTTGCATATACACCAATGATTGGGTGTACAATAGTGATTTATAAGATGCCTAGTAGAGGTCAATATAAATGTAGTTCTGATGGAACTTCAACGGGCAATCATGGGCCTAGCTCAATTGCATTTTGTATTAGAGATGATGTTGGGAATATGGTTTATACAAAAGGAAAAAGAACTTGGGATGCTACAAATTTGGTGGCTGAAGTTGTGGATTTGAGAATAGGACTTGAATATTGCAATAGTAATAATTTGCTTCCAGTGTGCTTCGAAACTGACTCATTATCAGTTCTGAAAATTTTAAAAGAAAAGTGGGAGGTTTCATGGTGTATTACATTGGAGATAAGGAGAGTAAAAACACTCATGGAGGAGGTTCCAGTTGTGGTTAAACACACTTTCAGATAAGGCAACAATGTGGCTGATTTTATTGCTAACAAAGTTTTCTATTTTACAGGTGCAGATAGTGTAAGTTATACTACTTTTCAATAATTACCAAGAAAAGCAAAGGTTTTGTTGAACATGGATAAAGCTCAAATTCATAATTTGAGGATTAAAAAAATACAAAATGGAAATTTTAATGTGGATAGTAGGTAGATGCATCAACAATCATCAATCAACAATACAACAACAATTATACAGAGGGACAACAGACACACTACTTACCGTAACAACACATAAATAGCAATCCAATAAGTTATGATAATTGATAAAATAGAAACACCACATGTTATGATAATTGATAATACAAAAAGCAATACAAAAAGGAGCACAATTCCATCAAAATTTTACATAAAAGGACATAATTATGTGACTAAAGGGACTCTTCAGCCAAATTCAAAGGACTATAGAGTGGAAAAAAATCCATTACTTGATATAATTATCCATAGATCTACCGATTTCTACCTGTTAGATAGTGGTATCAGCTCCTCGATGAGCTTAACCTGTCAAGGGGCGAGGGAGGTGAAATTGATGATAACGATTATAGGGTTACAATAACAAGTAGATAATAGATTTATCTCTATGAAGGAGTTTAGATTTGCAACCAATTGAGGTGAAGAAGTCTTCGATTAGGCTGATTTTATAATGTTTGTGAGACTTGTAAATATTTTGAGTGAAAATACCTAAAACATAGCTTATTCTTCAAAAATGGAGCTCCATCTACATCAAAGAAACCTTTTTTTTCATCTATTTGTTTAATTTAAGCTAAACCCCAGCAGAATCAAGAAATCGCAGTGAAAAGGATGTAGAAGGCGACTTTTTATTTCCTTTTTTTGTCTGTTGTTTTTATTTATTTTTCTCAAACTTTCCTTCTTTTTTCTTTTGTCTGAGACAGGTCCAGACTCGAGTAATGGGCTTGTGGAATGGGACAAACTTTTATTATTATAAATATTCTCATTTTTATTTCTAATAAAAGGCATTTAAGGCCCTTTTTATGAAATAAATGCCTAAACATTTGGCACCAGTATGCATATATTATGATATACAAGATGCAATAGGTAGGGTAAGAATCATGATGTATAATGATAAATCTCGTTATATAAAATAAAGATAATATCATTAGAGAACTACTCTCTAGTGAAATTATCACGATTGACTATGTGAGGTCAAATAAAATGTGTTGGATCCACTTACAGAAAGTCTAACTAGAGAGAGAGTTGAGGAATCATCAAAGAAAATGGGTTTATGACATAGGACAAGTCATCAAGGCAGTAGCTCTATGTAACGACCTAAAAATTTGGTGAAATATGTTAAATTTATAATTTTGTATGATTTGACTTATTTACCCCTCTCTATAGTTGCATTATGGTATTTCTAGGGTATGGAGGTGATTCGCATGATTTCCGATGCATTTTGGTACCATTTATACGATATTAAGGTTTTTGATGGCTTCGAGAGCCTTATTTTGGACTTATATGAATATCTTTTGATCCGTACGACAGATGGTTGAACGAAATGCTCCAGTAGCTCCGTAATATCGATTTTAGGCTAGGTGGACCTTTGGTTTGGGTTCCAATGTATCCGAGCTCATTTCAACCTATTGGTCGAAAAGTTAAAAAATTGAAAATATGGGTGTGGGATCCACATTTGGTTGAAACGATCTCGAATGGAAAATCCTACTTCGCCAGCAGATCCAAAATGACGATTTTAGGGTGGTAACATATTTGGTGTGATTTTATGATTTTTAAATCTCTTTTCCACCCTCTGTTTGATAATAGTGATTTCGAGTTTCAGGGGTCAACTTTATGAAAATAATATTTTTTGAAAATTTGACTTTGCCAACACGTTCGGAACGTCAAATTTAGTACGGTTGCATAGTTTGTTTGTATATATCAAACTCCAAAAGAATCTCGAACACCCCGTCAAAGTCCGAATTGACTTTAAAAAACCAGCTTTTTAGTAAAAGTTGTACAGAAAAAACTACAATAATAAATAGTAGTTTTTAGCCTATTTTGCTCATTTTTCATCTTGCCTCTTGAGAGTTAAACCCTAAAATAATGTGGGAGCTTAAAATTTAAGCTTGTGGGAGATTGGATATCTAGAATGACATCAATTTCTAGATTCTATTACGGATTTAAGGTAATATTCACTCTTTTATTAGTAATTTCTTGACTAATTTCTCAAAACCCCAAAAATCTTAGGGCTAGATTTTAAACCCAAATTTCGCTCCTTTTAACTTGAATAATGTTTTTATCTTTTAATTACTAGTTATTCATCAATTAAACTTTAAAACAACCCTAATTCTTGATTTTAATTTTTCCCTTCTTTTTTTAAAACCCATTTTGGGGGCCTGCTTTGACCCCAAATCAAAAGTAATCAATATGGGTGTCGTTGGTTTTATTTTGACGTGTAGATTCCATATTTATGGGATATTTTTTATTGCAGGTGACATGCTCTTAGTGTATATTTTGTATGTTTTATTTACTACTTTGCTTGGTCGGCCTATGATACCTACTGAGTACAAGTGGACCATACTCATGTCTACTGCACCCTTTCGGTGCAGGCCCTAGTTCAGCGCTCCTCAGCTTACTTGACTCGGGCAATTGTTGGAGATTCTAAGGTAGCGGTTGGACATTCATGCACTCAATGTTCACCTATATCTTTCTATAGTAGTTATGTATTTATTAGTATTTGGAGACGGATATTATCCCTTTGTGGTTATTTTTCTGATGTAGTTGACTCTTGGATTGTACTAGTAGTTCTTACACTATTTGACATCTGGTTTTGGGCATTATTGGTATTTTGAATAAGTTCTTTGTGCATTGTTATGATTACTTGTATAGTTTAGCTTCATTCTAGAAGCCTTGTCTTGGGTATTTCTGTCCTTTCTTTTTCCTTTTTGTATCAGTTTGGGTGATAGACTTACTTGTCAAGGTACACCGTGATAAGTGCCATCATGACTCTTATTTTTGGGTCGTGAAAAATTATTATCAGATCAAGCAGGTTCATGTAATACCCCACACTTTTCCTAGCTTAAATTCACTCCTAGAATGTTAAGAATAGCTTTCAAAATGAAGAAGATTTATATCATACGGAATTTTCTAGAATTGGACCTCCCATTGTGTGGAAAATTGAATAAGCTTTCCATCTATACGAAATTCGCCCAATTTTGACACTCGGTGAAGGAGTAATGACGTTTTAAGTTAACAGTGTGCCACCTGGGCACTCGGTACGTCGCGGAGAAGGGTAAAATGATGATTGTCAAATTCCAGTTGCCCTCGGCGATAGCCTTGTGTCATGGAGAAGACTAAATTCCCAATTGTCCCATTCCTGTAGACCGACACGATATTGACGCATCGCGGAGAAGGCCAATTTCCTAATTGTCGATTTCCAATAGCCCAACGCGATATTGGCGCATCGCGATATTGGCGCATCGCGCCAGTGACCAAAATGGCATTTCAAAGGGTCACCGCGATGGTGGCGCATCACGGAGAATGTCCAGTTCCCACTCGTCCATTTTCCAGTAAGCCACCGCGATAGTAGCACGTTGCGGTGGCCACCCAAATCGAAAAAAAGATTACATTTTTAGTTTCATCCAGAAGTTTAAAGAGGGCATTTTAGTCAATTCCCAAGATCCCAATTCGTCCAAAATAAGAAATTAAACCCATTCTAAGCACTTTATGCCCAATTTCATCAATTCTCTCCCAAAGCAAAACCCTAAAGCTCCAAAGCTTCTTCTACAAATAATTAAAATCCTCCATTGATTCTCCAAGAAAGCTTAAGATATAGGATTTCCAAGGCAAGATAAGCAAGAATCCATCTCCAAGAACTCAAATAGGAATCAATAATTTAAGTTTCTCCATCTAATCATCAATCAAGGTATGTGGGCTTTATGAACCAGGATCTTCTTTCATCCTTGTGCCCAAAACCAAGCTTTTACATTTAATTCATATGATTTTGAATGATATTACATGAGTTTTGATTTAGGGTTCATACCCATTATTGTTATTTTCAAAGTAATGAGTTTCTGAGATATTTTGAAGATGAATTGCATGTCTATTTTCATATTTTCATGCCTATTGCAGTAAATTACAGATTTTGAGATGGATTATCATTGTTTTCAATATCAAGCATGATTATTATGATGTTTTGACATGAGATTGAAGCATGGGTTACTACCCCAAGATTGAATATTATTATTTCAAGAAAGATGATGTTTTAAGCTTTCTATTATCAGATTATTTATAGATTTTCAATACAGTTCTGATCTTTTGATCATCGGATTAGCTATGGAATTTACTTTTTAGATTATTACAAATTGCAGAATTCATATCAATTTTATTTACAGATTTTATCAGATGAATGCATAATTGGTTTTAGATAAACCCTTATGCTAGTTTTAAAGTGGATTTCCAACAGAATGAGTGTAGCAAATAAAAAAGGAGTAGTATTTAGCACCGAGCAAGAAGTGTGGAATTAGCATGCCCTATCTTCCACAGAACTACATAGACCACGTAGGTACAGATTATGAGATTATTCCCATTTCTATATGGATGATAGATTTAGCTTATGATCGATCACATAGAAAGTAGGTTATACTCCCTGGCAAGAGTATAACACCTCTCCCCAATGTGAAGTTTCTTTCTTAGGAGGACGAGATGTTGGAATCCATGTAGCTCGCATGGTTTATGTTAGTTAAAAGAACCTCCCTTAAGATAAAGTATTTTCCCTACAGTTTAATAGTAAAGAATTTCAGAAAACTAAGTGTAAAGGCTCACAGTTTACTCAAATTATGCTTTACAGAAAGATAACAGTTATAGACTTCAGCTTTTAGATTTCAGATTTCAGAAGTGAGCTCCTTCTACACTTAGACAGTATGATTTACAGATAGAATACAAGTATAGCTTTCAGAACTAAAAGTTATGACTCACTGACTTATAAAGTATGATTTATTTATTATCCATGATTTTAGTGTTTCAGATATTCCAGCTTATGTGAGTCATTTACATTTAGCATGCATTGTTTTATAAATGATGATGATGAGCTAATGTTATTACTTATGCATTTCACCCCCATATACTCAGTACATCCTCAAAGTACTGATCCACATATACGTCTATGTGTTACATTGTCTCACAATGTAGGTTCAGGTGCTCAGTATCAACCACGGGAGTAGTTCAAGCATCTCCATCTACATCCAAAAGTTGGTGAGTCCTTATAGTTCAGGGACCTATTACTTAGATTTTGCAGTTTATCGATTTATGAGATTTTAGCATTTCTTTCAGATAGTTCGAGTTAGCTGGGGGTTTGTCCCAGTGACTCTCTAGTATTAGTAGTAGAGGCTTGTCAGACGACTAGTTTTGATTCAGATTATTCAGTATTGATGTTTCAGATATTATTCTCAGATAATATAGACAGTTTCCGCATTCTAGTATGACTTTTATATCTATATTTCCATCATTATGAGACTTAGTCTCAGTAATATGCAGAAAGGGTTAGCTTAAGGCTACTCATAGTCTTGAACACCGTGTGACATCTCGGGACCAGGTTTTAGGGCATTACAGTTCATTAGTCTCAGTGGTGTAAGAACGATATGTCTAATAGAGTTTCGTAGATTGGTACGTAGACATCTGTATCTATCTTTAAGAGGCTATAGGACATCTTTAGAAAACTTCCCTCATTTTATTCTTTATCGTGCGAAGTTCTTTCGTACCTTGTGTTCTGAGTTGTGCTTCACTGTTTCTGCACGGATAGTGTGGTTTATACAATATCTTATCAGTTGAGAGATGCAGCGAAAGATTGGTGGAGTTTGCTTGTAAGTTGTAGACCCCATGATTTTCCTAAGACAACTTGGGATCAGTTCGTCGAGGCTTTACTAGAGAGATTTTTGCCTTTCAGTTTGAGAAACCGTATGCGGGACGAGTTTGATCATTTAGGGCAGGGCTCTATGACAGATGCTGAGAATGAGGTACGCTTCCATACCTTGTCTAGATATTCCTATGATAGCATTTCTACCAAGTCTGAAAAGATTTAAAAGTTTATGAAGGGTTTGGATGTCTCCCTTCAATTAGTTACGTCTTAAATGGTTGTGTTTGGGGCTTCCTTACAGAGTATTATGGATCATGCTAACATAACAGAGGGTATTTTTAGTGCATCTCAGGGAGGCACCAAGAAGGCACGACGATTTGGTGAGTTTAGGAGTCAGACCACTTGAGGCAAAAATTTTAGAGGTTCTCATGGATACCATAGTAGTCCAGTGTAGGCGGATTTAAAGAGTTGACATGACCCGACCGGGGGCCTTGTTGTAATGGGCATCCTAAGTCCATCCAGGACCGGAGACCACCCCCGTTACCCAACCCAACCTCCAATCGCCTGTCCTGAGTTGGCTAATTTTCGAGCATATAACAAGATAGTGTAACAGTTCATATGAAAACTCTTGGATAGGATCACAACCATGACCGGCCCAACCGAGTCCAACCATCCCGCAGCAACCGTACCAAACCATTCTAAAGGCCATAACCAAATAAGTTCCAAAACATAATTTAAATAATCCCAAAATAAAATATGATAGAACAACCAACAATCCCATCGACTGGTGTCATCCCCAATGTCAATACCAATACTAAGGCTGAAACCAATACTAATCCCGCCCATTCCAACCCATAGAAGTACCACAAAGCCTCTAACCAAAAAAGTAATAGAATTCGGTTGGGATATGCCCCCTCACCATTGCCAAAACCAATATCCAAAATAAAATCAAAGTGTCTAGAAATATCCATAACATGAAATGGAGCCTTCCGAAGGGATAGAAGCTCACCACTTCAATAAAGATGTTGATCCCTAAGTCAATCACTATATAGGAGGAGTAGAACGGTCGGTTCCTGCATAGCGTGGGTATAAAGCCACTAGTGAATGCTAGCATGATATCATGATAAGGATAAAATAATATCATTTATAAAGACAAGTAAAAAAAACATTCATATTCACACAACCATACACACACACATATATATAACCATAATAGAAAAGGGGACCAGGTTTAGCATACATTTAAAACCTTTAACTGGGCTTGTAGATTTGCCATCCTAAACCACCCATGGGCTATATGGGTTCATCTCCCCCTACTAAAAGGGTGCGTGAAACCGCACAACTAGGGAATAAAACCTGGTATGACTAGTACATCCCCCAAAATATAGTGTGACATCATGCACACGGTCACCAAGACCAACCTCACATCAGCAGATATGAGTTCTTAGTTTTGGTCCTCCCGGGACCTCCACCTTCCACGACTTTGCTACATATCCCGTCATTATTTTCCATTAAAACCATTACCAAGCAACCAATCAATCCATTTAGAATTTATTAACCAAGGTCATTTAGTGATGGTATCGTCATACCGACCATACTTTCAAGTACTATCCATAGCCAACCATATGTAGGTTTAAGGGGACTTCTAAGTGCCCTTCAATTTACCATATTAAACCACTTAGGGGATTCCATGTACCCCAGAAGCATAACCATTTAGCCATTTACCTTTCCAAGCTATTTAAACCATGCATAATTCCTTTACCAAGTTTTAAAACAAGTGAGAGTTCTATTAAAAGTACTCAATGCAATGAAAATATTATTATAGGCATTTTGTCAAACACATTGGGGGCATAATATAACCAAAACCAATTTCAATTACCAATAAACCATTCTCATGCAAATACAATCATCCAAAACCACAATTAATGCACATAAAGCATAATTAAAACCATGGAAAATCATAACCAACCATTTAATATCAAAAACCTCAAATATAGTTAAAAATCAAAATCATACAATCAATAAAGTCATAAAAACATTCATAAAAAACCATCCTTCTAGTTAGAATTAACAATGGGGGAAGAGAATATGCCTTAAACTAAGATAATGATGGAAAGAGATCACTAAGACAAGCCCCAAATTAATCCTCTAGTTGAAACCCTAGATTCTCTTTCCCAAAAGCTTTTGACAGAGTTATCAACACAACCCGAACATCAAACCATGTCATATGGACACTTCAAGCTCACATGAATTGGTGGCCACCCTGATAACTTAACCTAAATATCTCATCATACCATAGGAGTCGAAGAAACTCTAACTAATACATCAGAATAGCGGAAATAATACCATAAGTCAATATTAGATTTATTATAATAAACTACGCCCAAGTTCACAGTTGTTCAAAATACCTCTACACAATATCGGAGTCAATAAACGTATGCGTCGGGACAGGCCCCTAACTATAGCCAAACCAAGTCTTAAAGAGACTAAGTCTAAAGATAGAGACCAAGAAATAACTCCTTCCAAAGTAAGAAAGCTCACCGCTTTAAGTCAATCACAAACCGCCTCGATCTACAAATCACTATACAGGTAAAGAAAAAGATGTTTTGGGCCCTACATTGCATGGGGATGTAGCATCCGGAGATGGTTGGCGGTTGGAACACTAGCATGTTACTCAAGAATAAGTGATAAAATAACATCATCATTCAACAATAAGACAATATATCACATTCCATCTCATTCACACACTTATCCATACATATAGAAATATTACATGCTAATCAAGATATCATATCAAGGCTCGTCATCATTCTCAAGAATTTATTCATTAGACATAAAGTAGAGGACTACCACTTCCCACACTCATAGACTCATCATTCTTAACATGCTAAAGACTTCAACCACAATCACATTATCATTTAAACAAGGGACTTTACCCATACACGTTCATCATGTTAAGGGACTCTAACCTCATTCTCATTCATTAGACAAGGGACTTTAACCTCTTGTCACATGTGGACTCTAACCACAAGACTTTTCATAAAACTAGGTACCTTGACCTCATGAGATCTCATTAGGCATGGGACTCTAACCATATGCAATTTTATTAGGAAATAGACTTTAACCCTAATCCATTTCATAAGGAAAGGGACTCCAACCATAAGCCATCACAACCATCATAACCGATATTGGGACTCTAACCCTTTACTCATGCATCATTATACATTTAATGGACTTTAACCAATTCAACATTATTCATGACCACAAGGTCCTTATGGGAGCCTTTATTGCTCAACCATCTCATTAGGTCGATGCATTCATTCAATTAATCACATAATTCATTTTATGGTCCTCAAGACCCTCACAAGATATTCATATTTCAATAGCATTCTTATACCACAATCTAGTTCAATACACTATGCAAGTTCATTTCACATTGAGGGACTTCAACCCCTTATTGGTCATTAGCAAACAAGGTTATCATCACATCTTTCATGGCTTATAATACCTCAGCAATATCATTCAACAATCATTCATACTCATTTGGGCCCTTTCCCAAGCTCAACACATTGTCAACGTACAACTAGTCATTTCATTTAGTCATTTTCACAAACACCTTGCCTGCATACCTTTAATAAGGTCATTTTCATGGTAGATGTCATCAAGGTTAGGGTTACTCAATACCCTCATGTTTAACAACACACAACAAGCATCTATATATAAAATCTACCATCAATAACATATATCAACACAAGTACAAACAAGAATCATCATTATTCATTGATAAGTATCAAAACCCTTTTTATTTGATTCAAAACCACTATGTACACTTACTAATCCAAGTGTTAAATACATGGGTTTAGAGTTATTTGAAAAGGTAAGAGATACATTTTTTAAATAAGAAGACACACCAATAATCTTGACTCTCTTTCTTTCCATAAGATGAACACCTCCAAACCCTAGCCTCCAATCGTGCTTTCAAGAGCCTTTAGAGCTTTTAGGAGTGTTTAAATCTTGACAATAAAGACTTGGGAGGCAACCAAGACTTATATAGGTAAAGGAATTATGGTTTTAGGCAAGTGATAACCAAAAGGTCCTTGGTTAAAATTTGGAAAACAAATATGTGCAGGGGTACGACTCCCCCTCACGGTTCACTTTGCAATCATAACCTAGGGTATGATTGGTACCCTAACTTGTATCCTAGCCTTCTCCTAGGTCAACCAAAATGTTGTGGATACAAAAAAGGACCTTTGAGTCATAACTAAGGGGTACAACTCACCCCCTAAGTCTTAAGCTCCATCCATGACCAAAACAGTCCACTCTAGGTTAGGTTTCCCTCTATACGATTGAGTAGTTTACAACTCGTAAGCATGGTTACAACCAAGGTATGACCTTGTCATATGTTGGACAATATACTAACCTAACATACTATCTAGTATATGAAAAAGTAGGTCATGTTAGGTACGAGTCGTGACCTAGGGTACGACTCAAGTACCTCCGACCTTATCCACTCCAGAGATATCAAAGAGATTGTTGTCTTCTTCAAATGTTCAAGTCTAAGTGTTTTAACTCTTTTCCATATGGATATGTGAGTATAGATATAAGTTAACACCCTTATATTCACCTGAGAAGTCCTTACACAAGTTGGAAACAACAAATAACAAGGATAAAACACAACACACATATCATGATCATTGCCATTCAACTAAGATTTGCAAGGTCACATTCTCAGGTGTTTAAATTATAGAGTGTTTTAGAAGAGTTTATAAGTGTTAATGAATGAAAGAATAGAGTAAATAACCTCCTAAGTAGGTTGGAAGTCATGGGACCTTGTTAGGATAAGTAGAGAAAAATCTAGAATACCCACACTTAAGTTGCCCAAAACCCCATCCCAGGGGTATGACTGACCCTCATGAGTTGTACCCTCCAATATGATTGGTACCCTCCACTCATATCTTAGTATTAACCTTTGAATCCAACATTATCCGGTATACGACTCATACAACCAAGTCGTATCTGAAGCATACGATTGTACCCTTCATTCATACCTCTGGCAAATTAAACCCAAGGAAGATTTGGACACTGTCCACCATACGAGTCCATGGTATGACTCATACACTAGATTACGCTCATGGTGATCCACTCGTACTCAGATCCAACCTAAGTAACCAAGTATAAGATTAAGTTAAGCAACCAAATGATCTGTATCCACTAATACGACTCGTACCCCTAAGTCCTATTCATTCCAGTAACCAAAATCCATCCCACCAACTAATATTGGTTAGAATACGATAGGACCATACCTTTTATACCCCATTATACGACTCATTCCCATGAGTCGTATTAGGTCCACAGACCAGAATTCCAGGAAATTTTCTAAGGGTTAAAATCCAGGGTGTTATAAGAGTTCAGGTGGTGAACCTTTTAGTTCAGTAGTTCAGGATATTTTTTTTAGCCTAGTCGTACCTTCTTGACTAGCCGTAAAGGGTTCTATATCTGTGATAAGATTGACCATGTGGCCAAGTACTGTCCTCGTCGGGTGATTCAAGCTACTCCTATTTCATCTTTGAGGAGTATGGGTACTACCAGTGGTGCAAATGGCAGGGGTAATAGAGCTCTTGGGGGTGGTTGTGGGGAAACTCAGGTAGTTGGTGGTCGTCAGGCTACCCAGGCAGCTGGTGGTCGTAGTTAGTGTTATTCTATACCAACCAGACCTGAGGCAGAGGCTTTTGATGTTGTAATTACAGGTATTATCCCCATTAGTTTCAGACCTACATCTGTATTATTTGATCCTAGATAGACTTATTCCTATGTGTCTGTGTATTTTGCTTTGGGTTTTGATTCTGTTAGTGAACCTCTTGCCATGCCTATTCAATATCTACCCCGATAGGTGATTCTTTAGTGGTGAATCAAATGCACCAATATTGTGTTGTGACTTTTGTCAAGCGTGAGACTTTGGTAAACTTGCTTGTGTTAGATATGGTCAATTTTGATATTATTTTATGTATGAATTGGTTGGCTCCTTATCATGTTGTCTTTAATTATTTTTCTAAGACTGTGACTTTAGCTTCGTTGGGTGTGCTAAGGATAGCTTGGAAAGGTGCACTTCATTCGGGTCCTAAAACGATTATATCTTATGTTCAGGCTCATAAATTGATTGAGAGGGTATGTTTATCTTACTTGGATCATATGTGTGACCCCAATATTATTTCACCTTTTTCCTTAGATTCTATTCATGTTGTCTGTAAGTTTATGGATGTGTTCCCTATGGACTTTTCTGGTATGTATCCAGATCGACATATTGGTTTTGCTATTGATATTGAGCTAGGAACTGAGCCCATTTCTATTTCTTCTTATAGGATGGCCCCAGCAGAGTTGAAGGAACTGAAGGATCAGTTGTGAGATTTATTGGATAATGGATTAATCTGACATAGTGTTTTTCCTTGGTGTGCGTCTGTCTTGTTTATGAAGAAAAAGGATGGGTCTATGTGGATGTGTATTGATTATCGATAGTTGAATAAGGTGACAGTTAAGAATAATTATCCTCATTCTTGCATTGATGATTTATTTAATCAACTTCAAGGTGTTGTAGTGTTTTTAAAGATTGATTTGAGGTTCGATTGTCACCAATTGAGGATTAGAGCTTCGGATATTCTGAAGACAGCTTTTTGAACTCGATATGGTCATTATAAGTTCTTGGTCATGTCTTTTGGGTTGATCAATGCCCCTGCCGCATTTATGGAGTTGATAAACCGGGTATCCGACTGTATGTCAACTCCTTTGTTATTATGTTTATAGGTGATATCTTGGTTTATTCTAAGAGTGAAGTTGAACATGAGGAGCATTTTCGTATTGTGCTTTAGAGATTGAGGGATGAGAAGTTGTATGCCAAGTTTTCTAAGTTTGAGTTTTGGTTGGAGTATGTTTCTTTCTTGGGTCATGTGGTGACTAAGGAGGGTGTTATGGTTGATCCAGCCAAGATTGTCGTAGTTCGTAATTGGGATAGACGTACTTCGCCTATCGAGATTTGGAGTTTTGTTAGCTTAGCAGGCTATTATCGATGTTTTATTGAGGGTTTCTCTTCTATTGCAGCTCCGTTAACCAAGTTGACTCAAAAGAAGATTTCCTTCCAGTGGTCTGATGCTTGTGAGGTAAGCTTCCAAAAGCTCAAGGATTTGTTGACTTTAGCTCCTATCTTGACTTTGCCTAGGGAAGGGGTGGATTTACCATATTTTTTTATGCTTTAAGTGTTGGGTTAGGTATTGTGTTGACACAGGAGGGTAAGATAATTACTTATGCATCTCGTTAATCGAAGCCTTATAAGGGGAATTATCCTACCCATGATTTGGATGCGCAGTCGTGTTTGCCTTGAAGTTGTTGAGGCACTACTTGTGTGGAGTCCATTATGAGATCTTCTTAGATCATCATAGCCTTCAGTACTTCTTCACCCAGTGAGATCTTAATATGAGGCAGCATCATTGGCTTAAGTTGCTTAAGGATTATGACTTGACTATTCGCTACCATTTGGGCAAGGCTAATGTGGTTGCAAATGCCTTAAGTCGAAAGTCGACTGGCATGGGTAGCTTAGCGCATATTTTGACCTATGAGAGGCATTTGGCCTTAGAGATGCAGTCTTTAGCTAACCAGATGGTTAGAATTAATATTTCAACACCTGGGTGTATTTTGTTATTTGTGGAGGCTAGATATTTTTTATGGAGCAAATTCTAGCTCATCAGTTTGACGATGTTGGATTGAGGTTGATTCGAGATAAGGTGTTGAGTGGGGGGATAAGGAAGCCTCACTTGATTTAGATAGAGTTTTGAGCATTGGATCCTGAGTTCGTATGCCGAGAGTGGGTGATTATATTAGGTTGATCTTGGAGGAGGCCCATTGTTTCAGATATTCTATATATCTAGGTATGACTAAGATGTATCATGATTTAAGGCAGTACTACTTGTGGGGTGGTATGAGGTGAGATATAGTGGATTATATGGCTCATTGCCTATGTTTTCAGTAGGTGAAGGCCGAGCATATGAGACCTGGTGGATTGCTTCAGAGGTTACCCATTCTCGAGTAGAAGTGGGAACATATCACCATGGACTTAGTGACTGGTTTTTCTCGTACATCTCATGGTTCTGACAGTGTTTGGGTCATTATGGGTTGATTGACCAAGTCAACTCATGTTATTTCAATTTAGGTCTCATTCAGTGCTGAGAGGTTGGCCTGTATCTACATTTGTGAGATTATGCGTCTTCATGGTATGCTGGTGTCCATTATTTCAGATTGAGGTCCTGTGTTCATATCTCACTTTTGGTAGACTTTTCAAGATAAGTTGGGTACATGGGTTTATCTTGCCACAACGTTTCACCCCCAGACTGATGGCTAGTCAAAGCGGACTATCCAGGTTTTGGAGAATATGCTCCGCGTATGCGCGATAGATTTTGGTGGCCTGTGGGAGCAATATTTGGCTTTAGCAGAGTTTGCACATAATAATAGCTACCATTCCAGTATTGATATGGCTCCTTTTGAGGCATTGTATAGTAGACGTTGTCACTCCTCAGTTGGTTAGTTTGATGTTTCAGAGGTGAGACCTTGAAGTACGCACTTACTTCGTGAGTCTTTGGATAAAGTCTGGGTCATTCAGGATAGACTTAGAGCAACTCAGAGTAGGTAGAAGTGCTATACTGATCGTAGACTTCGTGCCTTGAGATTTAGTCTTGGTGATCGTGTCTTCTTTTGAGTTTCACCCATGAAAGGTGTGATGAGGTTTGGAAAGAGAGGCAAGTCTAGCCCTAGGTATATTGGTCCATTTGAGATTCTTCGGACTGTTAGTGATGTGGCTTATGAGTTGGATTTTCCCCTTGATCTATCAGATGTTCATCCATTTTTTCATGTTTCTATGCTTCGTCCTATATTCCTGATGAGTCTCATGTTATTCGTTGGTAGTCGGTTCAGTTAGATGAACATTTGTCCTCTGTTGAGGAGCCAGTCTCCATTTTGGCTAAGGATCGAAGACGGTTGCGCTCTAGAGTTATCCCTGTGGTTAAGGTTCAGTGACGGCATCGACCTGTAGACGAGGCTACTTGGGAGTTCAAGTTTGATATGCATAGTTCATATCCTCAGCTCTTCATTGATTCAGGTATTTTTTTTGTCTTAGTTTGAGAATGAACTAGAATTTTAGTGGTGGATGATGTAACGACCTAAAATTTTGATGAAATATGTGAAATTTGTGGTTGTGTGATTTGACTATTTTACCTCTCTCCGTAGTTGCATTATGGTATTTCTGGGGTGTGGGGTGATTGGCATGGTTTTTGATGCATTTTGGCACCATTTATGCGATATTGTGGTTTTTGATAGCTTCGAGAGTCTTATTTTGGATTTATGTGGATATCTTTTGATCCATGTGACGGATGGCTGAACAAACTGCGCCAGCAGCTCCGAAATATCGATTTTAGGCTAAGTAGTCCTTTGGCTCATTTTGACCTATTGATCGAAAAGTTGAAAAATTGGAAATGTAGGTGTAGGACCCATATTTGGTCGAAACGATCTTAGATGGAAAATCCAACTTGGCCAACAGATCTAAAATATCAATTTTAGAGTGGTAACATGTTTGGTGTGATTTTATGAATTTTAAATCTCATTTCGACCCTCGATTTGGAAAATTATTATTTCGGATTTCGGGGGTCAACTTTGTGAAAATGATGTTTTTTTAAAAATTTATCTTCGCCAACATGTCCAGAATGTCGAATTTAGTGTGGTTGCATAGTTCGCTTGTGTATATCGAATTCTGAATGAATTTCGAGCACCCTATCGAAGTCCGAATTGACTTTTTAAAAAAATCAAATTTCTAGCAAAAGCTATGCAGAAAAATCTGAAATAATAAATAACAGTCTTTGGCCTATTTTTCTTATTTTTCATCTTGTCTCTTGAGAGTTAAACCCTAAAATAGTGTTAGAGCTTAAAAGTGAAGCTTGTGGGAGCTTGGATAGCTAGATTAACATCTATTTCTTGATTCTATTACAGATTTAAGGTAAGAATTTACCCTTTTCTTAGTAATTTTTTGATTAATTTCTCAAAACCCCAAAAATCTTAGGGCTTGATTTTAAACCCAAATTTCACTCTTTTTCACTTGAATGATGTTTTTATATTATAATTACTAGTTTTTCATCAGTTTAACCTTCAAAACAACTTCGATTTTTTATTTTAACTCAAGTTTTAAAGATTTTATCCGATAAAGCTTAAAAATAATTTTTCTTCAATTTGAACCTCATTTTTTACACGATTTGACTTGAGCTTTCAGCTGTAGATTTCTAAGAATATGGAGAACACATTTTTGAAGTAAAGTTATATTTTTTCCCTTCTTTTTTGAAAAATCATTTTGGGGATTCATTTTGATCTCAAATCAAAAGTAGTCAATATGGGTGTCACTGGTTTTGTTTTGACGTGGAGATTCCATATTTAATAATTTTAGCAGATTTTGGGATTGTTCGTGAAAATTAAGATCGCAGGTTTAAAGTATAGTTGACCGATTTTAGCTTTCGATGTAGGTTATGACTTAACTCTTTCAAACTGGGTTAGATAGTAAATGATGGTACAAAATGCTTGTTAAGGGTGGGAACTAATCATGAAAAATATCTATATATGTGTTGCGCCAGTGTGGGGCCTATATGTGATGTAATTGTCAAAATTAAGATATTATGTGATATGTGTGACCGTGTGGGGTCCTATGTGATATTGATAGCCTTGAATATATGAGAATAATTGTATTGTTAAAATGCTTAATGTGGTACAATTGGTGTATTGTGATTATATTCATACATTATTGGCATATGAGACATATGAAAATTCATGGATGAAACGAAAATAATGAGTGGTTATTGGCTCACGTGGTTGTGGAAATGAATCATTGTGGTTGGTTGTGGAAATATATTATGTGATTGGTTATGGAAATATATCATGTGGTTGGATGTGGAAAAAATAATTGTGATGGGTTGTGAGCATTACATCTTTATATCATACTCATTCATGAAATATTGGTACCACCATGACAATATCTGAGAAATACTAGTAACACCTGAAAGCACCTTTTCGAGGGATATGCCAAAAAGAAGATATGATATATGTGGATTGTATACGGGTTGACAAACCCCTCATGGGTCCTGCGTTGGAGGGCTTGCCTCCGTAGGTGTATATAGGGATTGTGCGATGATCCTAGAGGTTGTGCGACGACCTCGTAAAGCACCATCATCATCATCATCATCATATACATTGCACTTACTTTATTGTGTTGTGTTGCCATATTGACTTGTCATTTATGTAATTGTCCTATCTTCTTTTACTTGTATTTGATGATCTTGTATATGCATATTCCCTCTTGTTCTACTTATATATGATGTAATGCATACTTGTGTTCTATATTTTTGTGATGTTGAAATATATGTGATATATTAGAACTGTTAGTGCAGGCGGTGTGGGCTACCGTTGTGGGGCATTTTCTGATTGCAGGTGACATACCCTTAATGTATATTTTGTATGCTTTATTTACTACTTTGCTTGGTCGGCCTATAATACCTACTAAGTACAAGTGGACTGTAATCATGCCTACTGCACCCTTTCGATACAGGTTCTAGCTCGAGTGCGCCTCAACTTGCTTGACTCGAGCGATTGTTAGAGTTTCCAAGGTAGCGGTTGGACATTCATGCGTTCAAGTTTACCTCTATCTTTCTATAGTAGTTATGTCTTTATTAGTATTCGGAGACAAATATTATTCCTTTATGGTTATTTTTCTGATGTATTTGACTCTTGGATTGTATTAGTAGTTCTTACACTATTTGACACCTAGTTTTGGGCATGATTGGTATTTTGGATAAGTTCTTTCCGCATTGTTATGATTACTTGTGTGGTTTTCTTCGTTCTAGAAGTCTTACCTTGGGTATTTCTGTCTTTTCTTTTTCCTTTTTGTATTGGTTTGGGCGATAGGCTTACTTGTCAAGGTACGCCGCGACAAGTGTCATCATGACTCTTGTTTTTGGGTCGTGAAACTCAGCCTAGCAGACTAGAGATACCAAGAGTTCGGCTCAAGTAGATCAAACAAAGTTGTGACTGGCGGTTCAACATTGTCAATATACTCAACTTATTCTCATGATGAAGATAATGTTCAGAAATAAGGATAAAGCTTATGGTTTGAAGCTTTTTAATGGTTTTTAAGTTTGGTAGGTTTGAACAAATAGTTTGATCTATAGGATTAAATGTTTAGGAATCACCTATGTGAGGGTGAAGTGGAAGTCACTTCAAGGAGAATGATAGTAAATTTGTATTCTCTAAGTTCTCATGAAATCAAAAAGTGTTCATGGTTGAAACAAACAAAATTATAAGAACCATAAATGGTAAAAGGTTGGTTGTATGACTTGTGTTGTCTAAGTGTACATTAAAGTTCAATGGTTCAAAAATATCATATATAACGATTGACCGAGTGCATCCAATGCAAGTTCAATACGGAAAGTTCAAAGAAAAATCTACTTATCTAGATAGAATTAGTTTTTACTTGTAGATCACACACTTGTCTGAATATTTGTTGATATAGTAGTCATTCACCATTCATGTAGGGGATTGTCAGGTTTTTAAGAGGTGTGAATGGAAAATGAATAGGTATTTTTCAAAAACTACACCAAGACAAAGGATGCAATTTTAATAGGCACCTTTTCAATTTGGATGGTTATGACTTTTCCAATCGATTGTGACTTTTTCAAAGAGTTACACATTTTTTGAAGAGTTGCACCTTTATGAAGAGGTGCACCTTTCTGAACAATTGCTTCTCTTCATGAAGCATCACCTTAATGGTTATAAATATCTATTTTTTTTCTCTAGTACATTCATGAAATTTTGAAGTAAAAATACACCACTTTCTTGAAAAACTTTAGTGTGATTTGCTATCGTAGAGTGCGTTCAAAGTTCGACAGAGTTTGAGGTACCGCTATTTTGTTGAAGTGATTCATTTTATCCTGAGAGAATATATTCCATAACCTCGGGTACATACAAAGCACTCCTATGTACTAGTAAGAACACACTCCTACCCACTAACTCTCTACCCTAATTCGCATCTTTCATACCTTTATATTAAGGTTTCATGTCCTCTGCAAGTTATAACTACTCTATGTCATGCCTAATCACTTCCATCCAATATTTCTTCGACATACCTCTGCCCTACCTGAAACCATCCATAGCCAGCCACTCACACCTCCGTACTGGGTCATCCGTGTACTTTTTCATCATATGCCTGAACCATCTCTACTTCATTTTTTGAATCTAGTCTTCCACTGAAGTCACTCCCACGAGCCCCATCTTCTCTCGAATAATCTCATTTCTAACTCTATCTCTCCTAGTATGCTCACAGGTCCATCTTAATATCCTCATCTCTGTCACCTTCAACTTTTGAATGTTGAAGTTCTTAACTGGCCAACACTGCGCTCCATACAAAATAAATAATTGGACTGTCACTCTATATAACTTATCTTTAAGCATAGGAGGCACTTTTTATCACATAAGACTCCCGAAGCGAGCCTCCGTTTCAACTATCCTACACCGATATGGTTCATGAAATCCTTGTCAATTTCTCCATTCTCCTGAATTATAGACCTAAGATACTTGAAACTGTCTCTCTTTCGAATGGCCTAAGAATCCAGTTTCACTACTATGTCAGCCTTATGTGTCAAATCACTAAAGTAAGAGTATTAAAAACCCACTTCTTTAATATTAAGTGGGGTCGTTTGGTGTAAGGTATAAGTTATAATAGTCCCAATATAATACAGGATTATTTTATCCCGCATTTGGTTGGAGGTACAACTTAGTCCCGGGATTATTTATTCCACCATTTATACCATAGTAATCAGATAAGTAATCTCATATATATGTTGGGATAACTAATCTCGGGATAACTCTTTCCCAACCAGACGACCTTTAATAGTAATTGAAAATAATTATCAATTAAGTGACAATACGAGTATTTTAGGTAGTTATTGAATGATAAAATTGAAGGGGAGCCTTAGAGTAACTGGTAAAGTTGTTGTCATGTGACCAAGAGGTCATGGGTTCAAGCCTTGGAAACAGCCTCTGGCAGAAATGCAAGGTAAGGCTGAGTACGATACACCCTTGTGGTGGGGCCCTTCCCCGGACACCGCGCATAACGGTAGCTTTAGTGCACCGGGCTGCCCTTTATTGAATGATAAAATTGATATTTAAGATAATAATAAAAAAATAAATTAATTGATATTTAAGATAATAATAAATAATTAAATTAGATAAATGGAAAAATAAAAATAAAAAATATTTTTAGTAGAAAAGATAAGTTAAAAAGATCAGAGAGTGGCAGAGAAAGATAATGACCATTTCTTGAACACGATAAGACCATTTCCAACAACATTTTATTTTTACACTCTAAAAAGAATCTTCTTCTTTCTTTAATATTATATTATTTTTATATATATATATATATAAAAATGATACAATGAGTTTTTTTCCTGATACTGGTGGATCTGGAAAGGACTTACCAGATTACTATATTATTGTTGTAATTTTTTAAATTATTATGTTATGTATTATATTTTTAACAATTTTATCTTGTATCAAGTATTTTGTGTACTAATTTAATTACTCATTTTATACTTACGCTTTTAATTTTTGTGATGGTCACATGTATTGTACAACTACAAATTATAATAGAACAAAATTATATTTTTTTAAAAAATATATACGGTATTAAATTAATAAAATTTAAAATTAATATAACAAATATTACATTAGAAAATAAGTATGAATATTAGGGACTTAATTAATTATCGAATATAATTTTTAATATGTTAAATTATAAATGGTATACAATATAAATGCTAAAATTATAATCAAAAAGTAAAATAGAGAGGATGAATAGTAACTCTCTCTATTTGAAAGTTACTATTTAGGGAGTTTTACATAAATCCCGTTTAGTTTATCAATAATTATACTCTATTTCAACTTTTTTTAAAATTTCGTAAAATCTCTATTTTTAATTTTTCAGATATATATATTAAAAGAGATACATGATTGATGTTACATTTAAGAAATAAATAATTCGTAGTAATAGTGAAAAGTAACAGTAATTAACTCAGTTAAGGAGTAATTTACTCTGAAGATCTCCTAACTATCATCTAAATATCTCAAAAAGGGACATTTAGTTAATAATGTAATTTTTTTGAAATATTCTTCTCCATATTCAACTTTCAAATTCATTCTTCTTTAATTTTTCTCTTTTTCTCTTGGTGTTATTTTCCTTTTTCAACTTTTTGCAATGAATTTCAAAACCTAAAAAAAGAGATACAAATATTGGTTAAAAAGGTATCATGGCAAGACAATGATGTATTATTATAAAAAATGAGATTTGAAATACAAATGTATAAGAGATACACAATACCAAAAATGTATCAGGTGCATAGATACATATTTTAAAAGAGATACATACAGAAACCTTCTAATGATATCATGTATATGAAAGAAATATATATTAAAAAAATGTATCAGACGTACAAGTACAATAATATGCACCTGAAACATGCATATAGAACTAAGCTAAATTATGTATCTTAAGCTAATAAAAAATGAATCTTGAATTAAAATGCTTAGATATAAAAATTGCTAAACCGTTGGTAAGATGTCTCTCATTGCATATGACTTCAACAACTTTTCTTTTTGGAACAACACCTTTTCGTCAATTGGATTCAATTATTTCAATCAATGATGGTATAAGTCAATTGGATTCAAGCTAATTACATTACAAAATTAATTAAAGAGGAGGACGATGTGAAAAAGAACTTGTTGAGACATGGAATGGAGGGCGATTTAGTAATCCTTGCGGAGAAAGTACAAACCCCCGACAGATGCCACTGCTTCTCCAACGAAGAAAGCTGCAAATTGAACCCTTAGTACGTATCTCATTTTTTGATGAATCAAATTATCAATCTCTCTCTATTTGTACCTGACAAAATTGAGGAAAGGTATACCTAATAGATTAATAGTAAGAAATAATAATACAAAAATAGAGATAAATATACTCCATTGACTTCTTTTTTATTTTTAGTTGATGGTATTAAATTGGAGAAGAGAAGATATTAAGACAATTTTTTCATGGGGATAATAAATATGTCCTAATTTTTAGGATAAAAGTTATGTATATGAAGATTTAATGAGAGAGAATGTAAATAAGGGATATTTCTAATTTTTTATTAAGTGAAGAAATTTTTAGTAGTTTAGATATTTTAAGTTATTTTGTGAATTTTTTTATACTATTTACCCCTCGCCCATTATAGAGTTTAAAGAAAATTTGAAAGGTGATTGAAGTTGCAGACTCTATTTTTCCCTTCAAATTTAGAGTTTAGAGAAAAAAATAGAGGATAATTGGAGATGTCGTAATTACCAGGAATGACTTCTAAAGAATGAAACTTTTTATTTTGACTATATGCTCCTACGAGAAAGAAAGAAAATTGTGACAGAAAGCCGAAAGTGCTTTTTTTTAATGAGTTTTATGCCATGTAAATTTGGATTTATTTTGAACTAACAAATACAGAATATTAGATTTTATATTTCGGAGTCAATTGATACTTCGATCAAGTCCTAACTAGAAATATCATTGTTATTAAAAAAAAAGTGTACTTTAATTGAATTTGGAGTGTCAATATTGAAAGTATGTTAAGGTGGTGATCTACATTTGGATGTCTCTTTCTTTACAATTTAGTATACTATGCGATAGAAAATTTTGCAAAAGTTCGAAAGGAAAATGAATTATAAGTGTATTGCATTTGCGTATGATAGAAATGAGAAACTCCATCTACTCTCTTCGCTTTAGAATACATGATTTTATAAATTCCAGTACTAATGGACATACTTGGGTTATAATCCTAAAATCAATCCAATCACAAATTAATTAATGGATCATTCGATAATCACTTTAATAACATTAGTATTTGAGTAAATTATCCTATACCTCCTCAATATTAAGGGGTCGTTTAGTACAAATAGTCCCGGAATAAAATAATAGTTTCAAAATAAAAATTTTGGTGCTTCGTTTGGTTGCCTAATTCGAGATAACTTATCCCGGTATTAATAAATAGCATCGGGATAAGTTATCTCATACATTTGGTGGTATAACAATCCCATCTTAATTTATTCTTGAAATAAATCCGTGAAAAGACATAATTACCCTCCAAATTCTTGATTATCACTTTTCATATATATATATATATATATATATATATATATGAGAGAGAGAGAGAGAGAGAGAACGTGAGATTTTGGTAGTCCTCACACTAAATTTTTTAGTCAATTTAATCCCTAATTTAAATTTTAATTACTCTACAATTTTTTATTCATTCGAGATAACTTATCCCGATATTAATAAATAGCATCGGGATAAGATATCCCATACATTTAGTGGTATAACAATTCCATCTTAATTTATTCTTGGAATAAATCCGTGAAAAGATATAATTACCCTCCAAATTCTTGATTATCACTTTTCATATATATATATATATATATAAGAGAGAGAGAGAGAGAGAGAGAGAACGTGAGATTTTGGTAGTCCTCACACTAAATTTTTTAGTCAATTTAATCCCTAATTTAAATTTTAATTACTCTACAAATTTTTACTCATTTGCTAAATTTGAACAGTTTTCTGAGCTTATTAAATGCTACAAAAATGATAAGTCATGAAAAAATAATAGTAACACTATAAAAACTACTCATATTTATACAATCAAATTTAAGATTGATCGAAGGATTCATTGTCTTTCTATTTTGTAGATATGTTTATTAATCTTATTTCTAATTTTCATTTTTCCTAACAAATTTATCATGGACAAGTAATTAAAGTAACATTCCCTTTCAAACTTAATACATGCTTAATTATTAAATAAAGAATTATTTCTTATATTTAGCTAAAAAAATTGAAAATTTAATTTTAAAAAAATATAATTTGACTCTCCAATTAATAATACTAAATAATGAAAAATGAGAGTAATTCTTTTTCACATTTTTTTATGATGAATTTTTTTAACAAAAAAATGAGATTATCAATATTTTATAGAATTTAGGACAAAATAAGTAATTTAACATAAAATATTAAAATTTCATGCACGTTTAAGAAATATTAACATAAAATTTCTTAACATGTATTTTTAGGTAAAATAAACTAATAAGTTAAAAAAAATAGTAAGTTTTTATTTCTTTTATATGGTTTAATATGAAGGAAAATAATTAAGCTATAAGGTGAAAGTCATTTTTGTAAACAAACTATCTGTTTTTAAAAAAGAATGCAATGTATATTATTGTTAGTACCACAAACCAAACAACCACTAAAAAAATAATAAGGAGCCGTTTGGTTGGGAATGTAGTTATACTGAGATTAGTTATGCTGAGATAAGTTATGATGGAATAAGTTATACTGGGATTAGTTATGCTAAAATTATTTTTTATTGAGTGTTTGGTTTATTGTATTCAAAGTAATATGCATGATATAATTTCTAAGAATAAATTAATTGATTACCAAAATACCTTCCATCTTATTTAACTTTATATATATATATATATATATATATATATATATATATATATATATATATATATATATATTTCTTTTCAAGCTTTAAATATTTATTCTTAAAAATAAAAAATTCATTTTATTTAGCTTAATTTTTTTGTGTGTGTGCATTTTCATGATTATATCGTATGTATTTTAAAAATAAAACTTTCATCTTATTTAGTTTTATTTTTTTTACATGTGCCTTCCCATGATTATGCCGTGTGTGTTTTAAAAAAAAATCTTACTACATCTTATTTAGTTTGAAATAAAAACTTTCAATTTAAATTTGTTAAAGTAAAAAAAAAATTGTTATTTATGTCACTTCATTTAAATACATATCACTCATATAATATAGAACATTAAAATTTATTTTAATTGATATATACAATATCAATTTTCAAGTGATTAAAAAACTATTTAATTTAAAATATGTAATTGAACAATGGAGTCGATTGTGAACACAGATCACTCATATAATATAGTGATCAATATTTCAATTCAAATGTTTAACAATGGCTTATAACTACGACAAGGCCTGCGCTAGTTAATTAAATTTGTCTTTGGCTGGAAAATTAGTTATAAGAGGCTAATATAGATTTGGGAGTTTGGGGGTAATTTAGGTTGTCGGTAAATATTACTCAATTGAAGATAAGTTAATTAAAACTCTAATAATTTTAATATTTGTAAAAAAATTGAGAATTAATTCATTACAAATTTCATCTTAAAACAAACAAAATTTATAATTTTGACCTTTTATAAATTTATCCCAAGGATAAATCATGGTGGGATTATCCCACCAATTGTGTGAATAATTTATCCGGATATTATTTATTAGTCTTGGAATAAGTTATCCCGAATATTGCCAACCAAACATGCATTAAAAAATTTTATCGCAAAATTATTTGCTTTAGCACCTCACACCAAATGACCCCTAACAGAATTACTAATTTCAATACAACTAATTTCAGTATAACTAATTTCAGCATAACTTATTTCTCAACCAAACAACTCCAACAGTTAAAGAAGTAAGTATTGAAAGATTTCTCTTTTAAAAAATTTGTACAACCATTTACTATCGATGATTATAATAATTTGAAAAGTAAATTAAGACGTTCTTTAGCTCTTAAAAACGTAAACATTTTGAATCAAATTTAAAAGTTAAGCAATCAAGTGGACCGGAGGTGTGCGTTGATTGCTAGGACTTAAAAATTATGGAGTATGAAGGACCTCGGGGAAGAAGTAATAAGTAGCTAAAGTCAAACGCACGAAGACGACGACTCACTGATCGAGACCAGAAAAGAAGCAATCAAGAAGCAAACAAAAGTTTCCATCATTCCAGCCAACAGGCACACCACCCACCCCCCGCACCCCAGAAACCCAAACCTGCCAGAGAAACGTACCCATCTCCTCAGTAAACTTGAAAACCCCCTCGTGTGGACCCAACCCTTTTTATCAACTCTCTTCATTCCATAATTATAAAGTATATAAAAAATTACTCCTTCCGTTTCGTATGAATTGATCAACTTGCTAAAAATATTTATTTTAATTTAATTATTATATTTATAAAATAAAAAAAAATTTAACATATTTTTTCAAAATTATTTCGATTATTAAATAATTACATAAAGTATATAATTTATATTTATACTTTATACTTTCAACACATAATTAATAAAATTAATTTGATAAAATAATTAATTAATTAATTAATATTTTTCTTAATAGATGTGTCGAGTCGGTAAGAATCAATTAATACGAACGGAGGCAGTACGATGTTCACACTATCAACATTGCAATCCCAGTAGGAAATAGTAGGATTATGCATAGAAAAAGAAATCTATAAAGCCCTAGCACCAGTAGCCGCAATAAAAATTGAAAAGTGGTGTGGGGGAAAAAGAGGAAAAGATAGCTAATAGATTACAATATTTTTTTATGATTAATAAGTTTTCAACAACTTCGCACTTTATGTCGTCAATAAATTCCATCCTCCTCAGCCTCTTTCTCATTGTCAATACTGAAATTGCATATAAATCCAAAAGGCAAGCAGTCAAGTGTTTATAAACAAGTATAGTAGAGCTAGTAGGAAAGCCCTAGGAGGAGGACCTTGTTGTGTTGTATTTTGGAAGAGAAATTAAACCACAGAATCCCAATGCTTGTGTCTAAATCTTGTTAAGCGTTATATGCTTGGATCATCTACTAAGCACTATTGCTCATTTCTGGCTCATTTAGTCACTGCTTTTATTAAACCGATGTCAATAGGTAGCATAATGAAGAAGAAAAATCAACAGATCAGTTTGAGAATCTATTTTATACATAATGGCAAAGGCTTTTCCTCTGAATGGTGAGAACTGCACGGATACTACCGGTGAAAAGATTGTCGTTGGCGGTAGCAGTACTGGAGAGCAGCTTCAGGCTACAAGCAAGGACATCAATAACGTGCACCGTCAAGGTCTTCTCCACGGTGACAGCGGCAAAATGGTGAGAAAGAGGGCGGCCTCCGACATGGAGATCCAGACTGGGGCAGGCGAAGACCATAGGTATCTACGACGTCCGGTAACCATAGGCGGGTCTCATGCTCAGATGAGCGTTTCCACCAGTAGTTTTGGTCATAATATCAACAATATCCCAACGACGACCAACGTCTCCAACTACTCCACTATGCAAATGTTACCTTCTTCCACGAACTTGTGCGGTGTGACGTCTAGAGGGCCTGGGGTTGATACTGGTTTTTCTAATTCAACCCCAAACCTAACTTACACCGACGCCATAGCATCGCATCATCAGCTACAAGGTCCACAAACACAGAACAACAATCAATCCCCGTCTGTTTGTGTTTTCTCCGGTTTGCCCCTCTTTCCTCCTGATAGAAACCGCCAAAACAGCGGCTTACTACTACAACAACCTGCAACTGGTGCGGCAGCAGCTGTTGTATCTTCCCCTCTTACAACTGGAAGAATCGATACCATGGAGGATAGCACGTCCGCTACGGCATGGATTGACAGCATAATAAAGGATTTAATCAACAGCTCCGCTCAAGTATCCGTGCCCCAACTCATCCAGAATGTAAGGGAGATAATCCACCCTTGCAATCCATATCTTGCATCCCTCCTGGAGTACAGGCTTCGCTCTCTCAATACTGGTGGTGCTGATCAAAATGACCCCATGGAGTGCTGGAGAAGGAAAGAACCGCTGCCACAGCTTGCGGGCTTACAACAACAGGTCCAAAACAGTGCCAATTTCTTGCAGCACAATATTATGTCCCTTCGGGATTCCTCAAATAACCAATACTTAAACTGGGAAATAGCTTTGCCAGCCAGTCACAACGCTCCGGTGGCGCCCTCTGTGAACCAGCACCAGCAGCTTGGCGGTAATAATCCCACTGCAACAGATCTTTCTTTTGTTACGCCTCCGATTCTTTCTCCTCAAGTGCAGCAACAACAACAACAAGAATCTCCTCAGTCTCAGCAACAGGCGGCAATAGACTTAGAACAACAGAAGCAGCAGCAATCTTCTAGTTCTCTATCTCCAACGTCGGTGGCTGATAGTAGTGTCAAAACAAAAACTACAACACCAGCTCCACCAGTCCCAGTCAACACATACAAAGAGAAAAAGGAAGAAGAGCGACAACAAAAGAGGGATGAAGAAGGGTTGCACCTTTTGACCTTGCTATTGCAATGTGCAGAAGCCGTATCCGCTGATAATTTAGAAGAGGCAAATAAAATGCTATTGGAAGTGTCCGAACTCTCCACACCCTTTGGCACATCTGCACAGCGGGTCGCTGCATATTTCTCAGAGGCCATGTCAGCAAGGCTATTGAATTCATGCTTGGGAATATACGCAGCGCTACCAATGACCAGCGTCCCCGTGCTTTATACCCAGAAGTTAGCATCCGCTTTCCAGGTGTTTAACGGGATCAGCCCCTTCATAAAATTCTCACATTTCACAGCCAATCAAGCAATACAAGAAGCTTTCGAGAGAGAAGACCGGGTGCATATCATAGACCTTGATATAATGCAAGGACTTCAATGGCCCGGTCTCTTTCACATCTTGGCTTCCAGGCCCGGTGGGCCTCCTTTTGTTCGGCTCACTGGGCTTGGAAGCTCTATGGATGCTCTTGAAGCAACCGGCAAGCGATTGTCAGATTTTGCTGAGAGATTAGGCCTTCCTTTCGAGTTTTTACCCCTCGCCGACAAAGTTGGAAACTTAGACCCTGAGAAATTGAATGTAAGCAAGAGAGAAGCTGTTGCGGTTCATTGGTTGCAACATTCACTTTACGATGTCACTGGCAGCGACTCTAATACACTCTCCCTCTTGCAAAGGTACAACTCCTAGACACACTTTTATCTCTTTTTGATTCAAAAACAATGACAACTTCTCTGTGTGGAAATCTTTTTGACTTCAAATTTCATCTTTTACTTTTTAATAAGCTTACAAAAATGCTTTTACATGCGTGAATTCACAAAGTTCAAAAGTACCGTTGATATTTTCCATGACTTTTCTTTCTTGAAAGCTCTCTGTCGTCTAGTCAACTACGTTGTCATTTTGATACCTTGACTACTTCAATTAAACACTGGAAACAATCTTTGTTTAGTGGTATGTTAGTGTCACCACAGACACTAATGCCTAGCAGACTGTTTATATGTAATAAAAAGCATATGGGATGAAACTTGATAGAGCAAATTGCAATGTGATGTTTCTTAATTAGTTTGAACTGGTTTAGTACTTCAAAAAGAAAAGGAGAAATGGGTTTCCGGTCCTTTACAATTTTTTTTTTTTTTAGTTTTATGTTTTTTTTACAATTTTTTTTTTTTACTTTTACATGCAAGGAATCTTTATTTTTACGCCTAAAAGATATGAAAGGATTAATTTTTAATTTGAAATTGTAATAGGACAATATATCTCATTTCCTCCATTCAAAAAATTACTCCTGAGTGCATACTTTAGTATAATGCAACAGTTGATAAAAGATCTAAATATACCTATTTCTACTGGACTATCTGCTAAAGAACCAACATGCAGCTTAACGTACCTAAGGAAAAAAAGGATCTTCATATGAATATTGAATTTAAGTTTTGTGCACTGTTAGTGTAGAAAATATTCTATATTATCAGGTAAACTTGATTTGTTATTACAGGTTATTTAATTTTTTCTTTTTTAATTTTTATTCAAATAATTAAGTAACCTACAATAGCAAGTAAAGTTAACTGACAGTGTAGAATATTTTGTGCATAAAAATGCACAGAACTCAATGTGTTATAAATTAGATGAACAGAACTCAATGTTTTATAAATTAGGTGTTTAGTATCCGTAAGGAAGACTTCACGCCTAGAAATCCGTGATATATTTGAAAAGAGTTGGTTCGTTGCATGAATCAGTTGTATAGGTTATTTAATTTTTCCTTTTACACGGCGCTTAAAGTTCTTTCTCTTTGACTACCGGTGATTCTCTTTTTCAGTTAACGTGAAAAAAGGAGGAGAAAAAGGCCATTCACTTTTAGAAACAAAAGCTGTCTTCTCTATAACTGTGTGTATTACCGAGTCCTCCTGCCTAATTAATTTGTCGTGAAACTATTACTCGATCTAATCCTGTATAAATGAATTGGTTACACTTTTTTTATGATTTAGAACGAATTATTCAAAGAATGTATTGACCGTTCCCTAGTGTTTATTTTACCTCAAATATATATATATATATATATACACTTAATTTGACAACTAAGTAATTAATGTTGAGAGTAAAATATAAAAATAAAAATATTTTTATCTTGAAATGCTAAAGTTGATGTGTAAAAATAAATTTTTTTTTAATATAATGAACAAATAAAAAGTAAATGGAGTAGTAGTTTGTAAACATAGATGCGGATACAAGGTTTTAAATTGATGGAATCAATCATTAAGTTCTTAAACTTATTACTCTTACAAAATTATGGTTTAAAATGTAAAGTATTTGTTGAAATTTTACCCATCACTAGTGCTCTGCAGTCTACATTCATGCACTGTATGCAAATATCTGAAGTTGATTTGCTTTATTAATTTACTTTACTTCAGGTTGGCTCCAAAGGTGGTGACTGTAGTGGAACAAGACCTGAGTCACGCGGGTTCATTCTTGGGGAGGTTTGTTGAAGCTATACATTACTACTCGGCTCTATTTGACTCACTAGGCGCGTGCTACGGGGAGGAGAGTGAAGAAAGACACGTCGTGGAGCAACAACTCTTATCAAAAGAGATACGCAATGTGCTGGCTGTAGGCGGTCCATCAAGGAGTGGCGAGGTGAAGTTCAATAATTGGAGAGAAAAACTTCAACAGTCTGGGTTCAGGTGCTTATCTCTTGCAGGCAATGCTGCAGCACAAGCTACTCTTTTGCTTGGAATGTTCCCTTCTCATGGATACACTTTGGTTGAGGATAATGGAACTCTCAAACTTGGCTGGAAAGATCTATGCTTGTTTACTGCTTCTGCATGGAGGCCTAATTCCTTGCATGTTGCATCCGGTTCTCGTCACTTCTCTCGTCCCAATATGGATTAGAAGACCCCTTCTATGCAGTCAAGTCAAGTTAGTGAATTTCGAATATCAAGTGATTATTTCTTCACTCCATTTGGCAGTCTTTTCATGTTTACATCACCAAGGTGGTTTGATAACTCCGTTTTTGTTCAGCAATCATTTGTTATGTTGCTTTCTTTTGCTCAAATTACTGTTCTATTTTTTCCTTTGGTTGAATCAAAGATATTTTCGATAAGGGGAAAAATGTGTTTTTGATATCTTAATGATTAAAAAATTTCTGACGTTGGTCTCGTATTATTCAAATACGGTAGAATTTATAGATCACTCCAATAACCGATTTGAAATTGACACATCGAATATCTAGTTAATAAATTTTATGAAGATTTAACCTTTTGCGAGTGCATTTTTCTCTTTTAATCGATCCACTAATACTTAATCGACAATTTCATTGGACTTGTAATTGTTAAAGCAGATGAATATTTACTCCTTATGCAAAGAGAAAGTTGCCCTATACTTGCATTTCTTAAGGTAAGAGTGAATTAAAATTGTGCAGACTTGTCAACCATAGGACTATAAAAGGGCAGCCTGGTGCACTAAAGTTATCGCTATGCGCGGTGTCCGGAGAAGGGTCCCACCACAAGGCTGTATCGTACGCACCCGTGATTTCCTGATCACATGGCAGCAACTTTACCAATTACTCCGAGGCTCTCCTTCAACCATAGGACTATGCATAGTTATATTAATCAAAAGTTAAATGTGGTTAAATTTAGGCTGAAATTAATTGCAATAACGATTAAGGGATCAAAAGCATAATCAGTCCCTCTTAAAAATTGAATAGTTGTTTACATGTCCATACGCTTTATCAATCCCCAAAAATTTGGTAAATTGGATCAAGTACCAATATGGTGAAAGTGAGAAATGACTGATAAATGAACTTAAAGAGGAAATAAAATAGGAAAAAGACATCAAAATTATTTTAAATTATACTCAAAAAGTTGAAAATACACCTAAATTATTATGACAATCTATTACACATCTATACTACTTAAAGTGAATTTATTTATCCATTGTTAGACCCAAAAAATGACATGGCAAAGATAAAATTAATATTTTCATAAACGGGAGTGAAGAAAAAAAAAATACTTTAAAACTAACTCAATTAACCACGTGTTATTTTTTAATTTGACGTTTATATTTTATTTAATTATTAGCGAGCCTTTTTTCATATTTAATTTTTCGTTTTTTTTCCTTGTTCTTTTTGAAAGCTTCATCTCTTTCCTCTTCTCACCAGATTAATTTACACAATTGGTGACCCTCTTTCACCTTTTTCGGTTACAAACAAGGATTAGTTATGTTAATTTGTTCACCTTTGTACTTAAAAGTAATATTTTAATTTTAAAATTATTGAATCTAATAATAGAAATAGTTAATTTCAGCGATAATCATTATCTTCGACGAGCTTTCATTTTTTTGACGAGCTTACATTATTTCAGCGGAATTTATTTTTTCGATCAAACTTGAATCATATTCACATCTTTCATCCTAACCTTTATGGTAATATTGTCATGAAATTAACAAATTAATTTGACCAAAAATTTAAAATGCAAACCCACTTTCATAAAGCTTTCAATTCCTCTCATTTTCTCTGAAGTTATAGTGTCATTAGCCATCCATAAAATCAAACTAGCAACAATACCAAAGTCCGATGGTGCTATTTGGTGGTGGGTGGCAAGAAGAAGAAGAATTAAAGGTGATATGAAGGCGGTGAAGAGAAAAGAAATGACGATGATGGTGGTCAGATATGAGTTTTTCGGTGAGGTGAGAGATGGAGTGGGTGAGGTTTAGATGAAGAAGATATAATTATTTGGAGGATTTTAATAGTTAATTAGGATTAATTAGTGAAATATAATTAACAAAAGAAAAATTAATGAATAAAGAAAAGATATATAAATTATAATTTTTTGACGTGGCGACGAGTACAAAACACCACTTATTGTGAGAGTAGTGCTATATGTCTCAGGGTGGTACTAAATTCACTTTTATGAAGTACAAGTGTATATTAGGTCACTTCAATAGTTTAGGTATATCTTCGATTTTTTGAATATAATTTAAGGTAATTTTAATGTCTTTTCCCAAATAAAGTACGAAAAGTAAAATCGAAAAAAGGATCAAGCACAGATTTTTAAACCAGAGGTCAAGTAGATGTGAAGATTTTTAACTTGTGATATATATGAAAAAGAAATATTAACTAAACCAAATAAAAATTAAGTGAAAATACGACTTACAACTTGACAGGAAATAAACAGAGGAAGAAACAACTTATTTTCAATTGTTTTCTTTTCAATAACTGTGGTGTCCGAACCAGCTTGTGCGTCTGACACCTCATGATATTCAACACACATTGACCATTAAGCCACATCCGTAATTGCAGTTTCCAACTTATTTTATGAACCAACTAAACAAAGGTCATATTTTATGAATAAACAAAAACACAAATACCAGCTTTAAGTAGATGTGAATTTTATCAATTATAAAATGGGTGTAAATCATTTTCATCCCCCATTTTCGCTTTACAAATTAAATTTTGTCCTTAACTTTGAACAGTAATCAAACCCCCTCTTTTATCCCACTTAAATCTTTAAAGTACTATTGTATCCTTTCATTATCAACTCTTTGTTTAACTTCTTTAAAATTCATGATATTTTCATTATTTTAAATTGGGATAATAGTTCGAAAAATACCTGTACTTTGCCTAAATTTGCAGTTGCACATACTGAATTTTACGGAGGTTCTATTACCCCTAAAAAATTTAAAAATGAAATATATACCCGTCTAAAAGCTCATACCCAGATTTTATTTCAAGTAGTGACCTGCACGCGCTGCCACGTCATGCCACATAATATTATTTTTTAATATAAAAAATTGATTACTTTTATTTATTACATTTTCTCCTTTGTATTTTTTTTTAAATTTTCTTTTTCATTTCATTCTTTTTTTTTTTTTTTTTATACCATGTTCTCATCCTTTTCTTTAACTTCTCCACATTTTCTTGTAATTTTTGGGTCAAATTTTTTTAGAAGGAAAACACATTAGAATAATTAGATTGGGGGACTAATAAGAAATTATTAAAATTTAAATGGGGCTTGCAAGTGAAAGGTTAGATTTGAGGTGAAGCCATGGAAGAATAAAAATGGGTTCTTGAAAATTTGAACATTGATGAATAGAGAAAAGAAAATTAAAATAAAAAATAATCAAAAGATTACATGGCAAATGTGTTATAGTGAAAGAGAGTGAAAGAAAAAAGAAAATGAAATTGATGAGACTCATTAACGATGAGGAAGATGTGAGATTAATTTTAGACACCATTGATGAATTTTAAAGTTTTTTTTTGTTTTGTGAGAGAGGAAGAAGAAGAAGAAAGAAATTGAATAAATAAAAATAATAATTGAAATTATATATATTTATGTAAAGAAATATTAAAAATAAATTTTTAATGTATAATTTTCGTTCTCACTCTCTCAAAGAGAGTGAAATGCACTCACTTTGCCACTTCAGCATTTGGGGAGCAAATAATTTCATTTTTAAAATGTTCAGGGGAGTCTTAAGACCTCGTACAAAGTTCAGTATGCGCAACTGCAAATTTAGCCAAAGTACAAGTATTTTTTGGACTATTATACTTTTTAAATCATATAACAATTTTTCATAAAAATATATACATTATCTTTTGCGCAAAAAAAATGAGAAGTACTAATTAAATATATGGAAAGGATATAACACTTTGGATGAAACTATAGATAAGAAAAGAGTCATTGAATTTTAATTTCATTTTCTAGTCATTTGCTGCCAGCTTTATACAATATCAATACAAATTTGATGCATATCTTATACAGATTTGTATTCTATTTAATAAAGATACAATTTCTATATGCATCTTTACATATATATATATATTCTAAACAACAATGATACAATTTTATGCACATCATACTTTAAAAAATGCATATTCTATATAGCAATGATACAATTTTTACCCATAAATGCGATGTTCTATCTTTTTTACGAACTATATCAGTATGGTATATGAATTATATTAATATGGTATATGAATTATATTAATATGATATATGAACTATATCTGAACTACCTGAACCAAAATACCCAAATTATGAAGAAAAAACTTCACATATAGACAACTTAAACCCCTCCTAACTAACTTCATAGTCTATGTTTTACTACAGTAATTACATTATATAGAGATTAGTTAGTGACCAAATGTATTTAGAGTTTATTTATACAAGTATAATTAATAGTAATTTAAACAGAAAGAGAGAGTACTTAATGTACATTATTATCTCAAACTTTTCCTAATATTCTCCTTCTATAATTGACCATTTAAGATCATATATAACATAAAACACTGATTATTCTCCTTTCATGCTTGATCGTTTATTCTTCTTTCACACTTGATTGTTTATTCTCCTACCATAATTGATTATTTTTTAGTACAAATATACACAAACCAATTATATTTTATACAACTGAATTTTAACTAAATGTATATGTACAATTGTATATATAAACACATTAGAATATTAGTATAATTCTAATGTATAATTTATACATAGGTATCTAAGCGTTATATCATAAAAACATATAATATCATAAATATACAATCAAACAAATAAAACATATACATATGAGACAAACATATTTATATAACATCATATGTATTGAATAAACATATACATATGTATATCAACACTATATTGTATAGACGTATAATATTATACACATACACTTAAACGATTGAACATTTGTATATTAGGATCCTAATCTGTTGATATATATTCTAATTTGTAATACACCATATATAAAAATCAGTGTATGGATATAGAAATAGATATACTTATATGCATTTGTATATACATATATATAGATATGCATATATACATAGACATAAAAAAACATACATCTAATACATTCACATGTATATAAAAATATATAAATAAAAAAATATACAATGCATACCCACATACAAAAATATACGCAAATCATATTGTAAATAATTAAATCACATATATATAATTATTAAATTCGCTAAAATTGAATCAAATACCTAATTATGAAAATAATTCATCAAGATTCGCTCTGTGAATATACAATTCGGTTTCCAAATTATACATTCTTTTCCATAAAATTTTCGAAAAAGTAAGATGAAGTGGAAATATTACATCTATAGTTAAGAAATGTTCGAATTGATTAAGGTTTGTTCAAACATTCAATTGAATATGAAGTCAAAAAATTATGATGATTCTACTGTGAATACCACCACTATCTCCCTCAACCAACATGTAATACCCCGCATGTTTCTAAGCTAGGAAGTGAATAAATTTTTCTACGTATGAAACCCCCTATCCTGTGAGTAACATTTTAGTGCATGACTTACAATGAATATCCTAGCGATATGATAGCTTGCGATGTCTTAAGCATGCTCATATGAGTCGCTTAGAGTGATGCAAGCTAAGAGTTTTTGAATCCATCATGTCTTAGTGTTCGATTTTGCAAGGGTCATATTTGAACAAGAATAACATGATTGATATGTGACATTTTGGTAGATTTAGACCCACCAAATTGTAGAGAATCGAATTAGCTTTTCAACGATACCAATTTCATCAAAATTCGACACCCGAGCAAGGAGTTATGACCTTTCAAAGTAGAATGCGTCGCCTAACCAATCGCACATGGCCACTGGAAAGCATAGGCGATATCATATGCGGCGCCTATGTAAGCATAGGCGATATCATATGTGGATCCTATGTAAATATAGGCGATATCATATGCGGCGCCTATGTAAATATAGGCGATATCATATGCGGCGCCTATGTATGATTTCAGCCACGAAAACACTTAGTTTTTGAGTTTTTCCGAGGGTAGTTAAGTCTTTTAACACTCCTTACATGTCCCTAAACCTAACCTCACGAAATTTATAGCTTCTAAACACATTACAACCCTATTAATATCTCAAAGTTCATTATCCAAGAGCACCATAGGAGAAAAACAACTAGGGTTGCACAATCAAGCTTGAAGATCAAATTTCAAGAAAATTCCTCCTTCAATTATCAAGAACCTCCCTTCCAAGGTATGCGTAGTGTTCATCCACGGATTTCTTTTGTCCGTGGAGTTCAAGAATCAATCTTTAAAATACAAAAGCTTGGTTGGTTGTGGTGATATGATCATACCCATGTTGATGCTTGTTTGTTTTGCTATATAATAGTATCGTGACTGTATATCTCATGAAAGTTATGTTGTTAGTTGAAAAACATGATCTTTAGATGGATTGATAGAATGCAAGTATGAAATCCACCTATGCCTTAAAGAATGCATGCAAGGTGTTCGGTAAAATGCCTAGTATGTTAGAACTTCATATTTATATGATTTCATGATATCTAAATAACAAGTTCATGTTAGTCATACACTCCAATATGAATTTTCATGCAAATTATGTGTTGTTATTGTTATGGTATAAAGCATTTATGATAATAGAGATATAAATTATGTACACAAAATATATCCATGTTTTTCCTATCATGTTTGAAATGTTGAATAAATACATGAAGTATACTATCCCCTGCTTATGATATTGTGAATTTGGACTCAAATATTGTGATAAAGTCATGTCATGTGTGTCAGTTTCCTCCTATCGAGTTCTGGGGGTATTCGTACCCGAAAACTATAGATGTGTTCCTAGATCCATGTCATGTTTCACGATATCCGAACTCAAGCTATGATTCCATAGACTTCAGTCAGTCATGTGACACAGGAAAACCTCATGATCTCAGTCAGTTGTCAGATATCAGTAATATTCCGCCTGTCAACGGAATTCAGTAAGATTAAGTCATGTATAGTCAGTTATTCATGTCCAGTCCCTCCAGATGGGAGTAGAGGTTAGCAACGAGTGAACCCAAGGATGGGAACTCACCCGCCAGTTTAGGGTATGATTCTTAGAAGCAGTCCTTGTGTTGCAGAACTATATAGCCATCATAGGTTGAGACATCTTAACCTGTCAGATTAGGGTTGATGAGGTGGTTTAACCTGTCAGTTTAGGGTTCCCACCATTCTCATTGAGTACCTGCCAGATAAGGGTCACTCACAAGTTGTCCTTACCCATGGCACGGTATTGACACCCCTTCTTCAGTCGGTGCAGAAATTGGACCCCAGCTTAGCCATAACGGCATACATGGGGCATGCCGGTTAAACACTATCTCCCACAGTTTCAGTATCAGTCTCAGTAAAAGAACTCGGGGCGTTCTTCAGATTTCAGTATATACAAGACTGTCAGATATAGTCGTCCATGTTATCAGCTTGCAGTATCAGTCATGACAGTTATCAGTAAACCATATATTAGCTTACAGGTTTTGCTATCATGCATTCACGATCCCAGTTTCTATATATGTATGTTTGCACTCCCACGTTCATATTAGTCAGTCAGTGTTGTTTATGCATGGAACCCTTTATGTTCAACCTACCTTCCTCGTATACTCAGTACTCCAGTTGTACTGACGCATTTGCGCTATGGTGCTTTCTTTTCATGTTACACCATAGGTTCCGAGACACGAGCTTCAGCCCAGCAGTAGCGGTAGCATTCCAGTCGCAGAGACACAGTGAGTCCTCATTGATTCGAGGACAATATGATTTGATACATTTATTTATTTCTTCAGTTCAGTTTTACAGAGTTAGTTAGAGATATGTTCCTTCAACTCCTTATTCAGATAGTTTAGAGGATTTCAGATTTATGTTCAGATTTACGTTCAGACTTAGCTTTCAGATTGAGTTGTTTTGGGTATTTTCACCCACATGGACGTTATGATTTTCAGACATGGTTTTATTCAGTTGAACTTTATGGCCTTACAGTTTTATATATTCCGCATTATTATATCATGATTTGCAGTATACAGGTACATATATCAGTCATGGGTTAGCTTGTGGTCCCTCGGGGTCATGAGCACTGTGTAGCGTTCCGGTTCAGCAAATCGGGGCGTTACACAACAACCGCTCTTCTCTCCATACCTGCTTGAACCAATCATTTTAGTTGAACTAATTGATTGGTGGTAAGTAGTGGCTCCGACTGTAGCGTGTACAGGCGATGTGGCGGCGGCGACAAAAGCCGTTAGTTTTTTCATCTTATTCACCGGAGTAGAAGAAGTGAGTTGTCTTATTCTTGAAATCCCAATATATAAAGCACAAAAAAGATTCAACTTTTTTCAACTATTCAAAGAAAAAGGACCAAAAAATTAAAATCCATGAAAATTGGTATTGAAAAATTGAAAGCTTGTGAAAAAACACAGCAACAAATATTAAGTGAAGTGATGAGAAGTTAATGATGAAAACCCTAGAGAGAGTATTGGTTATATACTTAGTGTATTTTATTTGTATATAAGGGTCCACATAAAAAACAGTTATAAAACTAACAAATAACCATGTAAGGTAATTCTTTTAAACCTTAACCATGTCATGTAACTACAGACTTATTTTATCTACGGAGTGTAATTTTTTCAATTATGAAATGATCATAATATGAATTTTTTTGGGGCCGATTGGTCATGAATGTCCAATGGCCCAAACATAGGCCAATTATTTTGAAAAAGATCAGCTAATGTCCTTTTCCTTGGGCTGACACTTTTTAAAACAATTGATCCATGTTTGAGCCGTTGGACATTCATGGCCAGTCGGGCCAAACAAAGTTCATATTATGACCATTTATAATTTGGGTCATTTTATCCCAGGTAGTTTATATACAGTTCATATACCATATTGATACAATTCATATACTATATTGATATAGTTTGTAAAAAGAAATAGAACGGCGCATTTATGGGTAAAAATTGTATCATTGTTATATAGAATATGCATGTTTTAATATGACGTGCATAGAATTTGTATCATTATTGTATAATATATATATATATATATATATATATATCAAATTTGTATTAATATTGTATAAAGTTGCCAATAAATTAGCTAGAAAATGAAATTAAAATTCAATGATCGTTTTCGTTTCAACAGTTTAATCACAAGTGTTATTTATGTCAATTAGCATAATGAGCTTAATTTTATTAGTAATAATCATAACTCTCATATTTTTTTATACAAGAGAAAATAGCAGATAATAATAACTATAATAATATATTTTGATGCCTGAAACACAAAATAATTAGTTAAACTAAGGTTAAATTTTTAAAGATTGCATTTATTTAGATTTTAAACTATAATTTATGTAATACGTCATTAATGACAATCAAAACCTATTTATTGGGTTCATTTTCACCCTCCAACGTTGCTTTAAAAATTACTCCTCCTCTCAACTTTCAACAATAATCAAAATTCTCCATTTATCCAACTTAAAATTTTAAAATATCTATTGTACCCTTTCATTATCAATTTTTTAACTTCTTTAAAAATCATGATGATTTTATTATTTTAAATTCATGTAATAATTTTTTCATAAAAACATATAAATTATCTTTTGCGCAAAAAAAAGTGAGAAGTACTAATCAAATATATAAGCTAATGTGATCTATAATGGAGTAAATTAGCATAATGAGAAAATTAATTTTATTAAAAATAATAATCAAAATTCTAATATTTATTTATACAAGAGAAAATAACAGGTAATAATAAGTATAAAAATATATTTTGATGCAAGAAAAACAAAATAATTAATTAAATTAAAGTCAAATTTTTAAAGATTGTATTTATTTAGTTTTAAAATTATTTTAAACTATAATTTATGTAATACTCCATTAATGACAATCAAAACTTGTTTATTTATATGAATAATAGAGAATATCTTTGCAGTTTCATATTACTTGACCTTCATATAAAAATAGTAGTTTTAATTTACTTGTTTAATTTATGAAATCAAAAGAATTTTTTAGTATTTTTTTTATTTTTATCCAGTATTAAATAACGGCATAAAGAAGTAGTAGTAGTCAAATTTAAAGTTTCAAAGAATTATTAACAAAGTTAGCTTAGTAAAATATACCTCTGATTAAAATTTCTTAAAGAGTATATCATATCAAGAAAGGTCAAGTAATATGGCATGCTTGGAGGTAAGAGAGTGGGGAAAGACCAAAATATGTCCACATGCGTGTATATATATATATATATATATACGCATGCTTAATACATATAATGTTAAAATAACAGTCATAAAAATAACATTACATTTTGTAACAAATTCATAGAAGTATTATTCTATTTATAATGTTAATGAACTTAAATAGAAAGTTATAAATACCTAAGTGATAAATAAATAAATTATATATAATAAAAAGAGGTATTACATGAATATATTTAATATAACAAGGATAATAGGAATATCACATAAAATAAAGGAGAAAGTTTGATTATTGTTAGGACACGACCCAAACTAGGGCCTCGTCGTGTCTGGTACCCAAGCCCAATCGGGACCGGAGACCACCCCCAATACCTAATCATAACCGCCCTACACCCTATGTCAGATGAATTTTATACATATAACAAGATGGAATAATCATAAATCAAATACATTTAAATGGTATTAGCCCCAATACCAATACCAATGCCAAGGCTGACACCAATACCAACACCGCCTATGTCAATCCAAAGTAGTCTCACAAAGCCTCTATCCACAATTAAAATAATATTCGGTCGGAACATGCCCTCGACCATAGCCAAAAATCAAGTCTAAGAAATAACAAAAGTATGTAGAGAAGTCCATAACATAAAATGGATTCCGGAGTATGGAAGCTCACCACTTCAATCCGACACAAAGCTGTCCTCGAATCCAAGTCAATGATCAGAAGGAGTAGTATGACCGGTACCATCATCGCGTGGGGATACAACGCCCGAAGACGAGTTAGTGGGTGAACACTAGCATGTACTTAGGAATAAGGATAAAATAATGCCAATATTAAAACCAAGTAAGTAACCAAGTGCAATCGCATTCATACATATATATATATATACATATATATATATATATATTACATGCCGGAAAAGGAAACCGGATTTAGCATGCATTCAAAATCTTAATCTGGGTTGTGTAGCTTGACTGTCCTAAAACCACCCACGAGCTATATGGGTCCATCGTTATCCCCTAAATGGGCTCCAGTGCATGTAGCCACACGAACTAGAGATATCATAGGGGTCGAAGATTCCCGTTACCCTTCGCCCTCCATGATACATATATACAAGTGTAACTTAAGGGATTTCCGTGTACCCCATAAGTATATGGTTTCCATGACCAACCCTCATAGCGGCAAACATGAGTTTCAGTATCCATCCATCAGATTCACACCTTCATGGTCAGCTATCACACCCTGCCATTATTGCCCAATTAAAACCTTTAGCACATAACCAAACCACCAATTCCAAGAGTTAATTACTAAGGCATTATGAAGTGGTATCGTCTTACCTACTATAGCTTGCAAACAATGTCATTAGCCAACACTTAGGGGATTTCTATGTAACCCATGAACTCCATGATAAATATTACTTGGTGGATTCCTGTGTACCCCATAAGGTTTTTAAAACCAAAGCCATGGCTACCAAGGCATTTCCAAACCATTTAAAACTAACCAAACTAATTTAAGTACCATTACCATATTATGCAATGCAAAGATTTCAACAAAAATCAAACTATGTAACAAAACCATTCTCATAGGCATTTTAACAAACATGTGGAGGGCATATTGTTTCCAAAACCAAAATCAAGAACCAATTAACCATTCCCATGCGTCCACATGTTTAAACCAACATTATAACATGAAAAACCACAAATAAAACATGGGACAACATTATCCAACTATTAGTAACCAAACCCCCCAACATATATTTCAAAACCCAAAATAATATCACAATTATACCATGAAAACCATTAAGTAAAACGTGCTTTTAGTTTGAACTAACAATGAGGGAAGAGTAACATGCCTTAGATACTAAAGAAGACGAAGAGAAACCACCCTTGTAAGCCCCGAATTGATTGTCTTGAATAAAGCCCTAGCCTTTCTTGAAGCAAAATCCTTAAGAGAGATTGAAGAGTGTTTAAAGTGCTTTTAATTGAGAATAATAGGGTGAATGAAGCCCCAAAAGTGTTTTAAATCGTGGGGTCGAAAGAGGTTAAGAGGGGAAATGTCCAAACTACCCTCATCTTAAAAGAAGAGAAATGAACGCAGGTGGGTATGGTTTGGGAACCTCACTCGTATCCTATCACACGAGTAGTACTCATAACTAGTGACCCAGACAGTACCTCAAGGGCTTGACATTGTTAATTATATGATTTTCCCTACTATTCTCGTACCCTTTCCATACGACTCTTATGGAGTCCAGTCGTACCTTGGACAGTGAATGACCTACCACACACTGATTATCATATAAGTTGGGATACTAAGTTGTACCCATTTCATACGACTAGTAAGCTTGAGTCGTATGATGGCCAGATAGTTCAAAACCCAGGAAATTTCTAAGGATCAAACTTAGGGTGTTTCAATCCCCCCCACTTGGATCATTGTCCTCGAATGATGGAACAAGGCAATACAAGCACGATTTACACCCCACCACCTCAACTCTAACTTTTAACTAAGTTAGATAACAAAGATGCAAGGAAGTCAATCTTTCTTTTAACAAAGTTTGAAAATAAAAGTATGATGAAGAACACATACCTTCCGCATGAATTTTTGAAGAAGAAAATAAGAATGGATACTTTGACTTCATGTCCTCTTTCGCTTCCCAAGTAGCCTCTTCGACCTTGTGGTTCCTTCATAAAACCTTTATCGAAGCTACATCCTTGGTCCGCAACTAACGAACCTGCCGATCCAAGATCTTAACCGAGACCTCCTCATAAGACAAAGAATCCGAAATACCAATATCCTTTATAGGCATGATTTGAGACGGGTCACCCATACACTTTCTCAACATAAAAACATGAAATATCGGATGAATGAAGCTCAAGATAGAAGACAACTCCAACTCATATGCCACATTGCCAACCCTTCTCAAAACCGAGTATAGACCAAAATACTGGGGACTGAGCTTCCCCTATTACCAAATTGCATCACTTTCTTTATGGGGGATACCTTTAAGAACACCTTATCCCCAACCTCAAACTCTAATTCTCTTTACGTTACATCCACATAGGACTTTTGCCAACTTTGGGCGGCCTTAAGCCTATACAAAATCACCTTCACCTTCTCCATGTCTTGGTGAACTAAATTCGGGCCAAACATATCCACCTCACTAAGCTCGAACAACCCAATAAGAGATCTAGATCTCCAACTATACAATGCTTCAAATAGAGCCATCCCAATGCTAGAGTGGTAGCTATTATTGTAAGAAAACTTTATAAGAGGCAAATTCTCAACCCAACTACCACCATAGTCAATCACAAAAGCATGAAGCATGTCCTTCAATATCTGAATAGTCCTTTCTGCCTGCCCCTCTGAGTGCTGGTGAAAAGAAGTACTAAGACTCACCTTGGTCCCTAAAGCTTTCTGAACGACTACCAAAAGTGATATGAAAGTTGTGTGCTGCAATCTAAGATGATAGAAACAAGTAACTTATGCAACTTCACAATCTCATGGAGATACAACCTTGCATAATCCTCAGCTGAGAAGTTAGTCCTTACTGGTAAAAAGTGAGCCAACTTCGTCATCCGATCCATGATGACCCAAACTGAATTAAATTTATTCTGAGACCGAGGAAGATCAGTAACAAAATGCATATTGATCACTTTCCACTTCTATTCGGGAAACTCAATTTCTTGATATAATCCTCCAAGCCTCATATGCTCAACTTTTACTTGTTGTCACACCATGCATTTATCCACAAAGTTGGATACATCATTCTTCATATTGTTCCACCAATACATCTTCTTGAGGTCATGATACATTTTTGTCGATCCATGATGAACAACATAGCGTGACTCATGCACCTCAACCAAGATCATCTCTTGCAAACCATCGACATTGGGAACACATAATCTCTCTTGGTACAACAAAGTACTATCACCACTAATCTTAAAGGCCATTACCTTATTCCCACCAATATCACCCTTGATCCTCAATAACACAGGATCTAACACTTGCTTCTCCTTAAATGAACACACTACCATTCTCAGAGTCTAAGAGATGAACTCCAAGGTTAGACAAATGGTGAATGTCTTTCACCAACTTCCGTTTCTCTTTATCCACATGAGCTAGACTCCCCATTGATAACCTGCTACGAGCATTAATAACTGTATTAGCTTTACCTTGTGGTAGTGAAGACTCGTGTTATAATCCTTGAGCAGCTCAAGCCATCTCCTTTGCCTGAGGTTAAGCTTTTTCTGAGTAAACATATACTGCAGGCTTTTATGATTAGAAAAGATATCCATATGAACCCCATACAAATAATGATGCTAGATTTTTCAACGCAAATACCACAGCTAACAATTCCAAATCACGAGTCAGATATTTTCTCTCATGTACCTTTAATTACCTAGAGACATAAGCTATCACCTTACCATGCTGCATCAGAACATACCCAAGCCCCACACGGGACACATCACAATAGACCACAAACCTATCAGTGCCTTTGGGAAAAGTCAAAATCGGAGCTGAAGTTAGCTTATCCTTCATCTCCTCAAAACTACCCTCACAAGCTTCAGACCATAAGAACTTTACCTTCTTCTGAGTCAACTTTGTCAATGGGGCACAGTTATAGAAGAAAAACTCTCTACGAACCTCTTGTAATAACCAGCTAAACCCAAGAAGCTCTGAGTGTCGATTGGAGTCGTAGGTTTCGTCCACTTCTTAACAGCTGCAACCTTTTGTGGATCTACCATGATACCCTCACTAGAAATGATATGACCCAAAAAAGTGACAGCGTTCAACCAGAATTCATATTGAGAATTTAGCATACAACTGTTGCTCCTTCAAGGTCTGCAACACAACACGAAGGTGATTGACATGATCTACCTCACTCTTAGAGTACACCAGAATATCATTTATGAACACAATGACGAACAAGTCCATAAACTGACGGAAGACCTTATTCATCAAATCCACGAATGTCGTAAAGGCATTGGTCAACCAAAAAAATAACCACAAACTCATAATGCCCATACCGAGTATAAAAGGTAGTCTTAGAGATATCCTCCTCTCTAATCTTTTACTGATGATATTTGTATCAAAGATCAATCTTGGAAAAATACTTAGCACCCTACAACTGATCAAATAAATTATCTATCCAGGAAAAAGATACTTATTCCTTACTGTCACCTTATTCAACTGCCGGTAATTAATACACATCCGAAGGAAACCATCCTTCTTATGTACGAATAACACCAGTGCAACCCATAGAGACACACTAGGATAAATAAAACCCTTATCTAAAAGATCCTGTAATTTCTCCTTAAGCTCTTTTAACTCAGCCGGAGACATTCTATACGGAGGAGTAAAAATTGGATGAGTGTTCAAAACAAGATCAATCCTAAACTAGATATCCCTATCAGGAGAAACACGAGGAAGGTCATCAGGGAAGACCTCAGGAAATTCATTTACCATAGGGACACAATGCAAAGAAGGACCCTCTGAGTTAGAATCTTTAACTCGGACTAGATGATAGAGACACCCCTTTGAGATCAACCTCCGATCTCTAAGATATGATATGAACTTTCCCGTAAGAGCTAGGAAACCACCCCCTACTCAATAATCAGCTCACTAGGGAAATTAAAGATAACCTTATGGGTCCAATATTTTAGAGACGCATAGAACAAGTGCAACTAATCCATCCCAGTATGATATCAAAATCCACCGTATCTAATTCAAACAGATCCACCACAGTTTTTTACCACCAAAAGATACAACACAACCCTTATTGACTCTTCTAGCAATCACAGAGTCACCTACCGAGGTAGAAATAGAAAAAAGGGTTTGAAACACACTCCAAACCAAAACCAAAATGCACAATCACAAATGGGGTCACATAAGATAGAGTGGGCCCTGAATCAAGTAATCGTAAACATAACGAGAAAAGAGTTTCAACATACCAATAACGACATCAGGCAATGCCTCAAAATCCTGACGAGTAGTGAGAGCATAAAGATAGTTTCGACCAGTGTCGAAGCCAGATGGTCCACCCTTTGGTGCCATAGTTGAAGAAGAGGAAACATAAACCTTGTTTTCCCCAGAAGAAACCTTACCAATAGGACAATTTTTAATCATGTGCCCTGGCAGACCTTTAGTTGAAATACTTATCCCTTCCCTCATCACAAAAACCCCGATGTAGGCGACCATAGAATCGGCAAGGAGGATATGATGGAGCTGACTTAGCCCTACTAGGCTAAGATTAGGTACCCTGTGCCCTGAATTTGTCACCACTATAGAAACACTTATCACCCGATGGGTTTGGGTAAGGAACACTAGCCGTCGAATAAGACCTCAAATTATCCCACTTCTTCTTGGGCCACTTACCACCATCTCTGCCACTCTGCTGTTGGCTCCCACCTGTTCAGAGAACCTAAACTTCTTTCCCTGCGTCTCCGCTATCTCAACCTATTTCTTTTTTTCTTCCTTCAACTCTGCATGTATAACACCAACTTGGAGATATTTATGTACTTGAACAACAAGGATGTTTTACTTTCCAAAATTAAGTCTCGGGACAAATTAAAGCGAACTTCATCATCCTCGCCCTCATACTAAAAACTAACTCTGGAGCATACCATGATAACTGGTGAAACTTCAAGGCATACTTCTTGACTGACATCATACCCTACTTCAGATTAACAAACTTTTCCTCTTTCGCCTCTCTCAACTTCTGAGAAAAGAAGCGGTCCACAAAAGCATTAGAAAATTATTCCCACAAATATGACTCAACATCATCACCCCTTTTTTGATTGCATTCCTCGTACCATTGGTACGCCATATATTTCAGCTGGTAGGTGACAAACACCACACCTTCCATATTCATGACATGCATAACACAAAAGATCTTTTCTATCTCATCTAAAAACCCTGAGGATACTCCCCTACCTTAACACCAGTAAAGGTTAGAGGGTTCAACCTCATGAACTAGCCAACCCTTGTGGCATCAGAAGATGGAGTAACAAGTTCACCGCACTCAGAAAGAGTAGCTACCAACTGTTCTAACATATGAATAGACTGGCAAAACTCGACGTTCATCTCATCAGCCTGAGGAGTTTGAGATGGACTATAGGGAACCGGTGGAACTCCAGGAGGACAATCAGGAACTGGACCCCTAGATCGAGTATGGATCCCATGAGTAGACCGTGTCTCATCAGCATTGTCCCTAGTTGGGACAAATGAGTTTTCATGATCTTCAGATCATCGAGGCATGATCTGAAAAGCAAACAAATGGAAGTTAAAGAATAATTTAGGACTCAAACTCTATAGCTTGAGAACAAAACACAAGAAAGAGAAATATTCAGACTCAGACTCTACAGCTTGAGAACAGAACACAAAAAAGAGAAATATTCTAAAATGCCTTGTAGTTTCTCCCTTATGAGTGTGACGCACTACACACCCTTAAAAGAGACTCTACTCGACATGGCTTTGTGGACTCCCACATGAACATGATCCTAGGGATCTAATACTAAGCATACACGACTCAACTAGGGCCTAGTCGTGTCGGGTGCCTCAAGCCCAACCGGGATCGGAGACCACCCCCAATGCCCAACCATAACCGCCCTATACCCTATGTAGGATGAGTTTCGTACATATAACAAGATAGAACAATGATAAATTAAATATATTTAAATGGTGTCAGTGTCAATACCATTACCAATGGAAAGGCTGACTCCAATACCAACACCACTCATGCCAACCTAAAGTAGTCTCACAAAGCCTCTATCCGAAATCAAAATAATATTCGATCAGGACATGCCCCCAACTATAAACAAAAACCAAAGTCTAAGAAATAATAAAATTATGCAGAGAAGTCCATAACATGAAATGGAGTCTTCCGAAGTATGAAAGCTCACCACTTCAATCCGACACAAAGTTGTCCCCGAATCCAAGTCAATGAGTAGGAGAAGTAGTATGGACGGTTCCTAGATCGCGTGGGGATACAACTCCTAAAGATGGGTTAACGGGTGAACACTAGCATGTACTCAGGAATAAGGATAACATAATGCCAATATTTAAAACCAAATAAGTAACCAAGTGCAATCACATTCATACATATATATATTCTATGCCGTGAAAGGGAACAGGGTTTAGCATGCATTTAAAATCTTAACCTGGGTTGTGTAGCTTTATCATCCTAAAACCACCCAGGGGCTAAACGGGTCCAGTGTTACCCTCTAAACGGACCTAGTGTGTGTAGCAACACGAATCGGAGATATCATAAGGGCCGGGGATTCCCATGTACACTTCACCCTCTATGATACATATATACAACTGTAAGTTAGGGGATTTTCGTGTCTCCCACAAGTATATGGTCGCTATTACCAATCCTCATATCGGCAGACATGAGTTTCCAGTGTCCGCTCATCGAACTTACACTTTCACGATCAGCTATCACACCCCGCCATTATGGCCCAATTAAAACCTTTAGCATATAACCAAACCACCAATTCCAAGAGTTAATTACCAAGTCATTATGAAGTGGTATCATCATACCGACTATACCTTGTAAGCAATGTCATTAGCCAATACTTAGGGAATTCTCATGCACCCCATAGACTCTATTATAAAGATGACTTGGGGGATTCCCTTGTACCCTACAAGGTTTTTAAAATCAAAGCCATGTCCATCAAGGCCTTTCTAAACCATTTAAAACCCACCAAACCAATTTAAGTTCCATTACCATATTATGCAATGCATAGATTTCAATAAAAGTCAAACTATGTAACAAAACCATTCTCATAGACATTTTAACAAACATGTTGAGGGCATATAGTTTTCAAAACCAAAATCAATAACCAATTAACCATTCTCATGCATCCACATATTTAAACCAATATTATAACATTAAAAACCATAAATAGAACATTGGAAAACATTATCCAACTACTAGTAACCAAACCCCCCCAACATATATTTTGAAACCCAAAATAATATCACAATTATGATATGAAAACCATTAAGTAAAACATGCTTATAGTTTGAACTAACAATGAGGTATGTGTAACATGCCTTAGATACCAAATAAGACAGAGAAAAACCACCATTGTAAGCCCCAAATTAATTGTCTTGAAAAAAATCCTAGCCTTTCTTGAACCAAAAGCCTTGAGAGAGATTGAAGAGTGTTTAAAGTATTTTTGATTGAGAATAATAGGGTGAATGAAGTTCCAAAAGTATTTTAAGTCGTGTGGTCAATAGAGGTTAAGAGAAAAAATGTCTAAACTACCCTCAACTTAAAAACTGAAATAAACGCAGGTGGGTATAGTTTGGGCACCTCACTCGTACCCCATCATATGAGTAGTACCCCTAAATCGTACCTCAGATAGTACCTCAAGGGTTTGACACTATTAATCATACGATTTGCCATACTCTTCTCGTACCCTCTCCATACGACTCGTATGGAGTCCAGTCGTACCTTGGGCAGTGAATGACCTACCACATACTGATTATCATACGACTTGGGATACTAAGTCGTACTAACATCATATGACTAGTAAACTTGAGTCGTATGATGGCCAGAGAGTTCAAAATCTAGGAAATTTCTAAGGGTCAAACTCGGGGTATTTCATGTTAAAAGTTGAAGGAGAGTTTAATTTTTAAAGCAAATTTGGGTGAAAATCATTGTGTTTTCCTTGGACATATAATTGGGGATCGTAGTTGTGATTTCCTATTGCTAACATCCTTAAACTTAATTTTAATTTGCATTTTCTATTTTGATTAAGTTTGCTTATTCTCAATTTGTACCTAAATTATTGGAACTCATTGCGCTAAGCTCTGATTTTTTTTAATTTTTTTTTTACTTTTTCATTTTATTAAGATTAAAATTTCATTACAAAAACAAAGTGAAGTAGGGCATTGACCGTTAGGTCGCTAAGGGGTCATTTGGTAGAGTATATAAGAATAATATAAAATATAGTGGTAATTTTTGTATTAATAATGTTTGTTTTAGCTATACTTTGGTTAGTTATGCTTGCATTTTTCTTATGCAGTATTTGGTTTGGTGTATTAAAAATACATGATTTGTATAAAAAAAATTCAATTTTTTTTTATAAAAATACCCTCCATATATATGTTGGAAAGGATGTGAAAAAGATTCGGAGGGATAATTATGTCTTTTATCGTGATAATGCATGCATTAGAATTCATTGCATTACTAATACCATGAATTTTGTGGTATTAGTAATATACCCCTCAATAGAAAATAGAGTGTATAACTAATATGTAGGATAATAAATGTACCAAATAAGGTACTAGTAGTAAAAATTAACTAATATATGCATTATTTTTTTCAATACACTCTATCAAACGACCCATAACAGTAACAAGCTGTTTGGATGGTTGTTACCTGCTATAATATTGTCACGACCTAAACCAAGGCCTGACCGTGATGGGTATCTGAAGTCCACTGATGATTGGAGACCACCCCCTTTTCCTAGCCAAATAGAACATAACACACCTAGCAACAGCTGAATTTCGAACATATAAAAAGATAGAAAATAATAAGCTCAAAGACATCTAAGAGTGTCGACATCAATACTCAATCCATAGTAATATCCACAAAGCCTCTACTGATTCAAAAATAATCTACGTCGGAACATGCCCCCAACTCTGACAATGACAATGTAAATGTGAAGTCATTAATACTAATTTATGGAAGGAAAACCGATGGAATGATCAAGTCTTTCGGAGAATGGAAACTCACCGCTTCACCATAAACGACAAACTTTGAGATTACCTATCATTGTGCAGGAAAAGTAGAAGTTCCTTCAGACCCTGCACTGTATGGGGATATAACATTCAAAGATGATTAGTGGGGTGAGCACTATCATGTAACTCAGGGTAAGGATAAAGTAGATCAGTAAAAAGTTCAATTTCAAACTCACTGTACATGTTCACATTTATGCATACATATACATAGTAGATGCTGGGGTGGGGAACAAGGTTTAAGATGATAGTAAAATATTATCCTGGACTATGTAGCTCAACCGTCATAAAAAGGCACTCACGGGCTATATGGATTCAGCTCCTTCTGCTGAAAGGCCCCCTAGTGTGTGTTAGCTGCATGAATCGAAGGTATCAAGGAAGACTAGGAAATTTTCCGATCCCACGTTAATCCTAGATATAAAATATTTCAATAGTGTGAATCATGCACACAATCATCTAAACCAACCGTCATGTCGACAAACGTGAGTTACCAGTATAAGTCATTCTAGACCCACACCTTCACGGCTTTGCTACATAACCCCTATTAAACCTAATTGAAATAATTTTCACATAATCCATTCATTAACCAAGGAATCTTACACTAAGGCACACCACGATATCGTCATACTATTTAGCTTGAAAACTCACACCTATGTCATTACACTTCCATTAACTTGGAGGAATACCTCAACCCCCATTGTTAATTAAATCAAAACATAGCCAACAAGGCCTTTAAAATTCATGTTCATTGTTTAACCATTTATGCAATGCAATAGTATATGTGTATAAGTTAAACCAAGTGATAATTCCATAGTTCAAAATCATTTACACAAGTGGGTCGAGGGAATACAATTGTTCAAAATAAATTTCCAAGTTTAAAGCATCAATTTGGGGGATTACCTCGACGCCAATTTCAATTCCCTCACCCATGCACCCCATTAGTTCAAAACATTCAATCAAAGCATGAACAACTCAGAAAAATCATGGGAACACAATTCAAGGATTAACCATTCCAAAACTCTCAACCCATGTCAAAATCCACATTTAAATTCATACAATTAAACCATTTAAAATACATGCTCTTCACAAACTAAGATTTGGGAAAGAGTAGCATGCCCGAAAGGATCACAATTATGAAGGATGTTTGCCCTTGAAAGCTCTAGACAATCAACCTTGAGAAAACCCTAATGCTTTTGGTTGAGAGAATTTGTGAGAAGAGAGATGTTATTTTGATGTGTTATGAATGGGAATGGGGTCCCAATAAAGTTTTAAAGTCATGGGTCACATTTGGAGAGAAAGGAAAATGTCCAGAGTGCCTTTCATGAAATATTGAAAAATTATCGCCCAGTCGTTACAGACGACCTTACGACCTGTAGAGTCACCTTACGGCTCGTGGCCTCCAATCGTAGTCTGGAAAACATTCATGGGCACCCACACTGGTATGAATATAAATTGTACCATACAATACGTACTATGATACTACGAGTAGTTTGGTCAAATCTTAGGCAATTAGAACATTTGGGCATCACACTGGTTTGGCTACTGATGGAACTCTCCGACTCGTTTAGAGTCTTTACAACTCATTAGGATCCAATCATAATCATAACAGAAACTTGGTCAATCCACACTGGTCAAGCTATGATTAAGGTCCTATGGCCCATAATGACACCCTACGACTCATAGGGAGAGTCGAAGTCTGGGCAGTAAGCTCATAGGTCAAGAAATTTTTAAGAACCAAAATCCGAGGTGTTTCAACTATAATATTATATTATTAGTATACATATCCGAGCGATGAACGGATGTTATTAAATTAAACTGAATTGTAACTTTATTCTACTTAGATGCATTAGGACATATTCGGTTAATAAATATCTAATTATAATTTTATTTTTCAAGATATATGCTCATAATAATATTTTTATTAAATTAAAAAAATAAACTATATAAATATAATCACCAAATATTACCATCGTGTTCTTGCAAAACTATTATTTTTCATAAAGTTTGACTCTTAAATATGCTAATTTTGTCTTAAGATTTTGTCATTTTTTTGGTGTAATGGAATTTACCGTCATGTTCTTTTAATTATTTTTTATTTTTTTATTTCAATTCAATCAATACGTAAAAGATTCAAGTTGTGTGAATGTATTAATTAGAAATATGAATTTTTTGTAGTTGTAAAAAATTCATCTCGTTTCAAATATGTCCAAAAGTGGATAATCCAACAAAAACATTAATTTTTTATATTTCAAAATAAAAAATCAAATACGAACTATTTGATTTTGTCCTTCTATTACAACATATGTAATTATTTTTGACTCCTAATATTTTTATTTATTATTAATTTTTTTATCACAATTCTTAAAATGTCTAAATTTATCAATTATTTTTTTAGTATTGTTCATTTATTATATTTTAATTTAAAGGAAAAATACATAGACAAACCTCTGAACTTTTTGACTTTTTTCATATTAGCGCATGAATTAGGCCATGTACCTATTGAACCCTTTTATCATTCACAAATCGAGTTAATTAAGCACAATTGTTGACATGGCATGGCATGCGTAATATACTCTCCATTGTGAGAGTGAGAATCCATAGTTTGCTGTTATTTTTTTATATTATATTTTTCCTCATCAGTTGAGGGTAAAATTCCCAACATTAAAATTGAGTTTTTGTGAAAAAATTTCAACAACAAAAATTGATGTTGGTTAGTGAAAATTGATGATAGAGTTTGTAAAACTAGAGAAAAATGATTGTTTTTTCGGTGAAGTGGATAGTGGTTTGAACTTAGTTCCGCCAGCAGCTCACCAGAAAATAAGGTGGAGGTCATTGCGGGTGTTTTGGTGGTGGTTTAGTGGTGTTGGATAGTTGTGTTGGGATGATTTTTTCGGTGAAATTTTCGTCGAAAAAATCAGACACCAACACTGCAATTTTTGATGCAATTTAGACACCAACACTACAATTTGGACACCAACACTGCAATTCTTGATGCCATCATGGAGCTTAATTTCTTGATTTTGGATCTTTTTCTTCCTCTAATGATTGTTGGGTAGTTTTTGGTAGAAAATAGAGGAGTGAAGGTGAGTTTTAATGGTGGAAGACTAGAGGAAGAAGAAGGCAAAAATATATATATATATATATATATATATATATATTTTTATAAAAATATTATTGTTGCTTGTTGTTGTATATGAGTGTGTGTTGTATTATTTTTTGGTGGAAAAATAAAGGAGTGAAAGTGAGGTTTAATGGTGGAAGACTAGAGGAAGAAGGTAAGAAAAAATGATTTTTAAAAAAAATATTATTTTTTTGATTTCTTTTCTTTGATAACACATAATTTTACCATTGGTAATAATTTTCATATCATGGCAAGTGAATTTTACGAGCCAAATTTAATATGAAATTGTGTAATTTATGCTTAATTGATATGATTTGTGAATGATAAAAGAGTTCAACAGGTACATGATCTAATTGAGGTACCAATACAAAACAAATAAAAAATTTAATGCAAAATGTAATCCTCATATTACTTTTGTACATAATCCATGAGTTTATTAGTTTAATTTTTCATATTATTTATTAACTTGCTGGCTTGCTTGATTTTAAATATATTTTTGTGAGAATAAATTTTTTTGACTTTTTATTGAAACCTTAAAATGTATTAAATATGAATCATAGGATTAAAATATTTACTTGTAAATGGTTTTAAACTTTTCTTTACATTTTTCAAGTAAAAATATAATTCGAGATTAGAAGAATTTGCAGTCCCTTGCTGTTTTCCTTTTTATAATAGATATGAAAAGCAAATTAAACTGAAAAATAACATAAATGAAGTGAATAAAAAAATATTACTCTACGTACATATAAAAAATTATCCAATTGCCTTTATTTTTTTTGTCCAATTTAAATTTTACATAAAATATCAATAACATTATGTTGTCATATAACAAACTCCAATGTCAATAATATCTAATCTTATTCACTTATTTCTTTTTCTCCTGTCCATTATCTCATGTATAGAGGCGAGGATAAGATTCCTCCTCGTTATATAACTCTCCTTTTGACTGATATATATAGGTTAGGGTCTGCCTAACCCCACACCAAGATGGTGGTTATTTAAAAGAGAAAATATATCATTTCACCCTTAAACTTGTCTGCATAACTTACTTTAGATCCTAAACTATACGGATAATTATATAGTCTTTAATAACTTTGAACTGAATTAAATTCAACCCCATGGAGCTTAACTGAAGTCATGGCTGGATAGTGTTGGACATGCACGTTTTGATTCTTTCACATAATTTAATGATATTATATATTTAAACCCGACCCAACCCCTATTAAAACCCAACCCAACCCTTAAAACCTAATCCAACCCTAAAAAATACCCCTAATTCCATTAGTAAACTCCATTTCTCTTACTTTTTCAGCCAAAATTTCTATTTTCAGTTCCCTCCCAACTCTATTTCACCCAAAATCAGATGACCAATAACTCAATTATAGCTCAAACAGGTTAGTTTTAGAATTTTTTGTCTCGTATAAATTGTTTGAGTTATTGTATTTGAATTTTAGGGGTTTTTTTATCCTGTAAAAATAAATTTTCATTCTAAAGATCGTATTTTTTTTTAGATTAACTATGAATTTTGTGTACATTACGTTGAAATTTTATCATGGAGAAAAGTTACAGCAAAAGCCTCGTATAAAGTACCATGGAGATATTGTTATACACTGTTTTAATGTTGATGTTGAAATTTTTTTCTACTTTTAGTTTGTTGGGTATGTTAAAGAAATTTGTTATAATGTTTTCTCGTGTATTGTCTATATCAGACCTTCTAAACGTAATTATCTAGTAAAAGTGACTTGTGATAGGGATATTTTTGGTATTGTACCTCAACTTAAAAATGGCGATATGATTCAGCTTTATGTGTCACTTTTAGTAGAAGAACCCCATGTGGTCCCTGCCATTGAATATGTTCCCTATGTGGGTGGGGAATCTTCTACTTATTTTAATAAAGAGTTCAATCAAGACTATGAGATTAGTGAAAAATTAGAGTTTAAAGAGGGCATTGTAGAGGCCACAACACCTCAAAAGCCTTTTGTGAGTGAAGATTTGAATAGGGGTGCTGCTTTTACTAGTGTTGGGGAGTTGAGTAGTGTTGGTGCTGTTGGTTCTAATGGTGAGGAGTTAGGTGGTGTGGAGAAAAATGTGGACAGTGGTGTTGTTGCAACTGTTGAGCAGAACTTTGATAGTGCATCCTCTGCTAGTATTGTGGAAAATAGTAATGGTGGTGGTGTTGCTGCTACTGGTGAACAGAACTTGGATAGTGATAGTGGTGGGGTTGCTTCTACTAGTGAGCAAATCTTGGGTAGTTGTGGTGGTGCTGATCCTCATGGTGAGCAAAATTTGAGTGGGACTAGCTTTTTTACTGCATTATATGTGCCAATAATTCAATCTGATTGGGAAAGTGAAACTGATGATACTGCAAATTCTGATTATGAAGATTTTTTTAATGAAGGTGAAGATGAATATGATAGTGATATTTATGAAGAGGTTAGAATTTTGAGGGAAGAAAAAAGAGCTGCCAAAAAGAAGAGAGTTGAAGAAAAAAAAAAGAAAAAAGAGCCTAGAACTAAAGGGGTTAGTTTAGGTAAAAAAAAAGTTGACTTAGGATATGATGAGTTCTTATCAAACTAAAAAACTACTTTAGAGAGAAAAGTAGCTAGAGATGAGCCATATTTTGATTACGATGTAGATGTTAGCTTTGAAATATATAGTGACGATGGTAATAATGGGGATAATAAAGTAGAACAACCTGCAAGAAAAGAAGGAAAGCAAGAAGAGCAAAAAAAAATCATAAGAGAATTGTCTTTGATCCTACTTGTAAAAAAATAGTTTGGGAGCTTAGCCTTTGTTTTGAAAATGTTCAGAAATTTAGAAAAGCTATCACCATGTATGTTGTACAAGATAATGTAGAATTAGACAAGTATGTCAATGAAATAATAGGGTGATAGTAAAATGTATTGATGGTTGTCCATGATTGTTGTTTGGAAGCCACGATTCTAGAACCGGAGATTTTCAGTTGAAGAAGTATAATTCAGTGCACATATGTTATGCCACAACCAAAAATAAACTTGTAAATTCAAAGTACTTGGCAGAGTGATACAAGAACAAGATTATATTTGAGCTTAGAATTAAAGTTTTTTAGTTTCAAACTTGGTGAAAAAAGAGTTGGAGGTGTATATTTGGAGGATAGTAGCAAAAAAATCTAGAAATATTATGTTGCAACAGATTATGGGTGACCATACATAGGAGCTTAGAAGGATTTTGAATTATATAGGTGAGCTTCTAAAGATCAATCCAAGTAGCACATGTCTGGAGAGGCTTAGTGAAGAAACCTTTGAAGGTGGAAAAAACAATTTCAATCATTCTATATATGTTTTGATGCTTTGAAGAAAGCATTCAAAGCTGGGGCTAGGAGATGTATTGAATTTGGTGGTTGCTTTTTGAAAGGTGTTTATAATGTCAACTACTTGTGGCTATTTATAAACATGAAAATAATTAGATGCTACCACTAGTCTGGAAAGTGATTGAAGTTGAAAATAATTTCACTTAGAGATGGTTTGTTAAACTTGTGAAGCATGATCTTGAGCTTTGAGATGGGTTTGAATTAACTACTATCACTGATATGCAGAAGGTAATGTATTTGTTGTTTCTCTTATCTATTTTGTTTATTTTTTAACTATATTTTTCTGTTTTAACTATAATCTCTAATATTTATTATTTGTTGAGGGGTCTTGACAATGTAATTACATAATTTTTGTCAAATGTAGAACAAAGAATGTGTGCAATACATATTCTAGACAAATGGTCTAAATATTAAAAGGGTATTAAAAGAAGAAATTATTTTTGAAGATGTGCCAAATCTACATATGAGCAGGAACTAAGAAGAAATTTGGATCACATGGAGTTCTTAGGGGATAAAATTTATGAAGACCTACTATATTACGGCATTGAAAGGTGATCCAAAGTGTACTTCAAGTATCATAGTTGTTGTGACAGTGTTGACAACAACATGGCTAAAAGTTTTTATTCATGGATATTGGGGCACAGACATAAGACTATATCATAATGCTAGAAGAAATAAGGGTCAAGGTGATGATAAAAATAGGATATTTGAGAGAGTTTATTGATACTTGGATAACTGATATTTCCCCAATTGCACTAAAAGTATTGCAAGGTAACACATCAAAATCAATGCAGTATAACCTTAAGTGGAATTGTGATTTCTATTTTGAGGTTAAGGATAGTTGGAGAAATACTTTCATAGTGAATTTGAGATATAGAACTTTTACTTGTAAGTGTTGGATGTTAAAAGGTATACCTTGTTATCATGCTATAGTTGCACTACATTATAGGAGATTAGAGCCAATTGATTATATTGCACATTGGTATACTGAGGAAACCTACCTCAAGACCTATAGTTACTACACTCAACCTATTACTAATGTGCAAATGATGTCAAAGTTAATCAACCCTTCTGTTTTACCTTTAATAATAAAAAACATGTCAGACAGACCTAACAAATGTAGAAAAAAGGAGTACAGTGACAACAAAACTAGAAAACTGTCTAAATATGGGGTTGAGATGAGCTGCAGCATATGTCATGCCAAGGGTCATAATAAGAGGGGTTGTCATTAGGATACAAGTTCAACAAGATCAAGTGTAGGTTCGTCTACAACACCAAGCATAAATAGAGGAAGAGGAAGAGGAAGACTAAACACGTCTACAAAGGTAACACTTGACTTGTCATTTACTATAGTTTATTTCTCTTTTATTTTCTTACATTTTTTGTTATATGTTATAGGCTGCTACTGCTGATGGTAGAGGAAGAGGAGCTGATGCTACTCCTACTATGGATGATGTTGGTAGAGAAAGAGGATTTGCTACTATTGCTTCTACTATAAGTGGTGTTGGTAGAGGAAGATAAGTTGCACCTTACACTATTGATGGTAATGATAGAGATAGAGGAGTTGTAGCTTTTACTGTTGTTGGCATTGGTAGAGGTAAATAAAGAGGAAGAGGATCTTGTGCTAATAAAAAAAAAGAAACTAATGGTGTCACTAATTTTAGTATAGGTAGAGGGATATTATATAAGACCTAGGGTGGTTGGAATGAGGGTGCTTCAGAAAGAGAGTGATATAAAATTCTCAATGAAAGTTAAATTTGTTAACATTTCTCCCCTTTAAAAGTGTTAAGTAAATTTGTTCAATTTTATTTTTTTCAGCCTGGAACGCCTATGAACCCTGCATAGTGACAGGACATCTTGGACATCACAAACCAACATCAACTGTTAAATGAAAAGAAAAGAAAGTTGTGATCCAACAAGATCTTGAAGTCATAAGAGCACAGAAAAGGATGAGGACAAGGTCAAATGCTGTTGTAGTGAATCATCTAAGCCAAATAAGTTCATCAACCTTTCATTAGAAGAATCCTAATGAAACACCCCTGGCTTTGGCCCTTGTTATTTCCTTGAGCTTTGAGCTCACTGCCCTATTAATGACTCATCATATGAGTCGTATGGTGTGGTTATGGGTATAGGGACTCAAGTCTTAACCAAACCAGTGTAGAATTGGCTAAGTTTTGCTCGGAGTACGAGTGACTCTAAAACACCCTGGGTTTCTATCCCTTCAAAAATTTCCTAAATTTTTTGTCTCTAGATAGGATACGACTAGGGGAAATGACTCGTACACTAGGATATGATTGATATGGGTTGGTCGTATACTGACCAATATTGGTTGGTGGGTTTGATTTGGTTTCTAGAATAGATACAACTTGGGTGGTCATATCGGTGGATACGGGTTATTTGGTCACTTCACTTAATCTTAGACTTGGTAGACTAAGTTAGATCTGAGTAGGAGTGGCTCACCATGAGCCGTAAGCAGGGTACGAGTCGTACCATGGACTCGTATAGTGGGCAGTGTTCAATCCTTTTTAGATTCTACTCTGCTAGGAGGATGGATCACGGGTACCAGTCATATGCTTGGATACAACATGGTAGGGTGAGTCATACCTTGGATAGTATTGGGTCCAAAGGATATAGCCTTGGGTACGAGTGGTGGGTACCACTCTATTGGAGGGTACGACTGGTATGGATCGTTATATCCCTCTGGCGAGAATTCGGTGCAGTTTAAGTGAGGGTAATCTGGATATTTCTCCACTTAACATAATAAGGCGCCACAATTTTTAACACACTTGGGAGGTTATTTTTCCTATTATTCTGTTATTTAACACTTAGAAAAATACTCTCTAATTCTCTCTAAAGTTCTTGGGCAAAGAAAGCTAGGGTTTTATCTTAAGGATTAATTTGGGACTTGTATTGGTGGTTTCTCTCCATCATCTTCTTAGTTTAAGGCATGTTCTCTTTCCTTATTATTAGTTCCAACTAAAGGCATGGTTTTATACAATGGTTTCATGGTTTGATTATTGTATGGTTTTGGATTTTCAAATATAATTTGGGGGTCTTGGTTATAAATACTTGGTTATGATTTTCCCATATTTTAATTATGCTTTTATATACTTTAATGGTGGTTTTTGATAATTTGTTGCATGGGAATAGTTATTTGATAATTGGCTTTGGTTTTGGAAATACTATGCCCTCAATGTGTTTGATAAAATGCCTATGGGAATGTTTTCACTACATTATTGGATTTTTAGTGGAACTTATGCTAGGTTTAAACTTGGTAATGGAACCCTAAATGGTTAAATAGCTTGGAATGGTAAAAATAGAATGGTTTTGGGTTTAACAATCATTGTTATGGGGTATAACGGAATCCCCCAAGTAATTATAATAATGAAACCCTTGTGGAGTACATGGCACTCCCCCAAGTTAATTAGATAATGTGATCTATGGGTATATAGGAATCCCTTAATACTAAGGTTTGGATAAGGAAAATACTAGCAAGTTATAGTCAGTATGACGATACCACTATGTATAGCCTTGGTTAATAACAATGGTTTAGTTGGTTAGAAAAGGTTTTAATTGGGCAATAATGGTGGGGTGTAATAACTAACCGTGAAGGTGGAAGTTCAAGGAATGAACATTGAAAACTCATGTTCAACGACATAAGTGGTAGGTCATGGTGTATTTATATGATACTATGAGGTACATAGGAATTCTTTAAGTACACTGTACATATGTATCATGGAGGGTAAGGGTACTTGGGAATCCCCTACTCTAATGGTATCTCCGGTTCGTGCGGCTACACGTATCAAGGCCCGTTTAGAGGGTTACACTGGACCCATTAGCCCATGGGTGGTTAAGGATGATTAAGCTACACATACCCAGGTTAATAGGTTTAAATGCATGCTAAACCCGATTTTCTTTCCCAGTAAGGTTATATATATGTATGGTTTGTATGCATATGGTTGGTTTACTTTGTTTTACTGGTTGACATTATTTTATCCTTATCCTGAGTTTATGATAGCATTCATCTACTAAGCCGTATTTAGACGACTGTATTCTTACGCGATTCAGGAACTAGCCGTTCTACTTCTCCTACACAGTGATCGGATTTTGGGATCAACTTTTGGATTGAAGTCGTGAGCCTCTATCTTTCTGTAAAGCTCCATTTTATGAATGTTATTTCATGCTTTGGTTTATTTATGGATATTAATTTTGGCTATGGTTGGGGGCATGCCCCAACTGGATATTGGTTATTTTTTGGTTAGGGCTGATACTGTTGAACAAAATTTCTCATTGTTCCATCCTTTTATGCTATGTTATGGAACTTTGTTTGGTTATGTTTTGGATTATGGTTTGGTTTGATGTTGGTTATTGGTTAGGTATCGGATGGTTGGACTCATTTGGGTGATCACGATTATAGACCTACCCTAGATTATTGGATTATGTAATAACTTTATCTTTTTTATATGTTTTGAATTCATCCAACTTAGGGTACATGCTGGATGGTTGGGTTGGGTATTGAGGGTGGTCCCCAATCTTGGTCGGACTTAGGATGATCGCTACGATAAGGCCTCAGTCAGGTCGTATCAAGTTGGTATTAGAGGTTTAGGTTCATGGCCAATTGAGAGTCCACAAAGCTGTGTCTAGTAGAGTCTTTTTAGGGATGTGTAGCATGCCACACTCATAAGAGAGAGTCTATAAGGCATTTAGGAATATTTCACTTTCTTGGTATTCTATTTTCAAGCTTGGAGTCTAAGTCCTGGAATCTCTTCTAATCCTTGTTTGTCGTTTTTCAGGTCATGCCTCGATGATATGGAACACAAAGAAATTCTTTTTTCCCATCTGGGGATGATGTTGATGGGGTATGACCTACACCTGGAGTTCACACTCGATCTCAGGGTCCTATCACTGATTGTTCTAAAGTTTTCTCAGTTTCTACTAGTCCTCCTCAAGGTGAGGTGACTAATACAGAATTTGGCCAATCAATTCATATTATTGCTTAGTTAGTTACTGCTTAGGCTCAGCAGGATGCATCTGGTGTTTTATCTGCTGAGGCTACAAGGGTTGGTCAATTTATGAAGATGAATCCTCCCACTTTTATTGGAGTAAAGTTGGAGAAGGATCCTCAAGCCTTATTGAATAAAATTGAGAAAATATTCTATGTGATGCAGGCCCCGAATGTGGAAGGGGTAAACTTTGCAGCTTATCATCTCAATGATGTTTCATACCAATGGTACGAGGAATGGGATTAGAATAAATAAGATATTTATAAGTTGTCTTTATGAGAGGCCTTTTCTAATGCGTTTCTGGATTACTTCTATCCTCAAGAGCTGAGGGAGGGGAAAATGAAAGAATTTGTGAATCTTAAGCAGGGAAGAATATTGATCAAGGAATATGCCTTGAAGTTCCATCAGTTGTCAAGGTATACTCCGAACTTGGTGTCTGATATAAGAGCAAGGATGAGAAAGTTCACTTCTGGGATATCTCAGGATTTGATCCTTGAAAGTAATAGTGTTTTGCTGATTGATGATATAGATATTTCAAGGTTAGTTATCCACATGCAACAGGTGGAGGATGAAAAGAGGAAACAGGTAGAGTTTGGGGAAAGGCAGGGTAAGAGAAACAGGTTCTCTGTGCAGGGTGGTTCTCAATAACAGGGTGGTTGGGATGGTGGTAAGTGGCCGAAGAAGAAGTGGGGGAGTTCTGGTTCCTTCTCTACTGCTAGTGCTCCTTACCCAAAGCAGTCGGGTCACAGGCGTCTGCAAAATAGTGATAATTTTTGGGCACTGAGTGCCCAATCTTAGGCGAGTAGGGCTTAATCGTCTTCTTCATGCCCTTCTTTCTAGTTCTGTGGTCGTCTTCATCAGGACTTTTGTGATGAAGGGAGGGACATATGTTTTCAATATGGTCAGCTAAGCCATATTCTCAGAAACTATCCGATTAATAAGGGTTATTCGGGAGAAACAAAGCTTCGATTGCTTCAACTTCTGCTTCTGCACCTAGTGGTGCGACTTCTGCATTTTCTTTTGTTTCTGGTACCTGCACAGGCCGAAATAGGTTGTATGCTTTTGCATCTCAGTAGGAATCTGAGGCATCACCTGATGTCGTTATTGGTATGTTACAATTTTTTTCTTGTGATGTGTATTATCTGCTTTATTTGGGTCCACTCTTTCCCTTGTTACCCTATATGTGTCTGTATTTTTTAGTTTTGATCCTTAGGTTTTTTCAGATCCTTTTTCTATTTCTACCTCGGTAGGTGACTCGGTTATTGTTAAAAAAATTTACAGGGTGTGTGTGGTATCTGTTGTAGCAAGCAGACCTTGGCATATTTATTTGATTTGGATATGCTAAATTTTGACGTTATTCAGGGGATAAATTGGTTACACTCTTGTTATGCATCCTTAAATTGTCGGACACGTAGGGTTGTCTTTAGCTTCCTTTGTGAACTGGTTATAGAGTGCGAGAGTGGTTTCCTAACTTTTAGCGAGAGGCTTATTTCTTATCTTAGAGCTCGAAGATTAATCTCTAAAGGGTGTCTTTATCACTTGGTCTGAGTTAATGATTCTAACTCATTGGATCCTTCTTTTCACTCGGTTCCGGTGGTAAGTGAGTTTCCTAAGGTCTTTCCAGATGATCTTCCTGGTGTTTCTCCAGATAGGGAGATTGAGCTTGGGATTAATTTGGTTTTGGACACTCGTCCAATATCTATTCCTCCTTATAGAATGACTCCGACTGAGTTGAGGAAAATCAAAGAGCAACTTAAGGATCTTTTGGATAAGGGGTTTATTCATCCCAGTGTATCCCCGTGAGGTGCACTGGTATTGTTTGTGCGCAAGAAGGATGGTTCCCTTTGGATGTGCATTGATTATCAACAGTTGAATAAGGTAATGGTTAATAACATGTATCCTCTTCCGAGGATAAATAACTTATTTGATCAGTTGAAATGTGCAATGTTCTTTTCTAAGATAGATCTTCAGTTTGGGTATCATCAGCTTAATATTAGGGATGAGGATATCCCTAAGGTGGATTTTCATACTTGATATTAGCACTTTGAGTTCTTGGTTATGTCGTTTGGCTTGACTAATGCCCCAACGACATTTATGGATTTGATGAACAGGGTTTTCAGCCAGTTCTTGAATATTTTGTCAATGTAATCATTTATGACATCTTGGTGTATTCTATAAGTGAGGTGGATCATGCCAATCACCTTCGTGTGGTGTTGTAGACCTTGAAGGAAGAACAATTGTATGCTAAGTTCTCCAAGTATGAGTTTTGGTTGAACGCTGTGACTTTTCTCGGTCATATTATTTCTAGTGAAGGGATCATGGTGGATCCTCAAAAGGTGTTTGTAGTTACAAAGTGGCCTAGACCCATGACTCAAATTGATATTCAGAGCTTCTTGGGTTCGACCAGGTATTATATGAAGTTTGTGGAAAGCTTTTTAATTATAACTGCTCCTTTGACTAAGTTAACTCTGAAGAAGGTAAAGTTTTCTTGGACAGAAGCGTGTGAAGGGAGTTTTGAGAAGCTTAAGGACAAGCTGACTTTGGCTATAATTTTGACATTGCTTGAAGGTAATGAGGGATTTGTGGTTTATTGTGATGTGTCCCGAGTGGGACTTCACTATGTTTTTATTTAGCACGGGAAGGTGATTGCCTATGTTTCCAGGCAGTTAAAGGTGCATAGGAGAAATTATCCTACTCATAATTTGGAGCTGTTGGCGGTGGATTTTGCTTTAAAAATCTGGCGGTATTATTTGTATAGAGTGCACATAGACATCTTTTCTGATCATAAGAGTCTACAGTATGTTCAATCAGAAAAAGCTATATGTTAAGCAAAGTAGATGGTTGGAGCTTCTCAAGGATTATGATATAAGTCTTCACTACCACCCAGGTAAAGTTAATGTGGTTGTTGATGCTCTTAGTAGGTTGTCCATGGAAAGTTTGGCTCATGTGGAGAAAGGAAACTGAGAACTGGTGAAGGACATTCACCGCTTGGCCAATCTTGGAGTTCGTCTCTTGGACTCCAAAGATGGTGGGGTAATGGTTCAGGAAGTGGCTAAATTGTCTCTTGGTGTAGAGATAAAGGAGAAACAAATTCTAGATCCTATCTTTATGAAAATCAAGGGTGATGTAGGTGGGTAAAAGATAATGGTATTCTAGATCAGCGGTGAGGGTACTTTATGATACCAAGAGAGGTTGTGATCCTGATATCGACGGTTTACGACAAAAGCTTTTGGCTGAGGCGCATGAATCGCGCAATGTTGTTCATCCAATTCGATAAAAATATATCATAATCTCAAGGAGATGTATTGGTGAAATGGTATGAACAAAGATGTGGCTAATTTTATAGCCAAGTGTATGGTGTGCCAATAAGTCAAGGTTGAGCATATGAGGCCTGACGGGTAAAATCAAGAAATTGATTTGCCTAAATGGAAATAAGAGGTGATCAACATAGATTTTGTTACCGGTCTTCCTCGGTCTCAGAACCTATTTGATTTGATTTGGGTCATCATGGATAGGATGATGAAGTCTGCTCACTTCTTACAAGTGAGGACTAACTTTTTAATGATAGACTACGCAAAGTTGTATCTTCTTAAGATAGTAAAGATGCATGGGGTACCTATTTTGATTATCTCTGATCATGGTATGCAATTTTCATCTCATTTCTGGCAGTCTTTTTAAAAGAAATTGGTTACTAAGGTGAGTTTGAGTACTAGTTTTCATCCTCTGATGGATGGCCAAGCGGAAAGGACTATTCAGACATTGGAAGATATGTTGCGAGCATGTGTGGTTGATTATGGTGGCAATTGGGTTGAGCATCTACCTTTGGTAGAGTTTGCTTATAATAATAGCTATAATTCCAGTATTGGTATGACCCATTTTGAGGTATTATATGGTAGGAGGTGTTGATCTCCTATTGGTTGGTTCGAGCTTGGTGAGACGGATATGTTTGGTTCAGATTTGGTTTATCCATCTATGAAAAAGCTGAAGGTGATTTGGATAGGATTAAGGTTGCCCAAAGTCACCAAAATTCCTATGCGGATGTAAAACGTAGATACTTGGAGTTTGAGGTTGTGGATAAGGTGTTCCTAAAGGTATCTCCCATGAAGGGAGTAATACGGTTTGGTAAGAAGGGAAAGTTTACTCTCCAGTTTATCGGTCCTTATGCAATTTTGTGAAGGATTGGTAAGGTGGCTTATGAATTAGGGTTGCCTTCTGGTTTGAGCTCCATTTATCCGGTATTTCATATATCTATGTTAAGGAAGTGTCTTGGTGATCCTTCTTCAGTGGTTCCCTTGGGAGCTTGTGTATCTCAGATTTTTTATCTTATAAAGAGGTTCCAGTCAAGATCTTGGATTGGTAGGTTTGTTGGTTATGGACCAAGGATGTGGCCTCAGATAAGGTTTTATGGCGGAACCACAAGGTGAAAAGGCTATATGGAAAGCAGAGAAGGGCATGAAGTCTAAGTTTTTCTGCTTCTGGAATTCGTGTAAAAGGTATGTGTTCTTCAACATACTTTTGTTTTCAAACTTTGTTAAAAGAGAGATTAATATCTTTGCATCTGTGTTTTCTAATTTGGTTAAAGATTGTATTGATATTTGATAATGCAAATGGCTTGTGCTAGTGGCTACCCTACCTTTTCCGTCATTCGAGGATGAATGTTCCTAGTGGGGGAGACTGAAACACCCTGGGTTTCTAGCCTTTATAAAATTTCTTGGATTTTTGGTCTCTGGATAGGATACGACTAGGGGAAATGACTCATACACTAGGATACGAGTGGTATGGGTTGGTCGTATGCTGACTATTGTTGGTTGGATTTGGTTTCTGGAATTTATATGACTTGGGTGGTATGAGTCATATCGGTGGATAGTGGTTGTTTGGTCACTTCACTTAATCTTAGATTTGGTAGACTAAATTGGATCTGGGTACGAGTGGCTCACTATAAGCCGTAAGACAGGGTACGAGTCGTACCATGGGCTCGTATGGTGCGTAGTGTTCAATCCTCTTTAGACTCTATTCTGCCAGGGGTACGGATCATGGGTACCAGTCGTATGCTTGGATACAACATGGTTTAGGGTGAGTTGTACCTTGGACAATGTTGGGTCCAAGAGAGATGACCTTGGGTACGAGTGGTGGGTACTACTCATATTGGAGGGTACGACTGGTATGGAAAGTCGTATCCCTCCGACGGGACTTTGGTGCAGTCTAATGAGGGTAATCTGGACATTTTCTCACTAATAAGGCCCCATGACTTTTAACACTCTTGGAAGGTTATTTGCCCTATTATTTTATCCTTTAACACTTAGAAAAATACTTTCTATTTCTCTCTAAAGTTCTTGGGCAAAAGAAGCTAGGGTTTCATCTTAAGGATTAATTTGGGACTTGCGTTGTTGGTTTCTCTCCATCACCGTCTTGGTTTAAGGCATATTCTCTTCCCTCATTTTTAGTTCCAACTAAAGACATTGTTTTATTCAATGTTTTCATGGTTTGATTATTGTATGGTTTTGTGTTTTCAAATATAATTTGGATTTTTTGTTATAAATGCTTGGTTACGGTTTTGCCATATTTTAATTATGCTTTAATGGTGGTTTTGGATAATTGCTAAGGACAATACTTGCATGTTATAGTCGGTATGAATATACCACTATGCATAGCCTCGATTATTAACAATGGTTTGATTGGTTGGAAATGGTTTTAATTGGGCAATAATGGTAGGGTGTGATAGCTAATCGTGAAGGTGGGAGTTCAATGAACGAACAATGGAAACTCATGTTTGCCTACATAAGGGGTAGGTCATGGTGACCTTATATGATACTACGAGGTACATGAGAATCCTCTAAGTACACTGTACATATGTATCATGGAGGGTAAGGGTACTTGGGAATCCCCTACTCTAATAATATCTTAGATTCGTATGGCTACACGCATCGGGGCCCGTTCAGGGGGTTACACTTGATCCATATAGACCGTGGATAGTTAAGGACGATTAAGCTATACATACTCAGGTTAATGGTTTTAAATGCATGCTAAACTCGATTTTATTTCCCGGCATAGTTATATATATATATATATATAGTTTGTATGCATATGGTTGGTTTACTTGGTTTTATTGGTTGGCATTATTTTTTCCTTATCCTGAGTTCATTCTAGTGTTCACCTGCTAACCCTTCTTCGGGCATCTGCATCCTCATACGATGCAGGAACCGACTGTTCTACTCCTCTTACATAGTGACTGAATTTTGGGATCAACTTTTAGATTGAAGTGGTGAGCTTCCATCTTTCTGGAAGGCTCCATTTTATGGATGTTATTTCATTCTTTTGTTTATTTATGGATATTGGTTTTGCCTATGGTTGGGGGTATGTCCCATCCGAATATTGGTTATTTTTTAGTTAGGGGCTTTTGTGGAACTACTGTTGGTTAGCATGGGCAGGATCGGTATTGGTGTCAGCCTCAGTATTTACAATGGTATTGGGGATAATACCGTTGGATGAAATTTCTCACTGTTCCATCCTTTTATGTTATGTTATGGAGCTTGGTTTGGTTAAGTTTTGGATTATGGTTTGGTTTGGTATTGGTTATCGGTTAGGTATCGGATGGTTGGACTCATTTGGGTGGTCATGGTTATAGACCTATCCCAGAGTCTTAGATTATGTAATATCGTTATCTTGTTATATGTTCAAAATTCATCCGACTCAGGGTACGAGATGGATGATTGGGTTGGGTATTGGGGGTGGTCCCCAGTCCTGGTTGGACTTTGGATGTCTGCTACGATAAGTCCCCGGTTGGGTCGTGTGAGACTCACTACGAGTCATACGACAATGTTACGAGTGGTAAAATTGAGTCGTATGCTTTCCAGTGTCTAATCCCTTGGGGTTCTATCTTGGGTACGACTAGACCATACGATTCGTATGGTCAGGTCACGAGTGGGATTATGGAGTTGTAAGACGGACAATGTATGGGTGTCCAACTCACTATTTAGGATATGACTCATGGCTACGAGTCGTATGATGTGGTGACGAGTCGATGGGTCGACTCGTAACCTAAGACGACCTTTTTATAGTTTTTAGTTAGGGGTACTTTGGACATTTACCACTTAAAACACTTTGGGGAATCCATTCTACACTTTACAACATTAAAAATCCTCTTACTCTCTCAAAATCCTCTCAAGCAAAATTCCCTAGGGTTTCTCCTAAGTGGCCATCTAAGGGTTCAAGAGTCAATTTCTCTCCGTAAATCTTTCTAATTCAGGCATGTGACTCTTCCCTCATTGCTAGTTCACTAAAAGAACATGTTTAGAGCATTGTTCATGAATCATTAATGGTTGTTTTGAAACCAAGGTTGAGGGGTTTGAGTGCATATCATTGAATATTTTTTTGTGTGGTTTAAATTGTGCTTATGCATGTTTTAATTTTGTTTTGAACATGTGGGTGCATGGCAATGGTGATTTAATTGATGGGTTATAGTGAACCCCTAATTTGATGAATTTGGTTTTGATAATGGCATGCCCTCAACCTGTTTGTGAAATTGCTAATGAGAATGATATTGTCACAAATTGAATTTTGTGTTGAACTAAGACTTTGGCATAACTATGATAATGATTGATGAAGGACTTGGTAAAGGCTTTGATGGCCACACCCAACACCTAATCGTAACTGTCCTACACCCTATGTTGGATGAATTTCGAACATATAACAAGATAAAATAATAATAATTCAAAGACATTAAATAAAATCTGTAATCATATTCCAATAACCTCAACCAAATACCCACCGGTGCCAACCCTAATGTCAAAACCAATATCAAGGCTGACACCAATACCGACACCGCCCATACCCATAGTAGTCCGACAAAGCCTCTAACTGAAATCAAATAACATCCGATCGGGATATGCCCCCGACCATAGCCAAAACCAAAATTCAAGAAACAAAAATAATGAAAAGAAGTACATAACATGAAATTGAGTCTTTCAGAGTATGGAAGCTCACCACTTCAACCTGGCTCAAAGTTGTCCCTAAATCCAAGTCACTGAGCATGAGGAATGTTAGTATGGCTAGTTCCTATATCACATTGGGATACAACTCCTGAAGACGGTTAGCAGAGTGAATGCTAGCATGTACTCAAGGATAAAGATAAAGTAATGCCATCATTCAAAACCAAATCAAATCAAATAACCATATGCAATCACATATATACATACATACATATATATATATATAAATATAGATATATATCATTCTTGGGTAGGGAGAAAGGTTTATCATGCATTTAAAACCTTAACCTATACTGTATAGCTCTGCTGTCCTAAATGTCTGCCCACGGGTTATATGGGTTCAGCTCCCCCTGCTGAAAGGGCCCTGCTGCGTGTTAGCCACATGAATTAAAGAAAAAATTGAGATAAATAGTACATCTCCCAAAATATAAAGTGTGAGATCATGCACACGGTCACCATGACTAAACCTCACATCGGCAAACATGAGTTTCCAGTATTGGTCCCCCTAGGACCTCCACCTTTCATGAATTTGATACACAACCTACTTTAAGCCTATATTAAGACCAATTACACATTTACAATCATTTATCAAGGAGTTTTTTTAATTGGGCATTAACCATTAGTATCGTTATACCAAAATTAGAGCTTGCAAGTCTATCCTTTTATGCCATACCAAAACCATTAAATCAAGTTGACTCCAAAGTTTCCAATTAAACCAAAACCATGGACACCAAGGCCTTTCCAACCCATTTAAAATCAACCAAAGCAATTCAGGTTCCATTACCATTTATGCAATGCAAAGATATCAAGAGTAGTAAAACTATGTGGTAGAATCATTCTAATTGGCATTTTAACAAACATGTTGAGGGCACATAAGTTTCAAAACTATAACCAAGTAATTTGGGGAATCCATAAGACCCCAAAATCCATTTACCATTGACATGCATCCCAAAATATCAAAATCATACCAAAAGCATGAAAGAAAGAAAAATTAAACCATGCGAAACATTATTCAACCATGAACATCCAAAACCCCCAACCATTATTTTAAACCATAACAATTCATGAAAATCATACATTAAAACACATGCTCTTTGTAAAATAACAATGAAGGAGGAGTAACATACCTTAGACTCCAAGAAGGACGGAGAAAAACCATCCTTGAAAGCCTTAATTGATTAACTTGAAGAAACCCTAGCCTCTTGCTTGAACAGAAAGTTTGAGAGAATTTTAAGAGTGTTTGATTAGGAATAATAGGTTAATGAAGTCCTCAAAAGGTGTTTTATGTCATGGTGTCAAAGGAAGTTAAAAGAAAAAATGTCCAGAATGCCCCCAACTTAAAATTGTAGGAAAACCGCATGTGGTTACGAGTCGATCCCATGACTCGTGACCACAACATACGACTCGTATCATTGAGTCATCACCAATATAGTGAGTTGGACACCTATACACTATCCACCATACGACTCCCTAATCCCACTCATTACCAAACCATATGACTCATATGGCCTAGTCGTACCCAAGACAAAATCCAAAGAAATTGACACTGGACAACATACGATTCAACTATACCACTCGTACCCTATCCTTACGGCTCTAAGTGAGCCACTCTTACTCAGAGCAAAGTCAAGTTACTAAGTTTCTGATTTGTTAAAGGATCGTCCTAACGACCCGTCACCACCCCTAAGGACCCGTACCACCAAGTTGTAACCACAATAGAAACCCAACCACCGTTTACTAGAATCCTTACGACTAGGGTCACCTGACCCGTATCCACATTATACAACTCATATGATGAGTCGTTACAAGGACAGTGAGATCAAAGCTCAGAAAATTTTCAAGAGCCAAAACTCAGGGTGTTTCGGTAACCTCATTGAACCTTTCTTTATATGTATCATCCCAAGCCAATATCTTATAACTATTAGTAGAACAGAAGAATAAAACACTACAAATTTGACAACTCTTCTCCACTTCTTTTCTCTTTCTTTTATCTTCTCAATCTATTCTTCCAAGTTCTCCAATTTTATATCAACATAATTATCATCTTGTTTGGATTCTTTTGGCTTGTCTATTTCATGAGAAGCTTCTTCAATAAATTTGTTTAACTCAAATTTTTCAATTTCATTAACCAATACATGTTGTCAATATATTGAGAAGACTCAGCTAAATTCTCAAACTCACTTAATTTCTCTATTAGTTTAGGAATCACATAGTAGGACCTCGGATTAATATCCTCTCTATCCCTCCAACATCAAAAGTCGCAAGATCTTGGACACTTCAATGGTGATAAATAAAGAATGAATTAGTCTTTAATCAGATCTATTGAAATAGTAAAGTACAAAATTTGATATTTACCCCATAATAAGGACATGCCAAATATCTTCTATTGGGATTCCTCAAAGTCCAAGATGTCTTCATATGCAACAAAAATCTGTGATTACAATGAACTTCTTGCTCCAAAGCATTATAATTTTCTTCCATACAAAGTTTAGACAAATTAACTGACCCCATTGTGTTCTAAAAAAATTGATTCTAATAAATAAAATAAAATATAAAAATAAATTTTAAGTAGAAGAAAAAGGAGAGAAATCCTAACAAAATGATAGATGAAGGAGATAGATTATACCTTTTTTGGGTAAATAGCAGCGGAAGAAGATGAAGTACTAAATTAGAGTTCTTCAGGAGCGCTTAAATTTCATTATGAAAGAGAAATCAATCTCAATTTTTTCTTAAATTTCATAAATGGAGAAGATTTTGGATAGATTGAGGAAGAAAAATATTAAATTAGGATGTTTTAGGAGAGTTTTGGGTAGGGTGATTTTGGAATTTTATGACCGTTACTTTGATTTAAAGGAAAATTTTAGTTTAAATAAATTAAAATGCAAAATTACCTATTTAATGCGCCCGCAATGAGTGTCAACATGCGACTCCAGTTGGGCTTTGAAGGGTTGAATTTGATTCAATTTAAAGTTATTAAGGGGTATATATTTGCCCGTTTAGTTTAGGGTCTAAAGTAAGTTATGCAGACTAGTTTAGTGGTGAAATGATGTATTTTCTCAATTTACAAATGAAATATATGGATATTCTTTAACATTTGTCCTATCACTTTTAAGGATGTAATCGGCCATCAACATTATCCTTCTCCTGATAAAGTGGGTTATCTCGTAGAAGTTTTAATGCAAATTTAGTAAAACAAAATAACTGTAATCACACAAATTTCAAACTTGACCATAATAATTCATAAATAACTGAAATCAAATAAAAAATTATAATCAATTTAAATGGATAAATAAATTGAATTAATTGAGCATAATTTAAAATCTAAAATTATCAATATTAAGAATTATATTATGTGCTTTTTTTAGAAAAAAATAGCATGTGAAATTATGATATATTTTATCATCTCAAATATATATTGAATTTATCTACCTATAATTTTAACCTTTTTTAAGTGATTTTTTGTTGGTTTTTCAGACCATTTTATTCAATAAAAGAGCCCAATGGCAGTGTTTACAAAACAAAATAAGACTTAGACCAATCGGATCCAATACATAACCCGACCCCAAAAATTGGAAGCTGAATAGTTTTCTAATTTTTCTATTAATTAAAAGGCTACATCAAGAGTACGAAGTACTCTTCTTCGAAGCTCATCGTCGCCTGCATAAATTGTCAATTGATTTCATGGCTGTTGTTGGTGTTGCTCTACCTATCTGCTTCAGCAATATCAGTTATTTCCTTCTCTCTTTGAGTCCTTTTTGTTTTTATCTTCAGCTGTAACCCTTGATTCTCCTATTTAGGTGGTCTTTGACATGCAAGACCAGATTCTCTCTAATTCACCCAGATGTGAAGACCTAAATCCTTCCCTTTTAGTGGTTGAAGGTGCTGGATCTCTGCCTCACTTTTTTGGTGAACAATTTTTATAGCTAGGGTCCTAGCTTTTCTTAACACAAAAATTATGTCTTCTTCCGGGCATACTTTAACACTTATTTTCCTGTGCTGTTTATTGTCTTTACTTCTTGTATGGTGACTTGTGAATGATATTGATGTTGTGTTATGTATATATCGGCTGCTTTCTTTCCTCATTGTTGAATTATCTTGCGTGTTTTGATTCTGAGTCGTGGAACTTGGTATTTTTCCACGTTTAAGCATTTCCTTGTTTGCTCTAGAAGTTGCCGAAAATTATGATATTCCTTTAGACCTCGTGCTTCCATAATCTCATTTGTTAATAAATCAAAAATTGTGTTACCCTCTCTGAATGTATGAAGGACTGTAACATTTAGATCCTGAATGAAACTTCTTATCTCTTCCATGAGTTCAACTATTTCCCAAGGAATTTTCCACTGCTTCAAAATTAGTTTTTTTGAGGCTTAAAGAGTGTTTTTAAGATGAAATCCTTGAGGTCTTCATCATAGTAGTACTCCAAGGCCTCTTTAATTGCCATTGCTTCAGCTACAGTGTTAGTATCATATCCCAAACCTTTAGCTCTAGCATATATCTAATCGCCCTTGTCATCTCTTATACAAAAACCATAAGAGTTTATCCCTGGATTGCCCTTACTTGCCCCATCTGTGTCGCATTCTGCCTATCCAATTCCTGGCTTTAACCACATCACCTTGTGATAATGGAGCCTAGGTTTGTAAGGTCTAATTGTTTCGACTACATCTATCCATGTCTATGTGTTCAATTTAATCCATGGGAAAAAGCTTTTAACCATTTTTTAATTACCTCCTGTACTTGTAGCACCATTCCTGCAAATGACACGGAACCCCCATGTTTAATGTAATTTCTTCTCTTCCATAGTGTCCACATAATTATGGCTGGTATAGCTCTGAAAATCCTTGTCAATTTTGGATTTGATTCCTCAGTCCACCATGACACAATTGCTTGTTGAATCATCATTTTCTCCATTTGGATACCTACAAAATGAGCAAACTACTTCCAAAGCCTATTGGCTAAGGGAGTTGTTAGTAAAACATAGGTCATTGTCTCTTCCTTTTTAGTAGCACAACACCAACATTTTGATACCAACTGTATTTTTAATCTTTTCAGGTTAGCATTAGTTGGAATTATTCTCATCCACACCCTCCAAAGGAATAAATTGTACTTAAAAGGAAACCCTTTATTCCGAATGAAATCAAAATCTCTCCTTTTTTCCTTTCTCCTCCAATTTCTTTAACGAGTAAAGGATGTAATATTTTACAATACTTGTTGAACATGAAAGAAACCTATTGTAAAGAATTTGAAGTTTTGAATATCCACCAAAGTTTTCCAAATAAGGTTTTGGACATATTATGCAATGATCTAAGTCCAAGTCCTCCTTCATTCTTTGGGTAACACATTGCCTCCCAACTCACCCAGTGTTTATTCTTTGAACCTGTAGCATTACCCCAAAAGAACTTTGCAAAAATCTTGTGAAGTTGGTTGATGACACTAACTGGTGGATTCATGGCTGAAAGAGTGTAACTAGGTATGGATTGAAGCACATGAGCAATTAAAATGTATTTGCCCCCATAAGAAAGAAACCTTCTCTGCCAAGAGTGAAGCCTTTTCATTACCTTCTTGATCAAATCTTTAAAATGCCCTTTGTTCTTCCTTCCATAAAAAATAGGATAACCTAGGTAGGTAAAAGGAAATATACCCTGTCTTATACCAATAATTCTCCTTATATTGCTACTCACACTGTTAGGAATCTTCTCATGTAAATAGAGCAAGCTCTTATTAAGATTGATCATCTGTCCTGAAGCTTTCTCATAACTTCTCAAAACTCCCATCATATTCTTTATTGAATAACTGTGACCAGAGTAAAACAATATAGTGTCATCAGCATAAGAAAGATGATTCATATCTGGGCTCCACTTTGGCAATCCATACCTCCTAAACTCTGGGTAAAAAAAAGCTCATTTAAACTCCTTGACAAAACTTTAGCTGATATGATAAATAAGGTTGGTGATAGAGGATCACCCTACTTTAATCCACTTGAGGATTGAAAAAAATCATAGGACTGTCCATTCATAAGTACTAAGTACCAATTATTACTCACCAACCTAACTACCATATCAATCACTCTTTCTGAGAAACCAAATCTCCTCAAAACCACCACTAGAAATTTCTAGGATACCCTATCATAAGCCTTTTCCATGTCAAGTTTCACCACCACATTATGAAAATTATTCATCCTATTTATATCTCTAATAATTTCCTAAGCTGGTAGAACATTTTATGTGATACTTCTTCCCTTTACAAACCCGAATTGATTATTAGAAATTATATTAGGAAGAAATTCCATAATTCTCAAGTGAATAACCTTGGGTATTATTTTGTTAACAAAAGTACAAAGGCTGATAGGTCTTAAATCACCATAAGTAGTCACCACCTCCTTCTTTGGAATTAAAACTAGATTAGTATGGGTGATATACCTAGGGGCAATTCACTTCCACAAAAGAATGCTTTGACCATGTTAGTGATATCTTCCTCAATAATAGTCGAACAACTCTGAAAAAATTCCCTTGAGAAGCTGAGTTATTGGCCTTTGCATGAGCTAAACCCAACTTTCTAAAATAATCTTCCAGTTCTGATGGACTTTGGAAAGGCTCCATTAAAGCGATGTATAAGTAGTGATTCCTTCTATGTAGGTCTATTAGTCTCTCAAATGAGCTTTGAGTTCTAACAGATCTAATATTCCAAAACAACACTTTATTAATCATTGATCACTAGTGGTTTTAGAACCTATCTTATTCCTTGTATTGATGTGGGATTTTGCTGTTGTACTCTTTCTTGCTTCTTTCTTTTAAATGCCCAATCTTCCTTGGAGACAAATCTCCATCTCTTCCAATTTGGTCTATATTTGCCTTCATGTCAGCATCCTCCTCTAAATCTTGCTTTTCCTAAATTTCTCTATGTGAAAGATGCTAAATTTTAGGGATATCTTTTACCTCCTTGCTTCAGTTTACAACAACAACAACAACAACAAACCCAGTATATTCCCACATAGTGGGGTCTGGGGAGGATAAAATGTACGCAGTCCATACCACTACCCCCGAAGGAGTAGAGAGGTTGTTTCCCCTCATTTCTTCAGTTTCCCTTTTCAAAATTGGCTTCTATCAATTGTCCTTTATCACTCCTCTCCTTAATCATATTTTTTGTTGAAGAATTACCAGACTTTTCGCTTGATGTAGCTATGTCTTGTTCCAAACCCTCTTTATTGTGTTCCCTTACTGAACTTTGAGATTTTTCTTGTACTTCTCCCATTTTCTTCTCACTACTGTTGTCACTTTGTGGAGATGCTATTTCATTACCCTTCTTTTTAGTTGGGCTTTGTTTTTTCTTTTCTTCCCTTGAGCATTTATCCTTTGACTTGTCTTCCCTTATGTCTTCTGTATCTCCCTTCTTGTTATCCAGCATTGACTCTTTTTCTTCTAAGGTCTCGAAAGTGTTTTTTGTTGCTACTTTTTCTTCATGCATGATAGGAGCTCTTTGATTCCATCACAATTCTGGTTTTCCTCTATATGGTAGATTTCCCCTTCTTCTCACCTGCTTTTTTATTTGTTATTGAAATTTCCCCTCTCCTTCTACCTTGGCTTTTTCTTTGTCCTCCTTTGTGTCTATATTAGCTTTGTCCTCTTCTTCCTTGTTATCTCTTTTATTCTGATCAGTGATCTCCTTTGTCTCATTTTTTCATCTTTGGGATACAGTTTTGGATGTAAGACATAACAATCCTTTTCATTGTGTCCCTGAAGTTTAATTCCAGACAATATTTGGGGACATAATCATACCTAATCTGAATCTATTTCTCTATCACCTCTCATGATTTCTTTCCCATTCCTATAGTTATTCTCTTAAGGAAATCCCCAAGTAGGTCCACTTCTACCTTGATCCTAGCACAACTTGATCTAGTTTTATTTTATGTAGGTAGATCCACCTGTAGAGGTTTTCCAACAGCAACTGCTAGTGAAAAAATAACTTTCTTTACAAAGAAATTTGGTGACAATGATGGGAAGGAAATCCAAGCTATTACAGTTGTTGTTTCCTCCACAGGATTGAACACTGGATCCCATTTTAGTGTTCTCATTGGGTAAGACCAATAATTTTTGGTGATGTAAAACTGTGGCTTAGAAAGCAAATGAGCATAATCTTCAATCTTTATCGACCTTATTAGAACATATCTATTGCTTAATAGCCCTATATTAACTTCTCCATTCAAATCACATTGTTTTAGAATTAAACATCTTAGATCCTCTATCTCTGGCCACCCGTAAGAAAATTTTTCAATAACAGCATATTGGAGGTTCTCATTAACAATCATATGGTTGAGCTCTTCCTCCTCCCAAATAATATGTGGCTCCCTATGCAAATATGAGATTTATTTCATTGGTATGTTTTTGTGAGGTTTACAAGGATTTTGAAATAGATTTACAAAAGAGGTTTTTGGATTATCATCAGTAGGTTGACCAGCCTCCGCTGTTCGAGGCTGGCCGACGGCCGTCACGACCATCAATTTCGGCTAAAGTTTGAGTAGGCAAAGTAGGTTTTCCTATTTTTTTGGAGCAAGAGTCACTATTACCTATAATTTTAAGCTGAATTTTTTTTTTTTTTATATTTTTCTTACTTTTGCGTTTCTTTAAATAAAGTGACCACTAAACTAACAATCAACTATGTACTATTTATTTTTAGTCACATATATTGTTGCTGAAATTTAGTTATTGTAACTCTTATACCTTCTGGAAATATCCAACACATTTTTTACTTATGAATTATCTAAGATACAATGTTATAGTATAATGGTCATTCCATTACATAATACAAAAGATCAACTATACAGTGTTATAATAATGGTCGTTTCATTATTAAATGTACGCGCAATCTTTTCTAGTTTCTATTAATAATTTTTTATTTTAAATTCAATACTTTCACTTTCTACCGATATAATTAGAGTTTCAATCTCCCCATTTGATATGTACTTTAGATGCTCACATAGTTTTATTGCAATTAAACTTACTATCAAGAATAGATGCATTCCTCCATCAGTGAGTGGGTGTGGGTGCACTTAGTTAATTTCTAATATGAGATTTCAAAAAATCTACAAACAGTCAAATGGGTATTTTTGTTGATGACATACCATGGTGATTGGCAGGTGCTAGAGACTTATAAAATTATGTCGATACTTTTATATATTACTAATAATGTTGGAGATGGTTTGAGATCCTCTTCTTTCACCGTCTTCGTTACTCTAAAGGGACTTTTCTTATTTAGAATTAACAATCACTATGACATAAAAAAGATTGTTACATTTTAGGGTCATTAATTGTATAACAACATATTTTAAGTATAAATCATATCTACTCATGAAGATTTTTTTTTTGCAACAAAAGATTACACTCATATTTTCTTAATTTTTTTTAGAAAAATTTAAATAGGCCAACATGGACTTTTATTGATTTTCAACAAAATTTGTACAAAATATTGGCCCATTAAGTGGCCTAGCCCCGAATACATATGCACAACAAAACAAAATGACCAAATAGGAAAGTGGACAGTCTCTTTCCTTTACTGCGTCTTCATCCATGGTATAACACTCCGATATCTCCGATGAAATTCCAACCTAAGCTCTTCGGTTTCTTCTAAAAGCAATGCTGAGATTATTCTGAGCTTGTATAATTCTCTTCTTAATTTCGCATCTTGAATAGATAGCAACGTTGAGTTGGAAATATCCTTCTCCTTTTGGATTTTGGAAGTGTAAATCCATGAAATTGACTGAGCTTTGAGTGCATTTCATCTTGGGCATTTTAAATTCTCACAAATGCCATGAAATCACTCAATCGGAGACTTCTCCATCTCATTCATCACAGATCTATACTTCTTCTCCTCAGATAAATTTATTCCATTTTCCTTCTTCCTTCTACTTGATTTATCCAAGATTATTACTCATTTTGAATTTTTAACAGGTTGAGCTCAGCGAAGGAGCTAATACCACTGTCCTAAAACCCAAATCAAGTATTTTTCCAAATAAATCAGGTAAATCCTCCGTACAATTGTAATTATCACATATTGTAGTTATCGTCTGTTATTTTTGCAAGTGATGTATGCTTTGCTATCAACCAACTTAAAATTGCATAACCTGCGTAACTGTTGTTGTGGTTTATTGAAAATGAATTCTGCTTTCATAATCAACTATCCAGATGATATTCCCCATTTTGCATGTTTCTAAATATGAAATTAGGGACCTGAAATTTATCCATGTTCAGTAGAACTTTAGCTTCCTTTGATAATTGCTGATAAGTTGAAAAAGTTAATCTTTCTGTTCCTGCAAAAACAAAAATTTTGTTAGCAATAAAATCAGCTACTTTGTTGCCCTCCTTGTAGATATGATTCAGGACCACCTGCACCCCTTTCATTAACTCATGAATTCTTCTTATTTCCATAGATATTAACCAAGGAATCTCCCAATTTCCTTCTACAAAATTCTTAACAGCCAAAGAATCAGTCTCTAAAATCAAGAAAATAGATTGTGATCAGCACAGTATTCCAAGCCCAATCTCATAGCCATTACCCCAACCATTAAATTTTTAGACACCCCAATACTTCTACATTCTGCAAACACCAGATTTCCTTGATCATCTCTAATGCAGTAAGCACTAGAACTGAAATCAGGATTCCCTTTAGAAGTCCCATCACTATTGCATTTAAAACAACCAGCTCTAGGAGCTGACTAATACACCACAGAACAAGCAAGTCTAGGAGAATAATTTTGAAGAAAACTCAGTAATTCCGACCCTGATTCTAGAATAGATCTAAACGAGGGATATAGTGTTTTAGTCAACAACACTAAGTTTCTAGTTATTTCTCTTTTTATGCTCCATAATGTCATCTTACCTCCATTTTTAATAACATTTATACCTTTCCAAATTTGCCACAAAATAAACATAGGAATAGCCTTAAAAATAGAATTTAACTTTGCACTTGTGGACGCATTCCACCATTTAAATACACTATCCTTTATTTGTAAGAAGGGACCTTTAATACCTTCACATGCTGCAAAATAAACCCATATATCATTAGCCTTAGAACATGTCATAAATAGATGCTCAAAAGTTTTATCAATTCCACTATCACAGTAACAACAACGAGCCTCTTCACAAATACCAATTTTGACCAAAACTTTACCCACTGGTAATCTTTTCTTCCACAATCACCAAATGAAAAATGAAACCTTAAAAGGAATTCCCTTCATCCATATTCTTTTATAGATCAAAAAACTCTCTTTTTTATTTCTCACAAAGTCCCAGGCAGATCTAACTCTGAAATTTCAAGAAACATTCAACATCCACCATGCTTTATCCCAATTTTCATTCTCTTGTTTGCACTTCACATTCTGCACAACATGATTACATGTTTCATTCCCAGTATTTAACTGCAGGAGATCAGAATTCCATTCTTCATTACTAAAACATTGACTCACTTTATCTAGCTGATAATTCTTGTATAAATCTATAGGAAGTAAGTAATGTAATGCCCCCAACTATGTCCAATTATCATATCAAACACTTGAATGACCACATTTAGGTTCCACCATATTTGTTGATCAAACATGTCCCTAGATTCAAGCATGTATTTCCATATTAAAGAACCACCCCTCCACTCCACTAGTTAAGGTCTAACTTTCTTACAATATTTAGTCCACATGAAATTGGTCCATAAAGATTTTTGTGTTCTAAAAATCCACCATAGATTAGCAAACAAGGCTTTAAAAATATCAAATAATGATCTAAAACCCAACCCTCCTTCATCTTTAGGACTGCAAATATCATCCCAAGCCACCCAATGCTTATTTCTCCCCACTTCTTTAAAGTTTCATAGAAATCTAGCAAAAATTCTATGTAAATCATGAATAACACACTTAGGAGGATTAATGGCAGATAATAAATAAATGGGAATACTTGATAGAACACTATTAATTAAAATAGCTTTACCACCAAATGATAACATCTTTCCTTTTCATGCTTGCAACTTTCCTTGAACTTCCTTCATCAAATCAGAGAAGTGCACCTTTCTTTTCCTTGCATGCCCTATAGGACATCCCAAATACATCAATGGAAACTTCCCTTTAGAAAAACCTGTGCATTCTTCCACCTTCCTAATGTGTGAATGAGCAGCTTTATGATACATATAGAATGAACTCTTCTCTTTGTTTATCAATTATCTAGATTGCTCTTCATATCTCCTGATCATCCCTATTAGAAGCTTCAAAGCATCCTTATCTGCAGATCCAAATATGATGGTATCATCTGCATAAGCAAGATGATTAATATCATCACTCCATTTTGGTAGACCAAAATCTTTATAACCACTTTCCATATATAATAAATTCAGAGCTCCAGAAAGAACTTCTGTAGATAAAATGAATAAAGTAGGTGATAAAGGATCCCCTTGCTTCACCCCCCTAGTGGAATAAAAGAAACCATATGCTTGATCATTTATTAGTACAGAGTACCAATTATTAGCCAGTAGTCTCCAAATCTTATCAACCACCTCATTATCAAAACCCATATTTTGAAGCACTTTGACCAAAAAATTCTAACTTACCCTATCATAAGCCTTGGCCATGTCCAGTTTGATAACTACATTTGCAGGTTTTTCTCTTTTCCCAATATCTATAATAATCTCTTGAGCTAACAGAACATTTTCAATAATGCTCTTCCCTTTCACAAAATAAGATTGATTCTTTGATATAACATTAGGCAAAATGTCTTCTAATCTATCACGAAGAATCCTTGAAATCACCTTGTTTAGAAAATTACTCAAACTAATTGGTCTCATGTCTGAAAAAGATTGTGATATCTTTTTTAGGCAATAACATCAAATTAGTATGAGTGATGGATTTAGGAAGAGTATAACCTTGAAAAAATGCAATAACCACTCTGTACACATCTTTCCCAATAATATCCCAGCATTTTTTAAAAAATAAACCAAAAAATTCATCCGGGCCAGAAGCACTATCACCATTAAGTTCAAATACAACTTTTTTAACCTCTCTGTGGATGGCAGAGCATTAATAGCCCTATTTGAATCAATAGATACCAAACTAGGAATAAACTTCAGCAGTGATTATTCAACAGTAGTCTGAGTTTTTGTGAACTGTTCTTGATAGAAATCCACAGCAGCACCAGCCACCTGATCAAACCCTTCAACCCATACTCCCTATTTGTTTTTTGATTCTATTGATAAATAATCTTCTTCTTCTTCTTCCATTAACAAGACTATGAAAAAATCTTGTATTCTTTTCCCCTTCAGTAAACCACTTGATACCAACTTTTTGCCTCCAGAATTCTTCCTCATAATGAACATATTTCTTCAGCTTAGCTTGTGTTTTATGAAGAACCATCATCCTGTTTAAAGCTGATGGATTAACTTCAAATAATTTCTCTTTCATTGTCACAATTTCCTCTCTAATTTATCAGCTGCTTGAAAATATCTCTAAAAGTATTTTTGCTCCAACCAGATAAAGCCAACTTTGTTCTTTTTAATTTTTGCTTTAGACTCACAAAAATGTCACTGACATCACTTGCTATCCAATTATCTGTGACCACCTTTTTGAAATCTTTCTTTTCTGACCAGAATTTAAGAAATCTAAAAGGCTTGTTAATAGCATAGGACTGACTCCCATAAGACAATAGCAATGGGGAATGATCTGATCCAGTTCTAGCTAAATGTTCTGATTCTATTAACCCAAACCAACCCAAGAAGGACTGATTCACCAAAATTCTGTCCGACCTTTTGAAAATAAAATCATCATCTATTCTATCATTCCACCAAGTAAATGGACTACCCTTAAATTTGACGTCAACAAGATCCCAAGAATTCACACAGAAAGCAAAATCCTCATATTCTTGAGGATAAACAGGCAGTCCTCTTATCTTCTCTTCATTACTCAGAATGACATTAAAATCACCACCAATCAACCAAGGCAGTTGCATTTCCAAATTCAAAGTATATAAATCATCCCATAATGCCATTCTTTCTTATGCATCACATTTGGCATATATCACTGTAAGTAAAATTGATTGACCAGATTCTAAAAACAATAGCCTTAATTCTAAAAACAATAGCCTTAATGTCAAATGTTGTTCAGCATCAAGAATAGCATTCACATGAATGTGTTCCTGAATAAATACCCAGATCTTACCATTTTGATTGTAATTTGTATAAGGCATGCCTAATCTTCTCTTGTATCTTTGAATCTACATCACATTCTGAAAAGGCTCCATCAAAGCTATTATAGAAAACTTATGATGTCTATTCAACATCTGAATTCTATGGAATGAATTTTGAGTCTTTACAGACCTCACATTCCAAAATAATGTTTTTAGACTCATTTCTGAACAGCCTTAGTATTTCTCTTTGGATTCGACCTCTTTGGTACTGTATCACCCTTACTCCTGGTGTTGTTACTCTTAGCAATAGTTAATAGTTGATAAACCAGCTTCTTTAAAAACTTGATGAGCATTAGTCTTATTATTAACCTCTTTCTTGTCTTCTACAGGTTGGATATTGCATCCCGCTTGCTGGTTCTCTTTATCAACTATCTGATGTGATACAATATCATGCAAGACTTTTACAGGACTGGATTTTAAAGATGAATGATGACATCTTGTTTTCCTCTCTTCTTTAAGCCTATCATCTCCAACATCAGCAAACTGTCACATTCCTTTAGATATGATCCCACCATCTCAATCTTTTCCAATGAGGTATCAATCTACAAAGGTTCTTGATAAATGGCATTTTCTAAATCCATCTGTACCACCTGCTCTTTATTATTTCTGCAATTACTTGCATCTAACTGTTGCTTCTCCTCATTCTTCTCTTCTTCTATAGCCACCTTATGTTCAACTATTGCCAGTGTACTAACTGATTCTGCCTGCTTTGGTATCATAATATTCACATTTTCTTTTTCCACCTTGTCTTTATTGAATTGCTCTTCCTGCACTTCATGTGACTTTATGCATACCTTATGAACTTGCACTTTATTATGATACTCCCTCTGTTGATTAATTGTGTTGCTGCATGTCTTGACATGCTGCTCTTCTCTACCCATTCTCTAGTTCCATCTGTGCATGTAATACCTTGGTATGCACTATAATGCTCTTTGCTCTGTTCATCTTCAGGAATCTGTTCATTTAAAGATTCAAATTTATTGTTAGTGTTGAGGGCATCACTTTGTTTGCCTGAAGATGATGACAGTTCGATCATGATGTCAAAAATTGATAGTTTATTTACAATGGCTAAATTGGATTGTTTTAGTACCAACAATGGTAAGGTAATATAATTTATTTTTTCATTTAACTTTTATTGTGCATATTTTTTGGTCATGTATGTTATGTTGTTTTTATGAATTTATTTTACATTAAAAAATAAGGGGGTGTTTGGATAGGCTTTTAATAAATTCTCTGCTTATAAGCTAAAAGTCAAAAGTCATGAGTTGATTCTATCCTACTTTTGACTTTTGGTTTATTTGGACACCTTTTGACTTGAAATTAAGTGTTTAAAAGTACTTTTTAACTTTTCCAAACATCACGAAAACTAAAAAAATGATTAAAAGTTAAAAATACCTAAAATTAACACCCACGAAACTCAAGTTTGAGTGTGATTTTAATCCTACGGGATTCAGAAGCAATATTGAGTTGATATTGCATGCCTTTTATCATATTCTTTTCATATGTGATGCAGTAGTAGAAGTTGACAAATTAGGTAAAGTTGATCGTTGTTATGTTTATTGATACAACAATAACAATAATATCTTCAGAAAATTTTATAGATACAATCTGGAAAGGGTAAAATCAAACAAGATGTATTTTTCTCCCTACTGTATTATTATTATTCGTTGTATTGCTTCAATTATGTATATGTAAAAACATGGAGTTGATAGTGATAATTATTATTTTTTAACCCACACGCTATTAGATTTGAAATTATGTTTTATCTCCTACAATAATATTTCTTTGATAGTCTACCTTATTCATACGTATCTACAGACAATATATCTATATATCTATAATCTATAATCTATAATCTATAATCCATAATCTATCTGTATCTATAGTCTGTATCTATAATCTATATCTATAATCTATAATCTATATCTATAATCTATAATATATAATCTATAATATATTAAAAGTGTGAAACCCTTAGAAAAGTGATTCGAACTTTTTGCCCTTCATTAAAACACTCTGCAATAGATAAAATCGTCTTTTCACCTATTTCCTCCAATTATTATATTATTAAATCAAGCACTCCTAAAATATATGGGAAAACCTGATAAAATAAATATATAGAAAGATTAAGAATCCTAAACTACATAAAATATATGAATCCTAAAATATTTATGAATCCTAAAATATATGAATATAAATTAACATTCCTAAAATAATATATGTAAAGAATCACATTAAATTCTTTTTTACCCTTTTCAACGTTTTTTTATCGCAAATAAGTTCGTCTGGGGTTTTAAGCTTCTATATTTGATGTCTTTTTTTGTTTAAATTTACCTTCAAAATAAGTTCGTCTTTTTTTTATTGTTACTTTAAATTAGGCTTAACAAAATTGAAGATCTTCATAATCTTTTATTCTTTGTATTTGCCTTCGTAAATAAATCATTATTAATTGATTCTTTAATATGTTTGTGCAGATGAAGAAAGATTTATGTGAAGCATGCGGACAAAACTTCGTATCGATTACAAGGTATCGATTACAAGTGAGTTTAAGGTGTGTTTTTTCTATTCTAAATTTTATTTTTTATTCATATTAGTTGTGCTTCTTATTAAGGCGTAACTCAAGTTAATACTCTTTTATCAAAGTCATACTTACATTAAAAAAAACTATTGAGATAAAAATAAAGTGAATAGTCTTTTCTATATTAAAAGTGTGAAGACGAGAAAAGTGATCTGAACTTTTTTCCCTTCATTAAAAATCTCCGTAATAAACAAAATAGTGTTTTCACCTAACACTAAAAACCTTAATAAAACATTTGTATTTACAATAGCAATTTCGTTATATATACTCAAGTTGTGAAACATATATCTTATACCTTTCTCGGCCTTTTTTTTCTTTTCTTTTTGGTTTCCCAAGGTATCCCCACAGCCGACAGCCGTGAGACTAATCCTCCATTCTTCGGTCAGTGCGTTTTGTGGTTGTGAATTGGCCACAGAGTTTGCTCCATTCGTCAGAGCGGGGATCGAACCCCCGATCTCTTGCTTAAGGGACATAGCGCTGAACCACTATGCCAACTCTGGTGGTTGGCCTTTTGGTTAAGATCAAGTGAAAGATATATCTTATCTATTTTCTTTAAAAAGGTGAAGAAAGAAAGACTTATCAAGGTATTGAGGAGAAAAAAAAGAATACAACTTGCTGTTGTCTTTAGCTTATACGTATCATCATGGTTATCACTTGATACAGGACAAACAAGGGAACACCAAAATCAGTCCAAAAAACAATCCACAAAATGGAAGAAATCTGTGAACCCTTTTGGAGATTAAGTCCCGGCTTCCCAAGAACACAATAACAAGAAGATAACAAGGTATTTATTACACCAAATTAGCGGACAACAAATTAGATTAAGAACATAAGATGATGAACAAGAAGACACAAGATTCAGATTTAATAATAACAAGAAGAACACAAGATTACATCATAAACACTAAACAAGATTACAAGAAAGTAAAAGGATAGATAGATAAATCACATGAAGGTATAATCTTAAGAACCCAAGAATGGACACTCTTGGACCCTTAACACTACACACAAAAATAAACCTATCTCTTACGTGACACAAGATCGGATTCCACCTCTCTAGCATCAACGCTTCCAAGCAAGCAACAACAAAAGAGAATCCACCCTATTGTTGTATCCTAGTTTCGGTGGTCACTCTTCTCACTAGAGAGTGAGCTTGTTACAAGTATTACAAGACTCACAAATATCATTCAAAAACTAAACTAAAAACCCTACAATGTTTCTTTTATAGCTATTACAAAATATAAGTTAAAATGACCAAAAGACCCTTCAAAGAGTAGACACCCATCTAGTGTAATTTATGGGCTGATTTGGGTGCATTTTGGGCTTCTTTTACACTTTATTTGCACGTGCCAAGGCTCGGGTCCAACACGCACTCACGCACTCTCCTAAGTCCATATCCATGATTATTCCCGTATCATCCTATCTATCTTGAGAGGAATTTGTCCACAAATTCATGGCTTCACCTCGTTCAATTGGTTACTTCAAAGGAAACCTACTAAAAAATAGTCCGCAAAACATGAAGAGCCCGAGAGCTCAATAATAACAAGGGACGTAGCAAGATGCGAGCTAAAAACAACCCACAAGAAATGAACAAAAATAGTCCACAAGCTAGCCAAACCCGAGAGCATAATGACAATAAGTCTCGGATCCAACATTTTCATTTTGACCCTCGACTTCATTGGCCTTCAATATCATCCGACTCAAGTCTTCTTATATCATATAAGCATCGCCGTAGACTCCATATCCTTTATGTCTCTCTCTACCATGTTCCTCTTCTTGGATGTGTCGGTTTTTGAAAAGAAAAGTTTCGGTTGAGAGGCTCGATTTGATAACGTGGAGCTTCGGTTGTGGAGCTTGGATGAGAGGAAATTGGCTTCTAAGTCCTCCATGTTGGACTTGATCAACTTACGGGGGAAGTGGTCTATCTTGTTCTCGGTTTTGAGGGCTATTTGGAGCTTAGCTTGTAGCATTATGTGGTGGTCTTGGAGGATTGATCATTGGAAGTAAAGTTTCGGGAGTAAAAGCACGAGAGTTCCTTCGACTCTCCATTCGATCTAACCTCTCATGCATAGTTACCATATCCGAGTCAAGTTTTTCAAGACCCACATTTGCCCTAGCAAGGTCTCGGGACAAAGCATCAAGGAGGGCCAAAATGGTTTTCATTATGGCCAAGAAGTTACCTACAAAACAATAAACAAGTTAGTTGTACACGAATGGTCCTCACACTCCCTCTCTATTGTTTTGTCTCTCAGATTTTTCTCTCTCACTTTGATCTCACAAGTTTTGTAACCTTGCTTGTACTCCGTGAGGCAGTGAGAGGTGGACCAAGTATTACAACAACTCAAAAGGATAGGACACACAAAGGAACGTATACACGAAGGACGGTTTCAAAACTAACTTACAATCTAAAACTAGCTTGTAAGTTAGTAATGGAATCAACAAACGAAACTAAAGAAACAACACAATGAAACTAGAAGAACAAATTTTAAGCTTAAAATTTTCGTGTGAACAATAACTTGGGTGATATGGCAGCATACCATTGGTCAACATACATCACGACCAATTTTAGTGTCAACACACGGCCAAGGTTCTTTTTGGTGTTGTATTTCGATTTTAGCAAGGGTGAAGGTTGTGATGAATGTCAAGAACTCAACAACAACTTTATCAAGAGAAACAAAAACACCAACAATATCCAACCAAGACTATAACAACAAGTCCACGCGTCCAAGAACAACAACTTCAACACACGGCCATGGTCTTGTTCACAACAACAACAACAATTTTTTTAAAGCTCAAATCTAGATCAACTCAAAGTGTTAATGGAAAAGAATACTAACACTTGAAACAACAACACAAGAAAAATAAATCCTAGACCTAGACATACAACATTCGGCCAAGATACAACAACAACAAGTTCAACTTCTCGACCAAGATCTCAAGCTCAAGAATACATTTTTTTTTTATTTTCTTAGCAAGAAATCCTAAGATTGGTATTGTAAGAACAAAACCAAAGATGGATTTGATACCAAATGATACAGGACAAACAAGGGAACACCAAAATCAGTCCAAAAAATAGTCCACAAAATGGAAGAAATTTGTGAACCCTTTTGGAGACCAAGTCCCGGCTTTCCAAGAACACAATAGCAAGAAGATAACAAGGTATTTATTACACCAAATTAGCGGACAAAAAACTAGATTAACAATATAAGATGAGGAACAAGAAGACACAAGATTCGAATTTAACAATAACAACAAGAACACAAGATTACCATACAAACACTAAACAAGATTACAAGAAGGTAAAATGATAGATAGATAGACCACATGAAGGTATAATCTTAAGAACCCAAGAATGGACACTCTTGGACCCTTAACACTACATACAAAAATAAACCTATCTCTTACGTGACACAAGATCGGATTCCACCTCTCTAGCATCAACGCTTCCAAGAAAGCAACAACACAAGAGAATCCACCCTATTATTGTATCCTAGTTTCGGTGGTCACTCTTCTCACTAAATAGAGAGCTTGTTACAAGTCTTACAAGACTCACAAATATCATTAAAAAACTAAACTAAAAACTCTACAATGTTCCTTTTATAGCTATTACAAAATATAAGTTAAAATGATCAAAAAACCCTTCAAAGAGTGGGCACCCATCTAGTGTAATTTATGTGCTGACTTGAGTGTATTTTGGGTTTCTTTTACACTTTATTTGCACGTGCCAAGGATCGGGTCCAACACATACTCTCCTAACTGATACAAGACAATCTAAGAACACAAGAAAACAAAGACCAAAACAGTCCACTAGTTCAAGGAACTATGAACCTCTTTTGGTAACCCCTCTCGGATTCAAGAACACAACAAGAACACCATGTAATGAGGTGTTTAACACATAATTTCCAGCAGCAAACCAAACTATATTATGACAATAAAAATGAAGAACAACAATGTTACAACCACAATAACCAAACGGCTTGAACAACAACAAGATAAATTACAAGATTAGGACAAGAAACAAAGATAGATAGTTAGACAAGTGTTGATGTAGTCTTAACAACCTAAGAGCATATTCACTCTTGGACCTTAAACACTTCATACAACAAATACCTAGCTCTTACAATGACACAAGAGGGGCATCCACCTTTCAAAGCACCAAAGTCTCAAGCTTTGTAACACACAAGAGAATCCATCCTTATACTATGCTCTAATTTCAGTTTTGAGAACTCTCTCACAAGAGTAGTGTCTTCAATATCAAGCATAAACTAAGAAAATAAACTCTACAAGGTTCTATTTATGCAACATTACAAATAATAGAGAAATGACAAAACAGCCCTTTAGTGACTATTCTTCAAAAATATTCAAAAGTGTCATGATCATGATCATACTTGTATCATCCTCTCCATCTTGAGAGGGATTTGACCGAAAATTCACGAGCTCACCTCTTTTACAAAGGCACTTCACAATCTCCTTCTTCCGGCCACACATCTTCTCCATACTCTTCATGTTGCACTTCGGCTTCTCTTTGCTCTCCATCTTGCGGTTTGTCATCATTCTTAACCGATTCAATGCCTACCTCTTCTCCAAAATAGTACAATCTACCCCTCCTTAGGATCATATTCCGCCGGTTTGGGCACTCACTAGCCTTGTGCCCCCACCCTTGACACTTGAAGCATTGAAACCCCTTGGGATTGGAAGTAGAATTCAATTTACCTTCATACCTTGGAGGATGTTTTTGGAAACCCTTAGTGGCCTTGAGTTGGTAGCCATAAATGAGTTCTCTTTGAGCTCCCTCTCAACCTCTAAAGCTGTGTGGAAGATGCCATCTACGGTGTCGAATTTGTGAAGTGTCATGCGAGTGGAGATGTCCTTGTTTAACCCAACCTTGAAGCGCATAATGTCATGACTTACTTGCTCGCCTCGGTGGTCAAGTTTCAACATCAATTGTTGAAATTCATCGTAGTAAGCCATGACACTCTTGCTCCCTTGCCTCAAATTATACAATTTGGCAAGAAGCTCATGCCTATAAGTCTCAGGCAAGTGCCGTTGCCGCATAAGGTTCTTCAACCGAAACCAAGGAGGAGGTTGTCCCCCAATCATCTCATTCCCAAACCGTTTAACATACTCCCACTATGTATTAGCATACCCTTCGAAGTGAGCTATAGTATAACAACTTTTCTTTTCTTCGGTGAGATCATTAAGTTGGAAGATCTTGTCACACGATGACTCCCATGCAAGGTAGGTTTCAAGATCACTCTCACCTTTGAAAACGGGAAGGCTCAGTTTGATGGAATTGAGACCTACATCTCGGTTTGGATGGCCATATCTCACCTCTCGGTCTAACTCCCCATGTCTACCCCTCATTCTTTTTTCTCTCAAGTAAACATCATCATACAACCCATAACAACTATGTTGTTCTCACCTACCATAGCCCTCAACATGGATAGGTCTATTTATTTGGGTTAAGTGGAGCTTGTAGTGGCGGGATTGGATTTGGATAGTGAGGTTTTTGGTCAAGTGGAGTTTGGATGAGAGGGTTCGGGTTTGGTGGTGGTATTTGGGTTCCAAGCCCTTCTTGTTGGATTTGGTGAAGTGGAGGATGGTTTGGTCTATCTTGTTCTTGGCTTCGAGAGTAGATATTGGTTGGATTTGTGGCAATTGGTGGATATAGAATTTGGTGCATGGTCCCGGGAGTATTAGTTGGGGAATTGTTTTGAGGTGTGGAAGGTTGACTCCTTTGGCTTTCCACACGTTCTAATCTCCCACTTATTGATGCCACATCCGTATCTAATTTCTCAAGACCCACATTCAACCTAGCCACATCTCGGGACATAGTTTCAAGGCGAGCCAAATTGAGATTAATGGCATTATTATCCATTGTTTGAGCATTTGAAGCCTCGGGTTCCATTGTGATTATACCAAAAATAACCCTTCAAGTTACGGTCCAACAAGACACCCAATTAGTCCACAACGCCACACACAACAATACAATACAAATTCTACAAAACAAAACACACGTGAGTTCAAAACAACCTCCCACAATGAGATCCCACCTTCAGGTTTCTTCAAACTCAAGCTTAACAATGGTGGATGGCTCCAATAACCTCCAATTTAGCTCAAATTATAACTCTATACTCCTATAGTGTTAGAGAACAGAAATCTAACACTAAAAACACAAGAAAAACACAAAATCAAAAACTCAAAATTTGACCTAGGGTCAAAAACGGGTTTATTTTTTTTGGGGGGGATTTTCAATTTTGACACTTCTTTTTTGTTGGGATTTTCAATTTCTAGACTCTAATAGTGTTAGGGAACAAGGATCTAACACTAGAAACACACAAAAATCAAGTATTTTTGAAAGACCCTAAAAATGTGAACAATAACTTTTTTTTTCTTCTTTCTTTTCACTTTTTTTTTATTTTCAAGATAACAATCCCAAGATTGATTTTGTTGGAACAAAATCAAACCTTGCTTTGATACCAAATGATACAAGATATCCCAAGAACACAAGAAAACAAAGACCAAAATAGTCCACTAGTTCAAGGAACTATGGACCTCTTTAGGTGACCCCTCTCGGATTCAAGAACACAACAAGAACACCATGTAATGAGGTGTTTAACACCTAATTTCCAGCAGCAAACCAAACTATATTATGACAATAAAAATGAAGAACAACAATGTTACAACCACAATAACCAAACGACTTGAACAACAACAACACAAACTACAAGATTAGGACAAGAAACAAAGATAGATAGTTAGACAAGTGTTGATGTAGTCTTAACAACCCAAAAGCATATTCACTCTTGGACCTTTAACACTTTATGCAACAAACACCTAAATCTTACAATGACACAAGAGGGACATCCACCTCTCAAAGCACCAAAGTCTCAAGCTTTGCAACACACAAGAGAATCAACCCTTATGCTATGCCCTAATTTCAGTTTTGAGAACTCTCTCTCTCACAAGAGTAGTGTCTTCAATATCAAGCATAAACTAAGAAAATAAACCCTACAAGGTTCTATTTATACAACATTACAAATAATAGAGAAATGACAAAAGAGCCCTTTAGTGACTAGTCTTTAAAAATACTCAAAAGTGTCATGATCATGATCATACTTGTATCACTAAGTCCATATCCGTGATTATTTTTGTATCATCACTACTCTTGCTGACATTGACTGTTCTTCCTTTGAAAAAATCTCCTTTTTATATTTGGTTTTGGTTCTCCTATGTTCTTTGTGTTCCAATTGGTTAATATTTTGGGAGACTCAAAGAGGACCCAAGTTTACTATTTTTCTAAATAAAAACAAACAATGGTACTATTTTACTAAATCTGGCAACATTGGAGGTCAAGAGAGTAAAATATGAAGAGATTGTAATTGAATTGTTGTGTTGGTGGCTGAGGAAAATTGGAGGGAAGAATGACGAACGAAATTAATTTTATTTTGTAATAACTTATATTTGTTTGTGACTAACAACAATAAATAAAGAGTAAATACATAATTATCCCACTGATGTTGGCCGAGATTTTCAAAAAGACACCTAAACTTTGAATTCGACCTATTGCCCCACGATTCTTTTTTATTTCGTTGCAAACACCATTTTTTGTTGAATCTCAGTCACAACAAGGAGAGTGAAATACACGCGCCAATCAGGTGCTGCCATGTGTCAAATACGTTTAATTTATATATTTTTTATTTTTTTATTAAAAGTTACTTTTTATTTAATTTAACACCCCACCCCCTCTTTCCCCACCCCACCCCATCCAACAACTCCCCTCCCAACAGCTCTCCTCCACTCCCCACCCTCATTCAGCACCCCCACCCCCCGTCTAACACCCCCACCCCATCAGCATCTCCCCTAAGCACCCCAAACCCCCCACTCTATCACCATTCTCTCTCCCCGTCCATTTTTTTTCAAATCAATTCAAAAAATAGTTTTATGATTGAATTGAGAGTTTTATGATTGAATTGAGTTTTAAAGATAGTTAAATGATATGATTTAACTGAAAAATTGAGCTTTAATGATATGATTAAAAAAAAAAAACTTTAATGGTGACATTGTGTTGAAGAGATTTAATAGTGTTGAAGAAGATATTGTTGAAGAAGAAATGGTAGGTAGTTAAATGATATGATTTAGTTGTAAAATGGAGCTTTAATGAATGATTTAAAAAAAAAAACTTCAATGGAAGCTTTAATGGTGAATTGAGTTGAAGAAGAAAGAGTGGGTGGGTTGGGGGGGGGGGGGGAGAGGGGGTAGGGATAATTTTAAAAAATAATTTTTTTTTTTAAAAAGAGAATATAAATTATATATTAAATTATTTTACACGTGACAACTTTTAATTGGTCAAAAAAGTCAAATTCAACCCCTTTCACGCGCCTGTGGCGCGTGTATACACGCAGAGGGTCAAAATGATGTGTTTGCAACGGAATAAAGAAGAATTGTGGGGTAATAGGTCGAAGTTAAAGTTTAGGTTTCTTTTTGTAAATCTCGGACAAGATCAGGGAGGTAATTATGTATTTACTCATAAATAAATGCATTTATGTTATATGTATCATAATTCATATTGTTACTGCTACATATTTTTAGTGCTATTTTTTTTAATAATTTTTTGTGACCGTTTATGTGGTGAGATGTTCCTAGCAAAATAATCTTGCATGTATTAATTGCTTTACAAAAGTCGTTTCTTTTCATTCACAATTTTTATAAGTTTATTTTTCATATATCTATATCTGTATCTATATCTATATCTATATTTATCTCTCTCTCTATATGTATGTATGTATATATATAAATCCGATTATTTTACCATGTAGTATATGGAGTATTATTGTTATTATATTTTTAACTAAGTGAATCACCCACAAAGAAAGTTGAATTTTTGAAATACATGAAAGTAATAATTTATCAAAATTACATTTGTAGTGAATTGTTTTGTCAATCCTAGGATTATCATATATTAGCTCATTAAGAATTTGTATACCACTAATCTTAGTTCACATATATGATACATGTACTATAGACACCAAAGTTAATACCAACGATTTTAATTTTATGATTAGAATAATATTAAGTCGTTTCAAATAATAATATTAATGAGATAGACTAAAAATTATTTTTTTAATATATCTATATCTATAACCTATAATCTATCTATAATCTATAATCTATCTATCTATAATCTATATCCATAATCTATAATCTATATTTATCTATAATATATTAAAAGTGTGAAGGGCCTTAGAAGTATCGTTTGAACTTTTTGCCCTCTATTGAAAGTCTTTGCTTTAGATAAAATCATCTTTTTACTATTTTTTTAAATATTTAATAGTTGAAAATTAATTAAATATATTTATGCTAAACCTTTCCTTATTAGAAGTCGTCAGAATTAATGACAACTAATATTTTTTTTCATTAGTTTAAGAATTCTAAATCAACTAAATTTAATTTTAAGAAGATTTAAAAAATTTATAAATCTACATCTATAATATATTAAATCCATTAATCACTTGAAACTTCTGATGATAAAATATATATGTGCTTACAATAAAATATATGTTTTGTACTGTTTACACTTCATTAAAAACCTTCGTAATAGATAAAATCGTCTTATTATAAATAATCCAAAGTTACACGTGCGAGACACGTGCAACTAAACTAGTATATATATATATATATATATATATATATATCAGGGGCGGCTCTACCCTTTCGAAAAAAAGGCGGCCGCCTTAGGTCCCCAAATTTGAGGGACCTCATTCTTTTTAGTAATAATAGATTACATATTAAAAATTATATTAAATATGTTATGATATATATCAATTATAGTGAATGTCTATCAAGATTTATTTGATGTCTATTAGGATTTGATGTATTTGTCTTTTAGTGTGAAACTAGGAGAAAATTTCCCCTATAAATTGAAGGGCTTCCTTCATTGTAAATCATCCCTCAAGAGAAATAACAATTACTCTCTATTCTCTATTCTTCTTCTTCTCTATTCTTTCTTGTTTTATAACACGTTATCAGCACGAGACTCTATCGTCTCAAATTTGAAGACTAAGACTAAGGTATTATTATTTTTTTCTTTTTTTTTTCATATGGCTAACAATCTTACGAAGTGTGAGTTCATTGCCCTTCAAAGTTCGGGCAAGAACTATATTTCATGGGTGTTGGATGCTGAAATCCACCTAGATGCTATGGGTCTTGGAGACGCCATAAAGAAAGAAAATATAACATCTAGTCAAAATCGTGCTAAGACTATAATTTTCTTGCGTCATCATCTTGACGAATTTCTAAAAATTGAGTACCTTACTACTAAGGATCCACTCGTATTGTGGAATAGCCTAAAAGACTATAAGTCTGTTCATGAATATAATTCTGCCATGTTCAGAATTTCTTCTCAATTGAAACTATATGGAGAGACGGTCAATGATGATGATATTATGGAAAAGGCACTCTCCACTTTTTATGCCTCGAATGTGCTATTACAGCAACAATATCGAGAAAAAGGTTTCAAGAAGTATACTGAACTGAGTTCTCATCTTCTCATGGCTAAACAAAATAATGATTTGTTGATGAAAAATCATGAGAATCGACCTACTGGATCTGCACCATTCCCTGAGGTGAATGATGTGCATGCTCACCATGCTAGGCGTGAAAAAGGTCGCGGCCCTAGTCGTGGACGTGGTCGTGATAACCAAGAAAGAAACCCTGTTTCGGGTGTTAATCATTCACCGAACAAAGAGAAAAAAGATGAGAAACGTGAAGCAATTACTTATTTTCGATGTGGTGGAAAAGGACATTATTCACGTGACTATCGTGCTCTCAAGCACTTGGTTGAGCCTTATCAAGCATCTCTAAAGAAGAAAGAGAGAAATCTCGAGGCTAACTTTCTCTCTAAAAATAATGTTGACATCACAAGCTTGGATGTAGCAGACTTCTTTGAGCACCCTGAAGGAAAGATTGATCACTTGATTGGTGATGGTTCCGTAAACATGGAAGAATGAATGATTTTTAATTTTGTTTAATTTTTGTTGTTGATAAGAGTTAAAATAAAAATCATATAAAAGTAGTTGTTTGCATTAGTATTAGTTTTTTATTAGTATTGATTAGTTTAATTATATTATTGTTGTTTATTATTGAATTGAATTGAATTTCAAATTTGTCATTATTTATTGACCCAAAAAAAAACGATACATTAATGAAAAGTATTGGTAGGCGCTGCAAAAAGGAAAAAGAAAGAAAAAGATGCATTTGCAAAATTGGTGTATAGTTATGGGTGTTGCACTATTCTATATATTAAGTTAATTATAGTTTTCCATAGTTTTGGATTAACTAGATACACTTCTCTAACATACTTTGCTTTTCTTTTCTTTAAAGACTCCACCTGTTTGACATCTTTCATGACAAGGAAAATCTTTTCACATGAGTACTAATTTGATTAATACTAAAAATTCCAGTGAAATTAGTGATGATTTGACTGCTAAGCTGATCACGTACTAAATGGACATATTTTTTTGCTTAGTAAAGTGTGATTAACAATTTCTTATAGTATAAGCTTTCACTTTGTACAAAGATTTAATATATATTTTATTTGGTGTATGTCATTTTATTTGAAGATATGAATAATTTTCAAAGTAAGCTGTCCAATTGTGAAGATATTTGTTTGATTGATTCTGGCACTACACATACGATATTTAAAGACGAGAAATATTTCTCTCATCTAAACATGAGCAAGATTAATGTTACTACAATTTTTGGTAGTGCTAATTTGATTGAAAGCTTCGGAAATGCCATTATAATCTTGTTCAAGGGAACTAAACTCATCATAAATAATGCTATGTTCTCTCCCAAGTCTCGGAGAAACTTGATGAGTTTTAAAGATATCCGTGAAAATGATTATCATATCAAGACATTTGATGAGATGAATCTTGAATATCTTGGTATCACCAAAAATGTCTCTGGGAAAACATGTGTTGTAGGAAAGTTTCCTGCTTTATCTTCTGGCCTGTATTGGACAAAGATTTGTGCAATTGAGGCATATTCTATAAAAAATATAGAAGTACAGAAAATAAAAATACTTCGTAAAAAGTTACCAAAATTACAATTTCCAGACGAAAATAAAAAATTTACATATATAGTAGAAGAAAATGTAAGTGAATATAATTATGGAGGAGTACTTAAATATAGATATAAAGAAGAAAAATTAAAACATCATTGTAGGTACTACTCAGGAACGTTTAATGAAACAGAAATAAAATGGGAAATAAATAGAAAAGAATTATGTTCATTATATAAATGTTTATTAGCAATTGAGCCATATATTGTATATAACAAATTTATTGTACGAATAGATAATACACAGGTATGATGGTGGTTAATAAGAAAAATACAAAATTCGGTTACAATGAATGAAATTCAGAGAGTAGCATTGAATATATTAAATTTTACGTATTTATAATAAGTGCAAATTATTCAGTAGCAACAACAGATAAAAACATAGATAAGTCATTAGTGCTATATTGGAAAACATCAGAAATATAACTAACCCCAGGAAGTAAAATATTTGCAGCAAGATGTAAAAATCTATATGTATTAACAACAAAACATAAAATAACGGGAAGAAATAAAATTAATAAAATACAAATAGAAAGTCCTTTTGAACAATTTGTAAAAACAATTGATAATAATGATTATAGTTACAAAGACATAGATATAGAAGATTTAGAAATAATAAATGATAGAATAAGTACAACAAAAAGGATAGCTTTTGAAAAACCAGAATCATCAGAATCTTCAAAAAGAACAAATTATGAAATAACTTCAACAGTTAATTTAACTCAATATTATGTAACGGGAACAATAAATGAAAAGGAATATTCAATACTCCTAAATACAGGACAAGAAGAAAATCATATAGCAAAATACCTAGTGAAAAATGAAGAAATAAAATCTAATAGTAATATATGCCCAGATCTACCAAGAAGTTTAATAACTATTAAAGATTCAACAAAAAAGGAAATAATAATAGGACTTAGAAAAATAAAAATAGAATTTGAAATAATGGAAGATATGCAAAAAGCAGATATAATATTAGGGATAAAATGGTTAGAACAAGTAGAATCCTACAGTATAGAGCACACACAATTAACCATAACCTACAATAAGGAAAAATTATTAATAAAGAGAACCTTAACATGAAAATATATGTACTTATGAAAATAATAGTAGAAGGATATTATAATAGATATTATACACCTATGATAGATACAGGAGCAGAAACCAACTTATGTAGATATAACTGTTTACCAGAAGACAAATGGGATAAGCTAAAATTATCAATAGTAGTCAAATGATTTAATAATGAAGGAGGCTTAATTACCTATAAAGCTAGAAATGTAAAAATACAAGTATGAGATAAGATATTAACAATAGAAGAGATCTATATTTATGAACTAACATCAAAATATATGCTTTTAGGAATACCATTTTTAGATAAACTATACCCACATATAATAACTAAAACACACTGGTGATTTACAACATCATGTAAACAAAAGGTAAGAGCAAAAAGAATTATTAATAAAATAAGAAAGAAAACTGATTGGATAAAAGGAAGTGAAAAAATCACACAAAAATTTGAAAATATAAAAAATACTGAAGACACAATAGAACTAGTTATATTTTTAATAATTAAAGAAGAAATAACTATATTTTCAATAGATAAGGTAGAAATAATAAAGAAAAAATTAAAAAAACTATATAGTGAAGATCCATTAAAAGGATGAGAAAAACATAAAACTACTGTAAAAATTGAGCTAAGAGATAAAAATAATATAATAACTCAAAAACCATTAACATATAACTTTGATGATTTAACAGAATTCGAAATGCATATAGATGAATTATTAGAAAAACAATACATACAAAAAAGTACTAGTAAACATAATAACTCAACATTTATAGTAAATAAACACAGTGAACAAAAAAGAGGAAAAAGTAGAATGATTATTGATTATAGAAACCTAAATGCAAAATCTATGACATATAATTATCTAATACCAAATAAGATATTAAAAATAAGACAGATACAAGGATATAACTATTTTAGTAAGTTCAATTGTAAATCAGGATTTTAGAAGAAGAATCTAAAAAATTAACTGCATTTACAGTACCATAAGGATTTTACGAATGAAATGGATTATAATTTGGATATCAAAATACATCAGGTAGATATCAACATTTTATGGATAACTATTTAAACAGTTACCTAATTGTATAGTATATTGTAACACCCCACATTTCGGACTAGAATGAAAATCCGTCATTCATATGCGTAGATGTTCCAAAAGCCTTGAATCCTATGTAAATTTAGTGTGTTAATAAATTATGTAGTGTGGGAATCTATTTGAGCATGAATTTAGATCATAGAGGTCCCCTAACTCAAGGACAAGTTGAAAGCTTTCCTATCGTTCAAGTTTTAGTAAGCGTCAAAACTTAGGTCAACTTCAATCGATCATAACTCCTTGTATATATTGAATTAGAGGATCTAATATATATCAAATGAAATGTCTTTGAATTAGCTTTCCAATTATACCAATTTTGCCCAAATTCGATATCGGAGCAAAGAGTTATGCCCATTTTACTCCAGCATGTCAGCCTGGAAAACTGACTGACGATATTTTGTGATAAGTTATCACAAGTGTGACAACTTATCACAAATGTCGTCAGCCTTAGGCAGAAATCCACCCCAGTGACGATATTTTGTGATAAGTTATCACAAGTGTGACGACTTATCACAAATGTCGTCAGCCTTTGGCAGAAATCCATCAATTCCAGCCCCCCAGTGATGACATTTGTGACGACTTATCACAAGTATGACGGCTTATCACAAATGTCGCCAGCCTTAGATTTTCAGCAATTGGGAAACAATTTATTAGGGTATTTTGGTCTTTTTCCTCCACTTTCCACGACTTAAAACCCTCAAGGGACGTAACTTTCTCCTATTTTTCTTCAGTTAAACATCTCAAAAATTCTCTCATACACTCTCAACCACAAGATTAGGGTTTTCTCTCAAGATCATCTCCTCAAGAACAAAAACATTCTCTCCCCAAGGGGTTAAACCCTAGTCAAGAAAAAAATCAAGAGCAAGCCTAAGGATTTCTTCAAGAACCTTCAAGAAACATTAGATCTCTTTCAAGATTCAATCACTAAGGTATGCGTAGTGTTCATCCATGGATCCCTTTCATCCATGGAGCTCAAGAATCATGTTTTAAATTATAAATTGTGATTTTCTTGTTGTGTTATGACTATATTCATGTTGATGATTGTTGTTTGGATTCAAGGTTGTATCTTGATGTGTTTTTCATGAAGCATGTAAGTAGGTTAGTTGAAACCCATGAATTTTGGATGGATTAAGATTGTCAAATTGATAAGTACACCTATACCCAAAGTTGTGCATGTAAGGTGTTTGATAAAATGTCAAGAATGATAGAATCCATGTTTTTATGACTTAATAGTGCTTAAATGACAAGTCCATGTTCTATTCCTTATGTTTCCACATGAATTTCATGTTATTGATATGTGTTGTTGTTATGAGTTGTTGTGATATGGAATGTCCATGATATTGAGTTATGCAAGTATACCCATGTTATATGTATTCCCTTTCATGTATAAGGTGGTGAGAACCATGTGTAGTATGAAATCGCCTACTTATGGTATTATGAATTGTGGATGTTATTCCTATGATCAAGAAGAGTATCATGTGTGTCAGTTTTCTTCCATCGAGTCCTGGGGGTACTTGTACCCAAAAAATATAACTGTGTGCCTAGAGCCGAGTCAATCTCAAGATAATCTTAGTCATGCTATGATCAGTAGAACTCAGTCAGTTACAGAATTCAGAACTCTCAGACAGTTATAGAACTTACGAAATCTCAGTAATCTAAGTATCGTTATCATTCCATCTTCAGTTCAGTACTCAGCTCAGATCTCAGTAGCATTCAAGAAACCAATTCAGAACTTAGTATCATTCAGTCAGATAATAGATTCAGTAGTATTCCATCAGATAACGGAACTAAGTGAACTCAGTCAGCTCAGTCAAGTAAGAAAATCAGTAACAGCTTCAGTTCAGATCAAGTACAAGTTCTAAAATCAGTTCAGAGTCTTTCAGTTGGGAGTAGGAGCTAGCATCGAGCGAGTACAGGGATGACGGCTCCCCATCAGAGAGGCAGAGTCATTAGGAGCAATCCCTGAACTCCAGAACTGCGTAGCCAGTACAGGATGTAGGAGTCACCCATCAGAAAAAGGCTTGTCACCCATCAGAGAGGCTTGACTATTATACTGCCTTAGGCTTGACTTCCTACGAGGGTCACCCATCAGATAGGCTTGACCAGAGAGTTCTTTACCCGTGGCATGGTATTGACAGGGTTATAGGTTGGACCCCACCAGTTCAGATTCGGGGCATGCCGGTTAAGTGAACATTCCCACAGTTATAGTTTTAGTATTAGTCTTCAGAGTAGAACTCAAAAATCAGGACTATCAGATACAGTCATTAATCTTAGTAAGAAACTCAGATAGTTCCACAGATTCATAGACCACCCGTTAGATAGGCTTGGTCTAACATAAAGTTATTCAGTATCAGTACTTACAGAGGTCACCCATCAGATAGGCTTGATCTCAGTCTCAGATTCAGTTGAGTATTCTCAATATCAGTTCCAGAGATCACCTGTTAGTTAGGCCTGATCTCAAGCTTAGTCACTCTTAATCATTATTAGAAGATTTAGACTGTCAGATACAGTCGCTCAGTATCAGTTACATCGGTTAGGCCGATCATCACAGTTATATCAGTTAGATTAGTCGTCATAGCTTACGTTATCAGTATTCAGTTTCAGGACTGTTAGACACAGTCAATCAGACCAGTTCATTATAATTTGAACTGTCAGAAATACTCGTTCATCTATTCAGTATCTCAGTATCAGTAAACTTATGTTGTCAGCATTCCGACTCAGTAGTCAGTATCACCACGAGTTCAGTTAAGTTACTTATGCATGTATGTATTCTCACGTTCATACCAGTCAGCATTGTTTATGCATATAAACCCTTTACATTTAGCCTACCTCACTCATATACTTAGTACATTCAGACGTACTGACGCATTCGCGCTATGGTGTTTTATTTTACGTCATAGGTTCAGAGGCACGAGTTTCAGAGCAGCAGTAGCAGTGTAGATTTTAGTAGTCAGAGTTCGAAGTGAGTCCTCATCCTTCGAGGACATGATTATTTCTCTATCTTCTCATTGATTAGTTCATTAGTCGGAGTTAGTTGGGGACATGTCCCATCAGCTCCTTATTCAGATTATTCAGAGAGTAGAGACTTTCAGACTAGATTCAGACTTCAGTATTTTGGTTTTGTTTGGGTATTGTGATACCACTTTATTCAGACATTGTTATTATTTAGATTATGTTCAGTATTGAACCTTATGGCCTTTCAATTCATGATTCCGCATTTATATTCATATATTATGCAGTGTACAGGTACAAATATCAGTCATGGGTTAGCTTGTGGTCTCTCGGGGTCATGAGCACCGTGTAGCATTTCGGTTCAGAGATTCGGGACATATACATAAATGATATATTATTATATACAAAAACTAAAGAGGAACATTTAAAATTACTAGAACAATTTGTAGGTATAATAGAAAATTCAGGAATAAGTTTAAGTGATAAAAAAGCTAAAATTATGAAAAATCAGATAGAGTTTTTAGGAAAACAAATAGATAAAAGTAGAGTAAAAATGCAACAACATATATTACCAAAAATAATAAATTCAAAAGAAGAATTAGATAAAAAAAAGAAATTACAATCATTTTTAGGATTAGTAAATCAAGTAAGAGAATATATACCAAAATTAGCAGAAAACCTAAAACCATTACAGAAAAAATTATAAAAGGATGTAGAATATAATTACAACGAAGAAGATAAAAAACAAGTACAAAAAATAAAAATACTTTGTAAAGAGTTACCAAAATTATAATTTCCAGATGAAAATAAAAAATTTACATATATAGTAGAAGCAGATGCAAGTGAATATAATAATGGAGGAGTACTTAAATATTGATATAAAGAAGAAAAATTAGAACATCATTGTAGATACTACTCAAGAACGTTTAATGAAACAAAAATAAAATGGAAAATAAATAGAAAAGAATTATGTTCATTATATAAATGTTTATTAGCATTTGGGCCATATATTGTATATAACAAATTTATTGTACGAATAGATAATACACAGGTACGATGGTGGTTAACAAGAAAAATACAAAATTTAGTTACAACGAAGGAACTTTGGAGATTAACATTGAATATATTAAATTTTACGTTTACAATTGAAGTAATCAGTACTAACAAAAATGTTTTTGCAGATTACATATCAAAACAAAGCTACATAGACTGATAAAATAGAAGATGATGCTTTAGAAAAGATACTCAAAACCCTAACTACACTTTCATTGAAAGTGGATAGTATGGGTAATGAAATAGAAAAGCTAAAGACTAATGAAGTTAAACTGAAGTCTGCAGCTATGACTCAGATAACTCAACAGTGTGCAGAGCTATGTCGATCGGAAGACAATAAAATTTCAGAGATAAAAGGAGACATTGGGACACTCCATAAAACCCAAAACGTTTATCAATCTACAACTGCAGGTAAAGCAAATGAGTTAGTGGACAAAGATATCAGAACATGAATATGAACAAGATATTTGAAAGACCATTTATACCAAAAACACAAAAAGACTCCTTGTTCATACCCCCACAAACTACCACATATCGAGAAAGTTTAAACCAAGATAAAAAAACCTATAACTATATAATTCGAGCATACATAGAAAATATCCACAAAATACAGACTCACCTAAACCTTAGACCCAGAGCCACAAATATCCAAGAACCAATCACCGACAATGTAACCCCAAAAACTACAAGGTTACAACAAGTTAATCGCATTACCATAAACTAGCCCAAATTTAGTTAAAACCTGTTTCAGTTATGGACTATTAAATACCATATATACCCAAGAAAGAGATGAACTAACAGCTATACCAGAATTATATAAAGCATTCGCCACTTATAAGAAAATAACCAAAGAAAATCTATTTTTTATAAAGTTTTATACTGCACCAGCAGAGATATTATATGATGAAATTATACCAGTTATACAAGTTGTAAAAATAGGATTAACTAGAGATATGATTATACAGAAAGATATTGTTCAACAGCCAGAGATACCTAAAGTTGAGATACCTGATTTTTATGAAAATAAACGAACTATAGGAATAACTACAATTATTCAAGAACTAGCAAACAATTATCTCAATTGAAATCCCATATGGAGCTACTATTCGAGAGATCAATTAATGATCTATTCAAATTCAAGGGAGCTACGACAGTATGATATGGAAAAAGTTAAACAATGGATTATGACATTACTCAATCCAGAAAAACAACCATCTACAAAGAAAATTAAAAGGGAATTTATTTCAGAAGAATTATTAACTAGATATTGCAAATTAATAGGACACAAATATCCAGACCACCAATGCTCAAAATGCCATGGAGAAAATAATGTGATATCTGAAGTTCAACTAGAATAAAAGAAAATAAGGACGTCAACTGGAAGATAGAAAGATAGCAACGGAGCAATGGAGAAATAAAAAAGAACAAAGAAACAAGCTATGAAAATGACATGACATATGAATAGTCTTTTTGACTTAAGATACGTAAATAATTGTGTAACATTATTTGTCTTTACTATTTTTGACTTTTCTTAGTTTTTTTTGGCACTTGCCATTATTTGTTTTTCACTTTTTTTGACAAATATAAAGTTAGGACCATTGTTAGTCTTTTACTCTTTTAACAGATGTAAAGTTAGTAATAGTGTAAATAGTTTATGCGTTTTCATCTTTTAGGATTATAAATATGTAAGCCATATGGCAATCTAATGCAAGACTTTCATGTATTGAAAGTAAGCCTTCTCTCTTGTACACAATTTTTTTTGAATATTTAATAAAAATAGATATATTTCTAAGGAAAAGCTATGGATGAGCAAACCACAGATTTATCAAATCTACCAGAACAGGTATTTTTATTTACAATTATGAATAACTAAATTCATAAATTCCTGACAATCATGATATAATAAAATAAGCTCATGTTAGTTACTTTATAGCAAAATTATTCGAAGAATAACATGTTAAGAAGTTTATTAGCAAAGTGGAAAAGGAGAAAAATTCTCAAGAACTATGCCATCTTAATGTCATGACCCAGATAGCCATGAGTGGCACCCACACTAATCTTCCTGTGGGAGAACCATCTAAACCAAATCATTACCCAAACACTTAATCAATATTAGATGATATTATTATAAAATTCAACATAATAACAAATATGTAGGACTAATTATTATTCATACGGAAATTCAAGAAAAATACTTACGAAAATTTCCAAGATCCGAAAGTCATCGTACAAGAACTACTAACAAATATCATATCTAAAGTGATCCAAAAATAAAGAAAATAAAGAATGTTTCATTGCCCGAAAGATGGACAAGAACAAATAAGATGACCCATGACAGCCTGGAGACGGAGTGCTCACCCTTGGATCAAGATCTTCTATCAAACTCTAGAGGTGAGGTCATGTCTGAGCCTAGAGCACTTTCTGCACTCAACAAAAGAAGAGTACAGGGTAGTATCATTACAAACCACTATGTACTGGTAGGTATCATAGGCCAACTCAATTTAATAGCATGTACACAACATAAATCAAATAACAAGTAGACAGGCATCACCACACAATAAATATTCAATGAATCAACAATACAACAACAACAGGTCAAACAGTGCTCACAGACAAGCCACATAACCATCAAGAGTATCAACCATACTGTAAACATCCACAAAATAAACACAACTATGTACACACATGCTATGAGACTTATTTTTGCCCAAATAGTCATGACCTGCAGGGAACAATCTATGTTCATGTACCGTACCAGCGTGGTACCCGATCCAACATAAATATAAACGTACCAGCGTGGTACCCGATCCAACATAAATATAAACGTACCCGGCGTGGTACCCGATCCAACATAAATATAAAAAAGTATTATCAATATCAATTTATACAACCTCACAGCATACGACACAATGTACCAAGTTTTCAAGTACACTTAAAGTAATAAGACAATTCCATCAAGTAAATTTTCAATAAACATTTATACACGAATCAACAATCCAAACATCAACAATTTCAAGTATGTCCGAATACCAATCCACAAGTATCCAACTTAGGAGCATACACACAATTAAGTTGAGTCTAAACTCCAATTAGACCGTAACCTACCTCAACCGAAAGTAAGCTATTTTACAAGGATCTTTTCCCTCCGTAAAGTCTCTGAATGATCAAAATCTATTTCAATATATAATCCTCGTAAGAATACGAATCTAATGATATCAATTTATTCATTATATCTCACTCACTAACAAATTACTGCCTTATCATACTATCCTAAATTGACATAATAATCCTACGAGTAACATTAACAATAACGCGTTTTAATACCTACAGAACCTCAATTATATTATTGAATTAGTATCAGTATTAACACGTTATTAAGGATTTACAATTTTCCAGTATTAATAATGCTTGTTTCAAACTAATGTACCTACCCTCCAATTGTACGCATACTACTGTCAAACAATAAGGCATAGAAAAAGATAACTCCATAATGATTGCCCAATCATTACTGCCAATAAGTGGCATTATGATTAACAATTCTTAGGTAGTATATTGTTATAATTACCACTGGAAACAAAACAATTAAAATTCTCAATGTTTTTAACAATTACCTAGGAGCTTGAGTCGGTGATGAACGTCGCCCTAATAGCCCAATACTGATAGTCGTTTCTTCCCTTCTTTTTTTCCTTCTCTGTATGGTTTCAGAGGTTAAACCTATTAACTTCAATTAATCTTGAACTGGTTTATTTGAGAATAAAATAGTTATAAAGTACTTCTAATAAATTAATTATCTAATACTCAAAACTTTTAATAAATTCACAAAATTTATTCAAAAACCCATATAAATAAATTAAATATATAAATTAACTAAAAATATATTTCAGACCTATTAGAAACATTACGACACTAATCTGAGGTCGGATCGATTAAAGGTTGACCATTAGTGGGTTTAACTTTCTCAACTCAATAATCCCGTTAATGACTTAAATTACTTCTGAACACCTTAAGAAATGGTACCACTCATCCCATGACTCATAATTCACGTAAACCAACTATGGGGAGAGCTAAAATAGAAAAGATGAGAAAATTTCACAACGACCGGGATGTTCGTTACATCAGATACCAATTAAATAATTGTTCATCCCCGAACGGCCAAACATGCGACAAGAAAGGAAACTAAAGAATTACCTGAATCATAAAAAAGATGTGGATACTTGCTACGCATGTCTGCTTTGGTCTCCCAAGTGGCCTCCTCAATAGGAAGATTCTTCCACTAGACCTTCACAGACTCAATCTCCTTAGTCCTCAACTTACGGACAACCAAATACCTAGCTGAGCCTATGCGTACCCCCAACACCCCAGACTCGAAAGGTTCAATCAGTCTACAACAATACAAGACATATTCTTCACCCATATATATGCAACCGTTCTATACTGACTGATTGATATAGATGCATACTGGTGATAGGTGATGCGTATGCAAGAATGAACACAAAGTACACAATTAATATCAGCACTCGTCATAACTATCCTCATCAGGACTATTATCATCGTAATCGACTTCCGACTTTGTCGAATATCAACACATCATCAATAGTATTCTCCGACCTTACCGGGTGTCAACATCATCTCAACAATATCCTCCGGTCTTGTCGGGTATCAATATCATCACAATAGTATCCTACGACCTTGCTGAATATCAACAAATTATTATAATATTGTCCTCCGGCCTTGACGGTTATCCACATATCATCATAATAGTCATTACCGAATAATATACACTAAAATACTCATAAAAATAGTCATATCACCATAGAATATCTATCTAGTCAATACTCCCCAACTACTCGTTATTAACTAACCAACACTCATTATAATAGAATCACTAGTGCGCTAGTCATCACATAACCTCTAGTTATTAGCCTAAATATTATCCTTCACGTAATCCTTATTCATGGGATAACAACTAACCACTACTTATTTAATAGCCAACATCTAACATCTAGTCAAGGTTCATCGTTAGACCAAAACCACCATTTATCCACTATTCATTATTATCAACTAATTATCCTATATTCGTTAATCATTACTAGACAACACATTACTACTTGTCACCTAACCATCTTTTATTAACTGACTCCAATTCATTATTTAACCATCTTTTACTAACTAATTCTTGCTTAACTATTCATTAGTTAACCATATAACAACTATTTAAAGTTATTAACTAGTCACCTCTTGTTACCAACATCTCTTATTAACTAGCCTCATTAACACACAACTCCTCGTTTACCGATTAATCAACATCACAAACTTAGTCATCAATACCAACTAATCTTCACCTATGCTAGACCCGACCTCACCATAAGTCACACATTAACCATCTCTAGATACCATGTTTCAACTAAGCATGCCATCACCAGTATCTAATCAATAAAGTCGTAAGCAATATACCGCCTCTTTCTCCGTCCCCTACCGGAGAGATGCATATACAAACATATTTGTATTCATAAACTATAATTGTATCCTTTACACTGATAAACACTCCTCAAATATTCAATCATTCTCATAACATAGTCCTTGGCCCATTAATTTATCCGGAATAGTCACAACATCATAATCACAACCTTACGCCCATATACATATCCGAAACTCATATTGATAATAATATTTATAAGCCGTAGCATATCTCTAACCTTCTCACATCTAGGAGGTATCTCACATATTGAAGGCATAATATAGATAGACATGTAATCCTCTATAGGATATCTTATATCGATAGGTCATACATCATGACTATGAGAAATATCACCTCTCTAGGCCAATTTGCATATCTAAGAGGAAATAACATCTATATGGGCCAATCATCAAGTCTAAGAGGAAATAGCACTCTAAATGCCCAATATCACTTTCACAGGAAGTATCATAACTATAACTCAATACCCATAATCCGAGAACACCAATACGAGTTATCAAGTTACGAAGTAACCTTATTCTAAGGTTTAATAGCCTCATCTATGTCTAATATCCACAACTAAGTCAACAAAACTTAACAAAAGTTTAGGCCTAAAGACGATCCCACTTCTAATCCTCAATTTCCACAATGAGGCACACTATGCCCCAAACTAGGCTAAGGTATCTAGTTCATCTTCTAGATGTCAAGTAAGCCTTATTCAAGCCTACGATAACAACTTCGACTAGAAACAAGGTACTCAAATCAACTCTATCCAACTTACAGTTTCAAGACTGCCACACTAACCCAATAAAGCTAACTATACAAATCATGCTTCAAATACTAAAACCGCATCCCAAACATAGGCTTACATCATAACTACACTACAACTAATCTAAACTAGAGAGGAAAAGCAATAGGGATCAAAAGGGGTATAAAAATGCCATTTTACAGATCCCACAGAATTAGATCCTACAACACATTATACTCCACAACATTGTTAATATCCATCTAATCATCATACTTTAACCACTCAACAAGAAATATCCACCAAGTATCACTCAAGAAAATATCAATCATGCCATTTAATAGTTCACTTATTCTCCCATTCAGGATCATCCTTAATTATTTTATGAATATAACTACACTATTTGATTTTGCGTTGTCACTATTATGGAAATTACTATCTCCTAAAAGTTTCATATATCAACCAACTTTGTGGGATATGTAAATGTATAATTCAACCATAAGGTCAAGTCAATTATAATTTATCTTCTCAAAAGTTTTCCTAATGCATAAATCTACAGCTACAACTTATGTCTTGACAATCACTAAATCAATTTTTTCAACGACAAACACTTCATGGTCAAGCAAAACATCTCTTATATCACTAACACCAATTTAAGATATACAGAGTCATTCTTATTTCTACCTAACAATACTTTTATTACGGGCTTTACTTAACTTTTAATCACCTCAAGAGTGGTCCCCACACCATTAGCACATAAGCAAGGCTAAACAAAATAAATCGATTATAGGTCATTGACAGTCTCATCACTAATATCACATTCCAGACAAGTCATCGATCAAATTTTGTAGGTATCAACAACCTCTACTAGTTTTTGTCACTTTTATTTAAAACTCATTATTTTGCCAAGCATTAAGAATTCGTTCACATAAGGAACTCAAAGATAATGTCACTTAATTAGTCCTTACAAGGAACCCATTATAATTTCAATAATAGAACTGCACAAAAATTCTAAATACGTTCTCAATGATCAGACCACCCAAGGATCCCCAAATAATATCAAATAATATCAAATAATCGAACTACACAAGGATCCATCCACAACATCATTGATAAGAACCTCTCATTATGGAAAACACATATCACCTCAGTCTTTTATTCATGTCACTTTTTCACCATCTTTTCTTGACATCATATTCTCATATCATCCTCTCAATGCTCATACCATCAATCTCATCAGTATAATAGTACAAAAAAATAAGTAAGCACCATAGAATTTCTAGTTTCAAAATAACAAGAAATCAAATAATCCTATCACATTTATCAGCAAAAGCATCTTAGTCAATTTTCATCACTTAACAAAAATAATTCACAACAATGATACAATCTAGCAACACGAGTTTAGCCAAATATCAAACACAAGCAATCAATAAGTTCACAAATTTCACAAGTCTTTATCTACTAACAATAACATTTAGATCTTATTAACTGATACCAATTAAAATCTCCTAGATTTTTATTCAAAATTATTAAGATACTAATTGGAATGGTCTAGATACCAATTGGATTCAATCTAGTAGTCCAAGATTAGAGCGGCACAATGGAGAGAAAGAAAAATGACTTCTACATGCCTCATAGCCTTACGAACATTAGGTGTGGGGCCCTACACACCAATCTACGAAACTCTACTTGACATTTCTCTTATTAACAGATACCAATTGGAATCGCCAAATACAAATTGAATTCAAGTAATAACATGTAAGAAAGAAGAATTTAAATTTTCCTAGTGTCCTATAGCCTCCCGAAGAAAAGTACAGACGTCTTAGTACCGTTCCACAAGACTCTACTAGACATGTTCTTGTACGACGAGATCGACGAACCTAGGGCTTTGATACCAACTTTGTCATGACCCAAATAGCCATGAGTGGCACCCACACTAATCTTCCTGTGGGAGAACTATCTAAATCGAACCAGTACCCAAAAACTTAGTCAATATTAGATGATCTTATTATAAAATTCAACATAATAACAAATATCTAGGACTAATTATTATTCATGCGGAAATTCAAACAAACTACTTACTAAAATTTCCAAGATCCGAAAGTCATCGTACAAGAACTACTAACAAAGATCATATCTAAAGTGATATCCAAAAATAAAGTAAATAAAGAATGTTTCATTGCCCGAAAGATGGACAAGAACAAATAAGATGACCCATGGCAGCCTGGAGACGGAGTGCTCACCCTTGGATCAAGATCTTCTATCAAACTCTAGAGGTGAGGTCATTCTGAGTCTAGAACACTTTCTGCACTCAACAAAAGAAGAGTACAGGGTAGTATCATTACAAACCACTATGTACTGGTAGGTATCATAGGCCAACTCAATTTAATAACATGTACACAACATAAATCAAATAACAAGTAGACAAGCATCACCATACAACAAATATTCAATGAATCAACAATACAACAACAACAGCTCAAACAGTGCTCACAGACAAGCCACATAACCATCAAGAGTATCAACCTTACTGTAAACATCCACAAAATAAACACAAATATGTACACACATGCCATGAGACTTATTTTTGCCCAAATAGTCATGACCTGCAGGGAACAATCTATGTTCATGTACCGTACCGGTGTGGTACCCGATCCAACATAAATATAAACGTAATGGCATGGTACCCGATCCAACATAAATATAAACGTACCAACGTGGTACCCGATCCAACATAAATATAAACGTACCGGCATGGTACCCGATCCAACATAAATATAAACGTACCGGCGTGGTACCCGATCCAACATAAATATAAACAAGTATTATCAATATCAATTTATACAACCTCACAACATACGACACAATGTACCAAGTTTTCAAGTACACTTAAAGTAATAAGACAATTCCATCAAGTAAATTTTCGATAAACATTTATACACGAATCAACAATCCAAACATCAACAATTTCAAGCATGTCTGGATACCAATCCACAAGTATCCAACTTAGGAGCATACACACAATTAAGTTGAGTCTAAACTCTAATTAGACCGTAACCTAGCTCAACCGAAGAAACCGAAAGTAAGCTATTTTGCAAGGATCTTTCCCCTCCGTAAAGTTTCTGAATGATCAAAATCTGTTTCAATATTTAATCCCCATAAGAATACGAATCTAATGACATCAATTTATTCATTATATCTCATTCACTAACAAATTACTACCTTATCATATTATCCTAAATTGACATAATAATCCTACGAGTAACATTAACAATAACAGGTTTTAATACCTACAGAACCTCAGTTATTCTATTGAATTAGTATCTGTATTAACACGTTATTAAGGATTTAAAATTTGCCGGTATTAATAATGCTTGGTTCAAACTAATGTATCTAACCTCCAATTGTACGCATACTACTGTAAACAATAAAGCATAGAAAAAGATAACTCCATAATGATTGCCCAATCATTACTGCCAATAATCATTACTGCCAATAAGTGGCATTATGATTAACAATTCTTAGGTAGTATATTGTTATAATTACCACTGGAAACAAAACAATTAAAATTCTCAATGTCGCCCTAATAGCCCAATACTGATAGTCGTTTCTTCCCTTCTTTTTTCCTTCTCTGTATGGTTTCAGAGGTTAAACCTATTAACTTCAATTAATCTTGAACGTGGTTTACTTGAGAAGAAAATAGTTATAAAGTACTTCTAATAAATTAATAATCTAATACTCAAAACTTTTAATAAATCCACAAAATTTATTCAGAAACCCATATAAGTAAATTAAATATATAAATTAACTAAAAATATATTTCATACCTAGTTGAAACATTACGACACTAATCTGAGGTCGACTCGATTAAAGGTTGACCTCAAGAAATGGTACCACTCATCCCGTGACTCATAATTCACATAAACCAACTATGGGGAGAGCTAAAATAGAAAAGATGAGAAAATTTCATAACGATCGGGAGGGTCGTTACACTTAAAGGTGAAACAAGTGAGACAAAGAAGCGGTGATAGGGGAGTAACCAGAGTAGAGGTGCTGTTTAGGAAAAAAGTATCCAGATTACCATGCTAATAGTGACCGAAAAACATGATATTTAAGAATAATCTAGTATATAGTGATCTAAGATGACCATATTTTTTTATGTATATGATTGGAGGGAATATTTTAAAAATAGCATCATATGAAGAATGAATATTTACTTATCTAATGATATGATAGATAAATTTAAAATACTTGTTTTGTATATACTTAAGGATATAGAAATTGTAGATATAAGAAAAATTATATACGAAAAGGTATTTCATTTTAATGAAGAGTTATTAAGTTTTATAGAAAACTTACACTTATATAATGATAGCTACTGCTCATATTTAGATAGTTATTATTCAGACGGATATTATACAGATTAAAAAATGATAGAATATATTAGAAGAGTTAGAGAAAAACAAAGTTGGCTATATGAAGAAATTAATTACAGGAATCAACTTAAAAGAGAAAAAAGACAATTACAAGAAAAATTACTTAGAATAAAATTAACCTTAGAAAAAGGAGATACAAATGATAGTTTATATAATACTATACATGAACAACAAATGTTAATGAATCACATAGATAACATAAAATTACATATCAAATATAGTACGATTAAAATAAGTTATCACACAGAAATTTGTAAAATTACAACTACTACAGGATAAAATGATAAACTACGAATACTTAAAATATTGGAGACAAGATACGGAGCAAATAAGATTAATAGAAACACTTATGAAAAAGAATCTACTTGACTACATAAAAATTAGAAATATGAAACATATAATATACCTTAAAAATAATATAGAAAAATTAATAAGGTTAAAATAAATAACTAAGGAATGCTATGACATAGAATGCTACAACAAACATAAGTTACCCGCACTATCCGCACCCCCTACAATTGATATTAGAGCTATATTATTTAAAAAATGTACAAGTAGATATGTGTTAATTATGACAAATGCTAGAAATGTTAACTTAATTGTTAATATTATTAATTATGTTATCTTGTTAACTATGTTGTTATTTATTTGTTAAATATAAGAAGACCGTTTAAAAATACACAAGCTTTTAGAGAAATTAAAAGAATTTTAACTAATTACTACCCAGAATATAAGAAGTTAAATAAAACAAAAGAACCCCCCCACAAATTAGCTTACTTAATTACCTTAATATCTAGCAATGAGGCAAAATTAATAATTCATTTGAAATCTAGAAGAATAAGATACATACCACCTAATTATAATAAAATCAGATTTCGGTATCCACCAAAATATTATAAATATTGTACAAATGAATAAATCACAAAAATATAAAGAACTAAAACAAATAATATCTGAAAAACGAAAAGAATTAAAAATAAGAAAAGAAAGACTACAATATAACATGATTGTTGGAGTATGCCAAAAATCAATAAAAGCACAAAAAGAAGAAATATAATATTTAGAATCACAAATAGATAATCTAGAATACATATATCAACATGATCTATACACTATCAAGTAGATAAAATGAACAAACAAGAATTTATAATAGATGAAAAAACATATGAAAATCATGAAGGATTAAATATAAGAATAATATTTTCTAATCTAGGAAGAAGATATAAGAAAATAGGTGAACATTTATATTTAATGTTAGAAAAAAAAAGAATTAAAATTAGAAGATAAATTAACAGCCATGGTAAGAATAGCAAAAGAAAATAAAGAAATAGGCAGGAAAAAAGAAATAGATAAAATAAAACAACAGACTACAAAAGAAATACGAAAAATAGAAGAAACTAAAAATAATAGGATTGCTGAATTAGAGAAAGAACTACAAATGCTAAAAGATCTGTATGAAAAAAGACAGAAAGAAAAAGAAGAAAAAGATAAAGAACAAAAATTATTAATTGAGATAAATCAATTTAAAGAAAAATTAGAAATAAAGAATTAGAAACTAATGAAATAGAAATAAATACAATAGATGCTGAAGAAACAGATAATTATGATTTAGAAGATAGTGAAACATATACAGAAATCTTAACAAATATAGAAAAGCTAGAAATTAATGAAAAACAAGAAGTAATTAATAAAGAAAACTTAGAAAATACAAACACGGAAATAAACACTCTTGATATCCTTTCTTCTTTCAAAAGAGTCCCCCCCCCCTCCCGCTATTACTACTACAAAGAGACTAGCCGCGACAAGAGATTCAATAGGACCGGAGTCGTTCAAAGCGAAAGAAGTTCCGATCACATCTTCTCAAACAAAACGAATTTAAAAAGACGATGAAAATATAATACCTAGTACATCAGAAATAAGAAAACCTATATACTATTATAAAGATAAGTTTAAAAGATATAACCTATAGGATGAATATAACAAATGGACACTAAAATAAATAATTAATAAAAATTATAACTTCCTAGACTTAAATTGTGTAATAGATGTAGATAAAATGATACAATTATGGATATGATATATAACAAAATAATTATTAGAAAATGGTATAAATGCAACAGATACACCAGAATATATAGAAAGAACACTAATAGGAACAAAAAAATTATGGTTTTTAAATTTAACTGAAGATAGTAAAAAGTTATTAAGGGCTGATAAAAAAATGGAAGGAACAACAACAACTAAACTAACACCTATAAACATATTGAAAAAATATGAAATAGCTATATAAGATGAATTTAGCAGTATGACAACAGAAGAAGATCAAAACAAAGAAAAAAATACACATAGGAATTTAATGTTAAAACTAACAATATGTAATATGTGCTATTTAGATAAGTATACGTGTCCATTTAAAGAATACTACCATAAGGGAACTACAATACAAAAGAAAGTAAAGAAGTAAGAAGATTATATTTTAGTAAACTACCTGAACCATTTAGTTCAAAAATAATAAAGAGTTGGGATGAAGCAAAAATAGTAGATACCCTAGGAGCAAGAATAAAATTTCTACAACAACAGTATAGAAATCTATGTGAAAAATACAGAGAAGAAATAAAAATGGAAAAAAAAATTAATAAAGAATTTAGCATGCTGCAAGGATAAAATAGCACCCCAATTAGGATGTGAAGAAAAATATTATAAGAAAAGAAAAATACATAAGAAATATAAAAAGTACAGAAAGTCGAAATATAAATATAAGAAACCAAGAAAAAGATACTATGTAAAAAATTATAAATATAAAAGACCATATAAGAGAAAGAAATCTATAAAAGAATGTACTTGTTATAATTGTAGAAAACTAGGACATTTAGCTAGAGATTGTAAAATGCCTAAAGATCCAAAAAAGAAATAAATATCAGAAATAAAGATAGAAAATGCAGAATATATACAAATAGATAATATAGATTATGAGTTAGAAAGTGACGATAGTATATATGAAATTTTGGAAAATAAAACAGATAATGAAATAGATAGTAAATCAGATGAATCAAAAGACTGAGGAAGATATAAAAATAATAACAAAGGAAGAATATTTAAATGAAGAAGGAACAAATCAAAAAATAATATTTGATAATAATATATTTGACGAGATAAAAGGAAAAGAATTAGATTTAAGTGTATAAAAAATCTTTAAAATACCAACAATAAAAAATATATTTAGTAGACGAAAAGAAGAATACTACGTAGTAAGCCAAAAGAAACATGTAATAGACTGTAGATATGCAAAAGATAGAACTAGCATACCACTAGTAACAAAGAGAATAATTAATAAAGAAATAAACGATATAAAAAGTAAAGACCCAATAAAATACGTACACCTTGGAGGAATGGAAATGTTAATAAAAGCATGTTTTAGAGAAGGAATAGATACACCAATAGAATTATATTTAGCAGATGATAGAATTATAAAACCAATAGAAAAAAGTATAATAACTGCTGTTAGAGGAAATCTAATATACCAAAAAATTATTTTAGGGGAGTGCGGATTGTGCGGGTAACTTAACATAGCATTCGTAGTTTATCATTTTATCCTATAGTAGTTGTAATTTTACAAATTTCTGTGTAATAACTTATTCTAATCGTACTATATCTAATATGTGATTCTAAGTTATCTATGTGATTCATTAACATTTGTTGTTCATGTATAATATTATATAAACTATCATTTATATCTGCTTTTTCTAAGGTTAATTTCATTCTAAATAATCTTTCTTTTAATTGCCTTTTTTCTCTTTTATGCTGATTCCTGTAATTAATTTCTTCATATAGCCAACTTTCTTTTTTATCTAACTCTTCTAATATATTCTATCATTTTTTAATCTGTATAATATCCGTCTGAATAATAACTATCTAAATATGAGCAGTAGCTATCATTATATAAGTGTAAGTTTTCTATAGAACTTAATAACTCTTCATTAAAATGAAATACCTTTTCGTATATAATTTTTCTTATATCTAATATTTCTATATCCTTAAGTATATAAAAAAACAAGTATTTTAAATTTATCTATCATCTCATCAGATAACTAAATATTCATTCTTCATATGATGCTATTTTCAAAATATTCCCTTCAATCATATACATAACAAAATATGGTCATCTTAGATCACTATATTAGATTATTCTTAAATAACATATTTTTCGGTCACTATTAGCATGGTAATCTGGATATTTTTTCTTAAACAACACCTCTACTCTGGTTACTTCCCTATCACGGCTTCTTTGCATCACCGATTTCACCTTTAGGATGGCTTAGTTCTTGGATTTTTTTTTCCTTTTCCACGTTGCTAATAAACTTCTTAACATGCTATTTTTCGAATAATTCTACTATAAAGTAACTAACATGAGCTTATTTTATTATATCATGATTGTCAGGAATTTATGAATTTAGCTATTCATAATTGTAAATGAAAATACTTGTTATGGTAGATTTAATAAATCCGTGCTTTGGTCATCCATATCTTTTCCATAGAAATATATCTGATTTTATTAAATATTCAAAAGTTTTTGTGTACGAGAGAGAAGACTCGCTTTCAACACATGAAACTCTTGCCTTAGATTGCCGTATGACTTACATATTTATAATCCTAAAAGATAAAAATGCGTAAACTATTTACACTATTTCTAACTTTACATCTGCCAAAAAAGTAAAAGACTAACCATGAAACATCTACTATGAGCATTACAAAGGATAGGTATAAGACAAACATCAAAGGAAAATAAGCACAGGCCAAAATAATCCTTTTTCCTCCCCATTAGTACATCGGGATCAAATGGGTGAAGTGGCCAAGGGACTAAACCGAAGCTACTCATTCCATTGACTAGGGTATCACACTCACCCAAAGCATTTTTTCTTAAGGGAAGACTAGCACGCAAGGATAAGGACCTACGACTTAGTAGGCTTCCCTTAACAACATACACCTCAACATCCGCAATCTCTCCATACACATGATCACCAAGAACACAATTAATAGCAAGGTTCTCACCACATAAGAAGTTCAAGGGACCATATTCATTATCAAGATCAACATTATTTACATTAACACTAACTTGAGGCTCATCAAGCACATCATACATAAACTCATGTAGTGGGCTACATTCGTGAGTAAATTGATCATCATTCACATCTTCACTAGTTGTTGGCAACTCACATACCAATATAGACTCACCTCGATTTTCACAAGGGTCATAGTGTGTGAATACTCTTGTCACTTAGTAATGGAACCTTATTCAAGTCATGAGTGCTAGCACTAGATGGACACAAATCATCTTATGAAAAGAATTAATTTTGTCGTCTTTAGGATCAACTAGTGCTTGCAAACTGATATAAAGAATTTGGTATTCATGCAATCTAACAATACCAAGAGTATCACAAAGGAAAGACTCATGCGATTATCCTCCAAAAAAACCATCAACTACATCCATTTGGATACTACTAGCCACATCACGACATTCTAAGTTTATAAGAGTGTAGGAGATAACATTGTTACCTTTTAGCTCACATGAGGTATGGCCTTCACCTAGGTTTGGATCATGGCAGCCCATTTGTTCCTTTGGGAAGTTCTCATTACAAGGGAGTTTGTCAAGAATTCTTCCTTGCATCACCTCTTTGTCATTTTTCCCAAAGTTGGAATTCTTAGCCAAGAGCTCCATTTGATCAACAACCATGTGTTCTTGAGGAACTCTCCTTGAATCCTCCGGTGGAAGTATATTATCTTGAACCTGCACACAAAGAGAATTGATACTAGGAAAAATGCAAGTATCTTGGTTATTGGTGATTCGGCTTAGATGGCATGCTTCAATCATCAATTGGCGTAGACTTTCAAGGTGCCGATGGAAATTTTCAAAAGGATTCGAGGTAGTATAAATACAATAACTATCCGGAGTAGATGATATTGTTCCTTCCATTGTCAAGGTACCTAAAAAGATCAAAAAACAGCAAAGGCAAAAACCTACAAAACGAATAAATAAGTTAGTTCAAATAACCTCACACTCTCATACTCGGATCTCACCTCACACTTGTTCTCACAAGTGTTGAATACTTGGCAATACTTGGTAAGTGAATTGAGTGGTGAATATGCCTTGGTACGGAATCGATTTTTTTTTTATAAGACTCAAATAAAATGATGCACGGACTTGAACCAACAAACTACTATGACTTAAAAACAAGAAAAACACACAAAAAGTGAAGACACGAACAAAACGGACTCAAGACTAATTATCAACCTAGTAGGTACTTACTAGTTTGCTAATTAGTGATAGAATCAACACAAAAGCAACTAGAAACAACAAATAGAAACTTAGAAATCTAATTAAGAACTCAATTCGGTTGGTCACCAAAGTGATGATGTGGCAGCTTGTAATTGGACGTTACTTTTCAAAATTTTCAAATTCCAAATTCTTGTTTCGTCCAAACACACTTAGGAGAAAAAGAAATTTCGTTTGGGAGGGAAAAAATGAAGGTTTGAAGCCATTTTGGAGCTTCAAATGAATTCAAAATGGATTGGTCCCCCGTTGTACTTTCAATTGTACTTGAAGATTCCTTTTGTTTTTGTTGTTTTCTTCTTTTGGCAAGACTAGGAAGCTTCTTGGAAATTGCCTTTAACAACTAGTACACCCTGTATCCTCCACCTTTTTGGATCAAATGCACCTCTTGAATATTCTTCCCCAACAAGATATGATGAAGATTGAAGAACAAGATGAATATTTAAGAGTTGACCAAAGTTTGACCCTCTATCAAATGAACCCCAAAATTGGATTTTTTTAGTAGATCTAGGTTCCTTAGGCCAAGGTGAACTCAAATATGTGAAAATCAGCCACAAAACTCATCCAAATCACAAACCCAAAACGTTTCCACCTTTAAAAAGCTTCAAACAAGGCACAACAATGGTGGATCTAGCTCAAAAACAACCAAATTTCATTCTAAAATAGATCTAGACACTTTTAGTGTTAGAGAATAAGAATCTAACACTAAAAACTATCAAAACAAACTAAAAATTAGTAGATCTAAGTTGTGAAATTCATATCTACTACAAACACACAAGACCACCTTTTTTTTGTATTTTTTGACTCTAGACTCTTTTTTTGTGGAGATTTTCTTAATAAGAGCACTAAAATCATGGATTAGAGTTGGGGGAACAACCCTAAGAAAGGATATGATACCAAATGATAGAAGAGAAGAATAGGAATTCACGAAATGGACACACAAGATGCAAAAATCAGCAAGTAAAAACAACACAAAAGAAAGGGGATGAAGAAGAAGATTTTATAAACGTAAAGATAGATAGAAAGACCCCTACTTCTACCAAGTGATTAACAAAAGATGGTGTATCAAACCATCAATAAAACCTCACCAATAGAAGCTCAAACCTTCCTCTTAGGTGGACCAAGGGAATTCACACTCCTCAAACTCCACCTTTCTTGCCAATTTGTCAACACAAGTGAAATCCATCAATTGTGCTAACCCTAATTCGATTTCTCTCTCTTAAGGAGAAGGAGAATAATACAAGTTAACACTAATATTACAATCTGAAAATTCACTCAATTCATTATGTCAAAACTTAGGAAAAATAAGAGCTAAGGTGCCTATTTATACTTATTACAAACAAGAACAAAATTACCCTTAATGAAGGGTGCTCCTTTGGAGTGTAAAAAGGGAGTCTTAAAAGACAAAAATAGACCTAAAATGGGGCGCCTCTTGAGGTCAAATCATAGTGTGCAAAGTCCATTTTGTCCTTCAAGTGAGGCGCCTCTCGAGTGTAATGGTTCCCTTCTCCTCCTTCCACTTGACAAGGCTTTAAAATGCTCCAAACACTTGCCAATTCTGAAGTTTGAACCTTTGACAATGCCTTGTACAATTTTGTGCACCTCATGCTTGTATCAAATTGTTATTTTGGTAACTCTTTACAAAGTATTTTTATTTTCTGTATTTGTTTTTTATCTTCTTCGTTGTAATTATACTCTACATCCTTTTTTAATTTTTTCTGTAATGGCTTTAGGTTTTCTACTAATTTTGGTATATATTCTCTTACTTGGTTTACTAATCCTAAAAATGATTGTAATTTTTTTTTGTATCTAATTCTTCTTTTGAATTTATTATTTTTTGTACTATATGTTGTATTTTTACTCCACTTTTATCTATTTGTATTCCTAAAAACTCTATCTGATTTTTCATAATTTCAATTTTCTTTTCACTTAAACTTATTCCTGAATTTTCTATTATACCTGCAAATTGTTCTAGTAATTTTAAATGTTCCTTTTTAGTTTTTGTATATAATAGTATATCATCTATGTATACTATACAATTAGGTAGTTGTTTAAAATAACTATTCATAAAGTGTTGGTATCTACCTGTTGCATTTTTATATCCAAATGGTAATACATTCCATTCGTAAGGTCCTTGTGGTACTGTAAATGCAGTTAATTTTTTAGATTCTTCTTCTAGCTTTAAATGATAAAATCCTGATTTACAATCAAACTTATTGAAATAGTTATATCCTTGAATCTGTCTTATTTTTAATATCTTATTTGGTATTGGCTAATTATATGTCTTGATTTTTGCATTTAGGTTTCTATAATCAATAACCATTCTACTTTTTCCTCTTTTTTGTTCACTGTGTTTTTTACTATAAATGTTGGGCTATTATGTTTACTATTACTTTTTTGTATGTATTGTTTTTCTAATAATTCATCTATATGCATTTCGAATTCTTTTAAATCATCAAAGTTATATGTTAATGGTTTTTGGGTTATTATACTATTTTTATCTATTAGCTCAATTTTTACAGCAGTCTTATGTTTTTTCCGTCCTTTTAATGGATCTTCACTGTATAGTTGTCTTAATTTTTTCTTTATTATTTCTACCTTATCTATTGAAAATATAGTTATTTCTTCTTTATTTATTGAAAATATAACTAGTTCTATTATGTCTTCAGTATTTTTTATAATTTCTAATTTTTGTGTGATTTTTTCACTTCCTTTTATCCAATCAGTTTTCTTTCTTATTTTATTGTTAACTCTTTTTGCTCTTACCTTTTGTTTACATGGTGTTGTAAACCACCAGTATGTTTTAGTTATTATATGTGGGTATAGTTTATCTAAAAACGGCATTCCTAAAAGCATATCTTTTGATCTTAGTTCATAATTATAGATCTCTTCTATTGTTAATATCTTATCTCATACTTGTATTTTTACATTTCTAGCTTTATAGGTAATTAAGCTTCCTTCATTATTAAATCCTTTGACTACTATTGATATTTTTAGCTTATCCCATTTGTCTTCTAGTAAATAATTATATCAACATAAGTTGGTGATAACGCTCAAATTACACTCTTGAATAGGTGTAAGCGATCGTTGTCAATATAAAACCCAACTAGGTTGGGGTCGAATCCCATAGGGAATAGGGTGTGAAATTTGATTTGTTTACGAAAGATTTTACTGGTAGTTTACTATTTCCAAAAGATGGGGGTTTAAGTTTACGGTGTGTTAAATATCACTTTCAATACTTCAGTGTTTGTAATCAAGATAAATGGGAAACCAGAGCTATGTTCACCAAGGGTTTCGGGAATTGACAGATACTAGGTAATGCTAGAGATTCTCGGAATGAGTAGAATATCAGAATATCCCTGACGATTATACTATCTGACTTATCTCTCGACCTCACCAGACAATTTAATATCTAATTCTCTCGAACTTAGATAACTTATCTATTTCCAATAGGATGTTATCTCAGGTAGATTAATCTAGTTACGACATTAATCATTAAACAGAAGGTTGGTAGCTTCCGAGTCCCTGTTGATAATTCACGTCCTCTAGTCTATTTCTCAGTTAGAAGCAAATAAAACCTAAGGCATAGCCTAATGTTTGCAACCACTAGATTTTAGTTAAAATAACAGAATCTTAAGATGTTTTACTACTCTTTGAATCCGTTAAACACCTAGTATCATATCAAACCCTAATCCATGGATCCCATAACTCCGGCTAATGAAATTAGCTGCTCATGACTTGATGAACGAAATAACAAGTTGAATTCATGATTATAATGATAAACTTGCGAATGGGTAGAAAACAACAAGTAGTTCCTCTGATTTAATCACAAGGTAGAAACCCCAAAAATAGTTGATACGAAAACACAAGAATATTTTATGAAAGAGAGCAAAAATACGTGTCTCTCCTCTTAGAGTTGATGTCTGATAGATGAATTATTCATTCAATCAAAAACCCTAAAAGATGCTATTTATACTAAAGCCTAATTAAGGAAATAAAATAACAAAATTAATAAAATTATCCGGAATAGGTGACGCCCAGGCTGACGTCGCGTCAAGAAGTTGACGCCCTATTACGGATGGCGTCAGAGAGGATTCAGTTGCCTTCAGGTTCTGTCTTAGGATGATAATGTGGCTGACGCCACGTCAGGGTTATGACGGCGTATCACCGATGTCGTCAGATATCTTCTTCCCATGCTAACTTTCTGCTTAAGGCTGACGCCATTCTTGACGCCTTATCACGACTTTGATGCCACATCACCGGCGTCGTCAGAACAACTCCTTAAACTTCAAATCCCTGGTTAAGGCTGACGCCAATACTGATAGGCTATCATGAGGCTGACGACTTATCACGGAGGTCGTCAGCGATGTTTTCTTCTATTTTGCTCAGATTTTCAACACTTTTTCTCCATTATTGTTTATTCTCATTTGTTTAGCCTTTTTCTGCAATATCATGAGCAAACACATCAAAACAACAAGAGTTGCTTTAGAATTCACAATTATTTTGAGATAAAAAGCATTAAATGTGTTATCTTTTGCTCACACATCAACACCCTCAACTTAAAACAATTGCTTGTCCTCAAGCAACGACTAACTAAGAGAATATAATGAACATTCAACAGTCAACAACCAATTTATCTCAAAACTCAGTTTACCATCTCCAAGGTCATCCAACTTAAAACTACTGTGCAATTTATTGAAAAGTAACAATGTAACACAAAGGCTTCTACCCATGGCATCAACTAAGTACCAATAATCATGCATGTATCAATGTACACTACCCAAATAAGTAAGTAACTTAGCAAGATACTAGTGTGCCCTCACAACAAAGAAATTCCCCTCTTTTTCTCATGTCAGACATAAAAAATATAAACATGGGGATCATCACAAAAACACTTACTCTTAGAATGAAGTTCAAACCAGTGTATGCCAAATACCATATGCTTGCCCTTATCGTCATTACCAAGGTTTCCAGATAGGTACTCTAGGATCACTATAGGTCTTTCTTCGGCTTGTAACGTAGGCTAGGGCTGGTATGATATTATACGGTATTTAGAGTGACTAACCTCCTTGGCACTACCTTAACTTATGGGGTCCACTTATTAACTTCTTTTTCTCTCTTTTTTTTTTTTTTTTTTTTTTCACTTTTTCTATTTTCTTGATCACACTTTCAGGATGGGTGCACTTCTTTTTATTCAAGCAGAGTTTTTTTTCTTGCTCTTTTTCACCAACACCTAACCTTTTATTCTTTTTCTTTGATTCTTTCTCTTCTACTCTACCTTTCTTCATACCCAACTTATATCACGCACCCCTATGATAGCCACCCTCAACTTAGGTTGTTTGTCTACGTTAAGGTGCACAGTGTCCAAGGAGGAGCAGGGCCAAAAAAGGTTCATTATGATTTAAAAAGGGAAGGTGATAGTTATCATAGAAAGAAAAATGGTCAATTAAGGCTCAAAACAGGGATACAGGGATTTTGTATATTCAGGGAAGTCATTTAGGCTAAAAGTGACTTATAATCCAAAACGGCCTATGATCCTTTCCTAACCCCTATCTCTCAACTATGGTAAGACGAACCGGGCGAGTTCTAGATTTGACACTACAAAGAGAACTCGGTATAGTCTCACAAACACATGGCACATAAGCAATATCACTGGCTACTGCCTATCTGGTTCATGCAATTGTTCAGCAATGATGATTAGGTAACTAAACTAATGCCATGACGAGATGCACAGTGGTCACACTAAGGTGCAATTCATACAGTCATGCAAAATAAACCTTTGGAGAGGTGTTCAAAATCACAAAATCAGTTAACTACCTACAGAACTTGCACTACTCCTGGTTATTTACAAAATATGCTACAACAACGTGCTACCCTACACCTTCAACTTAAAATCAAAATAAAATGAAACTAAGGGTTAGGATATACCTGGAGTCAATCAAGTCTCAAATCATGGGTCCTCGACCCTGCAGCAGTGTTATCCTCATCAGGAGCTTCTCTTTGCTCCGGTTCAGCTGTTCTGCTAGATGAGGCTCCTATAGCTCTCACTCGTAGTGCTTTTTCCCATTTCCAGTTGTCCTCTCGGGATGCTTGCGTTGCCCTTTTTAGATCCGCTTTCTCCTGTTCTGTCAACTCATCATCTGCCTACAGTGTCTTCTTTGACTTCTTATTCTTCTTTACCTTTTTCTCAGCCTTGCTCTCATTCTTATCATCTTCTTGTCTCTTTCTCTTACCTTTTTCAGCTTCTGTCTTTCTACTTTTTTTTTCACTGGCTCCGCAGTGAGATCTAGGATTGGAGGTTCATCCTCAGATTCCTCAACTGTCTACCCTGCAGGAATCATAAACTGGTGTTGTTGTACTATCACCATCTCAGATTTTACCCTTTTTAGGGCCACTCTGAATTCAGCAAGCTCTGCTTCAGTCAGCTCCTATGCCCTTGTATCAAAACGGTTCTCCAGATCTGCAACCCGTGCAGGCAAAGTAGCAAAGGGATCAAGAGCAGCCTTGATTCTTTTACCTACAGCAGCAGCAAACTGCTCAGCAAAGGCACGTAGCTATGTATCACACCATCTGGCCTGTTTGGACACTTATCTGATATCAATAGGCTGGGATGCAGCTTTCGCTGGTGCTGTAGGAACTAATGAACCTGGCTCATCATCAGGAACTGAGCCTTCCTGAGCAGCCTCAGAAGCTTGCACCTCAACTTTAGGTACTAAACTAGGGCCTGCAACTGATGGGTTCACCTCAACCCTTACCCTTCTATCAAGTGTCAGCCTTGGCTGATTTTTCTCATAGCGAATAGGGTTGTGGGTCTTGGTGGCATACAAAGTCTTATCAATCCCAGCAATATATGGTACCCCTGCCTCTGTGCATAGCCTGGTAATCAGACAAGGGAATGGATAATTTGTGTTAGACCTCGTTACCCGAATCTTGATCTCTTCAGCAATAATCTCCCCAAAATTCAGCTTAAGGTTGACCACAAGACATGCGACCAATATTGATCGATCATCACCCAAAATATTATCTCCATCGGTCGGCATCAAATGGGTGCGCACAACACCCCACCAGAATTTTTCCTCTTGAGTCAAAGAAGCTTTGTAAATACGCTCATTGGGTCGGGTCAGCCATAAAAGGTCTCTCTCAGCTATAAGTGTAGCTAACCATGGACGCTGGTCATCCTTACTCTTCAGATGATGGTAGAATACAAGATTTGTGACCTGAGGATTAAAGTTGGGTCCATGTAGAAACCTGTTGATAGTCGTATAAAAAATATCTATATTTACCCCACGAACTGGAACTCTGGTAAAAAAAGGCTGGTCTGTTGTGGTCTTTCCACTCTTGCACATGCTCTCTAATCTAGCCTGGTAGTTCGCATAGAACTCCTGGACTATTGTAAGGCAAAACAGTTTACCTTCCTTAGCAGTCCATCCCAGCCCATAATCTCTGAATTTCTTCTCAACTGCAGGATACCCAGGCAATCCTGTGATGATGACTCTCTTCTATGGAAATACCAGCCGTCTGGTAGATCTTTTTTTTGTTCTAATCAACCCTTTGAGAAAGATGTCTTCTACTTCAGGGATCTGCCACCTAGCACTCTCTCGAACCTCCGAATTCTTGCATTTTATCAAAGTTCCCCGAACTGGGGGTTCCTTCTCATCTTGATTTTCAGTCGCGAGAGTTTTAGAGAATGTTTCCTCAGAATTATCCTTCTCAGAATCAGGCTGTTCAGACTCAGTTTTCTTAGAACCTTCTTGCTCAGAAGATTCACTCTCAGCTAGGGTGGTAGTCTCAGTATCGACACTATACTCCACCTAATGGGTTTAGGTGGAGGAGGTTCCTTTGGACTGGGTTTCTTTCTCCTCTACCTAAGCAGTGATTCTTTATCTTCGTAATCAGAGTCTTTATCAATAAGCTTTTGAACCAATTTAGGCTTGGCAGTTTTCTTTGGAGTGTTAGGATTCTTGCTTTTAGGTGCCATTAGAATGTTCCTGGACCATAAGACAAACATAAGTTAATGATCAAGGTATAACAGTTAAAACATGCTATTCAAGTTCACTTAGCATTATCATCTAACTTGTGATGACGTGGCAGATAAGGAATCACATTTATGATAACCTATTAGCTATGTCGTCAGCCTTAAACAGTGAATGCTCCCTTTTTCAAAGTTACTGACGATGTAGCTGATAAGGCGTCACGCTTGTGATAGCCTATCAACAACGTCGTCAGCTTAGAATTCCCCCCACTCAGTTTGCATTCATAATTTTGGGACCAAATTCTTTGTATAATCACATGGTATTTTTATTTTTGTACTTAGGGTTTTCAAATTTTTGCAATTTAGGCACAACTTAACCTTATTTCCGATTTCCATGCTATTACAACTTGAACTCAAGTTTCTTCCTTTAGAGTTTCATGTTTTCAATAACTTTACCACTTCAATAATAGGAGAACAAAGTTATGAGCATACGTGATGAGTTGACTCCACTTGATTATGCGAGAGAGAAGAAAAGATGAGAGATAGACTTTGATTTTCCTTGCAATCCCACAACTATCAGGAAGGAGATTTCCTTGTATACTTGGGAGTGTTTTGAAAGGAAGTAAATATCCTACTAAGGAAATAAAATAATACTTAAAGAAAGAAATAAAATAAAGCGGGAACCTGAAGGGTTTTACACCTGGGCCGGGTCGGATTTGGATTGAATTAGACCCAGATTTTTCAAAATAACACAATGGCCAACGCGAACTCGTGATAAGCCGTCAGCAATGTGATAGCTTATTACATAGGTCATCAGCTTTAACAGAGAAGGTCTCACCCTCTGATCTTTCTGACGACGTTGGTGATAAGCCGTCACAGTTGTGATAGCCTATCACGAATGTCGTCAAGACCACTTGACTTGCATTCTTCAATTTCTACCTTGACCTTTTAGTACCCCTCCAGTTCCTTTCTATTACTACCTAATTGAATAAAAAAAATAAATGAAAATAAAATTTTGGGTTGCCTCCCAATAGCGCCTGATTTAGTGTTGCGACACGACTTGGTTATCTCGACTACTCAGACTAAGTCAAGATGCCGTATCACTACCTCATTACCATATTCCTGGAATACATCCACAACTGAGAAGATATTCATCTCCTCCAACTTCTTCATAGGAGGTTGTATTTTAAATCTGGCCTCCTTTTTCCCATGTCTGAACTTGAGCTTATTGAGCTCCATATCAACCAATACTCACCCCGTGGATAATAATAGTCTACCCAAGATGATGGGTACCTCAAAATCAACATCAAAATCCAGTATCACAAAGTCTACAGGCAAAATAAAATCATCCACCTTTACCGGCACATCCTGCAATATACCAACCGGTTGCTTAACCGATCTATCTGCCAAAACAAGACACATAGTTTTGGGGGTAGGCTCCCCCAATCCAAGCTTCTTGTAGATATCAAGCGGCATCTAATTTATACTTGCTCCTAAGTCACATAAAGCTTTGGTAAACTTTATGGACCCAACTGTGCACGGTATGGTAAATGCTCTAGGATCAGGCTTTTTCTGCACTAAGGATTGTGAAGACACAATACCATAGTGATGGATGTTGTCCACCGGCTCACAACTTACCTTCCACTTTTTTGTTAGCAATTTCTTCATAAATTTAGCATAGTTTGGCGTTTGCTCAAGTGCCTCCATTAATGGCGAATTCACATCAGCTATTTCATTATTTCCATGAACTTGCTACATTTCTCGTTATCTTCTTTCTTTTTCAACCTCTGAGGAAGTGGAGGTAGTGGTCTTGGCATTTTTTTCAATACCACTTCCTCTTTCTTGTTGTCTTGTTTCTCTGACATGTCAATAAATCTATCCAGCTTCTCAGACTCTACTGGATTGCTTTCTTCCGATTTATCAACACTTACCTCCTTCTCCACAGCTTTACCCATAGAAGGGCCAGATAATATCTTACCACTACGAGTGGTAATCGCCATACAAGAGCCACCAGTCCGTAGGTTCTAAACCGTATCACTAGGTAAAGTGCCAGCTTTTCTCTGATTCAGAGTAGCCAAAAGTTGGCTCATCTCCTGTTCCAACTGCTTAATAGAAGCTGAGTGTGAGCTAACCAACTGACTGAGGGTAGAAAACTCACTTTTCATCTTAGTTACCCCCGAGTTGGTTTCCTCCTCTCCCTTCAACAACTTTTCCATCATGTCCTCCATGGATATCTTACCAGAACTAGTTGTAGCATCCCGACTTCCACGAGGAATATACAAACCACTCTTGTCATTATTGTTTCTCCAATGTCCCTGCTTCCTATCTTTATAATTAGGCTTATCATAGAAAGTCCGACCTTGGTTCCCTTGGCTATTTCCTCGGAACCCCCCCTGATTATTCACATTGTTTTCCTCAGCATTAGCATCTGCAGATACAGTACCCTGAGAGTCCACAGCCTTGACTATTTTAGTCTTGCCGGATAGCAAGTGCTTAGCCAGCAAGTCCATCTGCGTCTTCAAATGGGCCATGTACTGATCTCGCTCCTCATTCCTTCTACGCTGATCTGCAGTAATACCACCAGCAACAGTAGGACTAGCCACTACAAAATCCCTAGTGTGCCAAGCCCAACTCTGCTTGGTTATTCTATTCAGCATATCAGAAGCATCCAGAAAAGAGAGGTCAATGAACGAACCACCTACAACGTTGTTGACAATTGTCTTTGTCACAGGGTTGAAAGATCTATACAAAGTCTTCATCAAGTGCAAGTCTGTCATATTGTGGTTCGGACATTGTGCAAGTTTCTTCTTAAACCTTTCCCAAGTCTCATACAATGCTTCAGTCGAAAGTTGTTTGAAGTTGCTAATCTCTTCCCTCAACTGTACCCTTCTGGAGGGTGGAAAAAAACATTCTAGGAATGCATCTTTCAACTGTCTCCAGTTAGTTATAGAGTCGGGCTCTAACTCATTCAACCACATTGTTGCCTCTCCAGACAGATACAATGAAAATAATCTCAACCTGATCGCATTCTGGCTCACTCCCGAATTGTCAAAGGATTTGTAGATGGTGATGAAGTTCACCAAATGCATGTTCGGATCATCACCAGGCAAGCCTCTAAATAACCCTTTCAGATTCAAGAGTTGGATCATGGTACTTATTATGCTGAACTTTGCACCTGGTGCCAACGGTGGCGGAATGATAGCACCCATTTCACCAGCTCCGTCCATTCCTTCATCATCTTCATAAGCCTCACATTGCATAGGCTGTTGACCATACCTTTCTCGTACTGGATGATTTCTGTTGACGTTTCGCTGCACTGGTGCAACAACTTGCTCAGTTCTCCTTGGGTTTTGAGGATTCAACAATTTCTCATCACCCAAGTCTTCATCATTAGGGTTTTGGTGACGTGCTTGTTGACCCAACTTTTGCACATTCACCTGAGCCATGGCTAAAGCAGCTAGTCTTTCTGCTTCCTGTTGTTCAGCCATTCTCCCAATTAGTTGAGGTTCTGGATTGATTGGTAATAGAGGTTCTTCAGAACTTTTCGTGCTTGAAATAAACAATACAGTACCTACAATAAATAAAAACAACAAATAAACATAAATCACAGAAACTTAACTATCAGTAAATTTTCGCACATAAAATTTTCAGTCTACAACCGTATTCCCCGGCAACGACGCCATTTTTGATAATGCTCAAATTACACTCTTTAATGGATGTAAGCGATCGTTGTCAATATAAAACCCAACTAGGTTGGGGTCGAATCCCACAGGGAATAGGGTGTGAACTTCGATTTGTTTACGAAAGATTTTACTGGTAGTTTACTATTTCCGAAAGATGGTCACGGTGTGTTAAATATCACTTTCAATACTTCAGTGTTTGTAATCAAGATAAATGGGGAACTAGAGCTATGTTCACCAAGGGTTTCGGGAATTGACAGATACTAGGTAATGCTAGAGATTCTCGGAATGAGTAGAACAGCAGAATATTTGTCATACTATCTGACTTATCTCTCGACCTCACCAGACAATTTAATATCTAATTCTCTCGAAGTTAGATAACTTATCTATTTCCAATAGGATGTTATCTCAGGTAGATTAATTCAGTTACGGCATTAATCATTAAACAGAAGGTTGGTAGCTTCCGAGTCCCTGTTGATAATTCACGTCCTCTAGTCTATTTCTCAGTTAGAAAAAAATAAAACCTAAGGCATAACCTAATGTTTGCAACCACTAGATTTAAGTTAAAACAACAGAATCTCAAGATGTTTTACTACTCTTTGAATCCGTTAAACACCTAGTATCATATCAAACCCTAATCCATGGATCCCATAACTCCGGCTAATGAAATTAGCCACCCATGACTTGATGAACAAAATAACAAGTTGAATTCATGATTATAATGATAAACTTACGAATGGGTAGAAAACAACAAGTAGTTCCTCCGATTTAATCACGAGGTAGAAACCCCAAAAATAGTTGATACGAAAACACAAGAATATTTTATGAAAGAGAGCAAAAATACGTGTCTCTCCTCTTAGAGTTTATGTCTGATAGATGAATTATTTATTCAATCAAAAACCCAAAAAAATGCTATTTATACTAAAGCCTAATTAAGGAAACAAAATAACAAAATTAATAAAATTATCCGGAATAGGTGACGCCCAGGCTGACGCCGCGTCAAGAAGTTGACTCCCTATCACGGATGGCATCAGAGAGGCTTCAGTTGCCTTCAGGTTCTGTCTTAGGCTGACGATATGGATGACTCCACGTCAGGGATATGACGGTGTATCACCGACGTCGTCAGATATCTTCTTCCCATGCTAACTTTCAGCTTAAGGCTGACGCCATTCTTGATGCCTTATCACAAATTTGACGCCACATCACCGGCGTTGTCAGAACAACTCCTCAAACTGCAACTCCCTGGTTAAGGCTGACACCAATGCTGATAGGCTATCACGAGGCTGGCGACTTATCACGGAGGTCGTCAGCGATGTTTTCTTCTATTTTTCTCAGATTTTCAACTCTTTTGCTCCATTATTGTTTATTCTCATTTCTTTAGCCTTTTTCTGCAATATCATGAGCAAACACATCAAAACAATAAGAGTTGCTTCAGAATTCACAATTATTTTGAGGTAAAAAGCATTAAATGTGTTAGCTTTTGCTCACACATCAGTTGGCTTCTGCTTCTGTATCTATCATAGGTGTATAATATCTATTATAATATCCTTCTACTATTATTTTCATAAGTACATATATTTTCATGTTAATGTTCTTTTTATCAACAATTTTTCTCTATTATAGGTTATGGTTAATTGTATATGTTCTATATTGTAGGGTTTTACTTGTTCTAACCATTTTATTCCTAATACTATGTCTGCTTTTTGCATATCTTCCTTTATTTCAAATTCTATTTTTATTTTTCTAACTCCTATTATTATTTCCTTTTCAGTTGTTTCTTTAATAGTTATTAAACTTCTTGGTAGATCTAGGCACATATTACTATTAGATTTTATTTCTTCATTTTTCACTAGGTATTTTGCTATATGGTTTTCTTCCTGTCCTGTATTTAGGAGTACTAAATATTCTTTTTATTTATTGTTCCCGTTATATAATATTGAGTTAAATTAACTGTTGAAGTTATTTCATAATTTGTTCTTTTCGATGATCCTGGTGATTCTGGTTTTTCAAAAGATATTCTTTTTGTTGTACTTATTCTATCATTTATTATTTCTAAATCTTTGTCACGACCCAAATGACCATGAGTGGCACCCACACTAACTTTCCTGTGGGAGAACCATATAAATAAAACCATTACCCAATCACTTAGTCAATATTAAAATGATATTTTCATAAAACCATCTTAACAATAATAATCTGGAGTTAATCTTCTGTAGCGAGGAAACCAAATAATTTACTTACTAAAATTCCCAAGACCCGAAAGTTATCATACAAGAACTACTAACCAAGATCATGTATAAGAATATATCCAAAAATAAAGTAAATAAAGAATGTTTCGTTGTCTGAAAGATGGACAAGAACAAATAAGATGACCCATGGCAGCCTGGAGATGGAGTGTTCACCCTTGGATCAAGATCTGCTATCAAACACTAGAGGTGAGGTCATGTCTAAGTCTCTAGAATGCTTTCTGCACTCAACAAAAGAAGAGTACAAGGTAGTAGAAGTACAAACCACTATGTACTGGTAGGCATCATAGGCCAACTCAATTTAATAGCATATATACAACATAAGTCAAATAACAAGTAAACATGCATCGTCATATAATAAATATTTAATGAATCAACAATACAACAATAACAGGTCAAACATTGCTCATAAACAAGCCGCATAACCATCAAGAGTATCAATCATACTGTAAACATCCACATAATCAACACTAATATGTACACACACTATGGGACTTATTTTTGCCCAAATAGTCATGACCTACAGGGAACAATCTATGTTCATGTACCGTACCGGCGTGGTACCCGATCCAACATAAATATAAATGCACCAGCATGGTACCCATCCAACATAAATATAAACGCACCGGCGTGGTACCTGATCAAACATAAATATAAACGTACCCCCGATCCAACATAAATATAAACGTACCGGCGTGGTACCTGATCCAACATAAATATAAACATATGGCGTGGTACCCGATCCAACATAAATATAACCAAGTATTATCAATATCAATTTACACAACCTCACAGCATGCCACACAATGTACCAAGTTTACAAGTACACTTAAAGTCATAAGACAATTCCATCAAGTCAATTTTCAATAAACATAAATACATAAATCAACAATCCAAACATCAACAATTTCAAGCATGTCCGAATACCAATCCACAAGTATCCAATTTAGAAGCATACACACAATTAAGTAGAGTCTAAACTCCAATTAAACCGTAACCTACCTCAACCGAAGAATCTAAATGCAAGCTAATTTTCAAATGTCTTTCCCTTCCTTAAAGTTTCGAAACGTTCAAAATCTGTTTCAATATATAATTTACATAAGAATATGAATCTAATGATTAGAATAATTATAAAACAAGTAATATTTGATAATTTAAAACTTAATTCCTACATCTACCCCTCACGTGCATTGTTCAAAAGTTCACACCATTCTTGATATAATTTATACAAAATTCAACCCATTTATTTTAATATAGCAATGAACGGCTCACCTTAGCAGTAGTTCACATAACCACTCTACGTTATCGATAACCCCTCCTGCAGCCATTGTGAGGGAGAACTACCCCTAGTGCGTGCCTCTCTCCTTGCCCTAAATATCTGACTCTATTATTATTATAAATGGTAAACCCTGACCACTTAGTTTTATTTTTATATTGACCACATAAGTTAATAAATTAAAACTTTGACCCATTAAATCTCTAATTAAATTCTTTATTTAAAATACCCGAGGCTTTAAATAGATCATCAAAATTTATCGAGACCTCGAGAAAATAATTTAAATAATGACGTAAATATTTTTGTACATCTCAAAAATTCATATTACTCATCCCGTGGGTCATAAATTCACTTACATAAACTACAGAGAGAGCAAAAATGAGAAAATTTCACAAATGATCGGAAGGATCGTTACAATCTTCTTCTATATCTATGTCTTTGTAACTATAATCATGGTTATCAATTGTTTTTACAAATTGTTCAAAAGGACTTTCTATTTGTATTTTATTAATTTTATTTCTTCCCGTTATTTTATGTTTTGTTGTTAATACATATAGATTTTTATATTTTGCTGTAAATATTTTACTTCCAGGGGTTAGTTCTATTCCTGATATTTTCCAATATAGCACTAATGACTTATCTGTGTTTTTATCTGTTGTTGCTACTGAATAATTCACACTTATTATAAATTTAAATTTTTGGTATATTAAATTTCCTCTTATAGCAGTTATTATACTTTTTTCTATTGGTTTTATAATTCTATCACCTGCTAAATATAATTCTATTGGTGTATCTATTCCTTCTCTAAAACATTCTTTTATTAATATTTCCGTTCCTCTAAGGTGTACGTATTTTATTGGGTCTTTACTTTTTATATCGTTTATTTCTTTATTAATTATTCTCTTTGTTACTAGTGGTATACTAGCTCTACTTTTTGCATATCTACAGTCTATTACATGTTCTTTTTGGCTTATTACGTAGTATTCTTCTTTTCGTCTACTAAATATGTTTTTATTGTTGGTATTTTAAATATTTTTTCTACACTTAAGTCTAATTCTTTTCCTTTTATCTCGTCAAATATATTATTATCAAATATTATTTTCTGATATGTTCCTTCTTAATTTAAATATTCTTCCTTTGTTATTATTTTTATATCTTCTTCAGTCATTTGATTCATCTGATTTACTATCTATTTCATTTTCCGAAATTTCATATATACTATCGTCACTTTCTAACTCGTAATCTATATAATCTATTTGCATACATTATGGATTTTCTATCTTTATTTCTGATATTTGTTTCTTTTATGGGTCTTTAGGTATTTTACAATCTCTAGCTAAATGTCCTAGTTTTCCACAATTATAACAAGTACATTCTTTTATAGATTTCTTTCTCCTATATGGTCTTTTATATTTATAATTTTTTACATAATATCTTTTTCTTGGTTTCTTATATTTATATTTCGACTTTCTGTACTTTTTATATTTCTTATGCCTTTTCCGTTGCTTATAATATTTTTCTTCACATCCAAATTGGGGTGCTATTTTATCCTTGCAACATGCTAAATTCCTTATTAATGTTTTTTCCATTTTTATTTCTTCTCTGTATTTTTCACTTAGATTTCTATACCATTGTTGTAGAAATTTTATTCTTGCTCCTAGGGTATCTACTATTTTTTCTTCATCCCAACTCTTTATTATTTTTGAACTAAATGGTTCAGGTAGTTTACTAAAATATAATCTTCTTACTTCTTTACTTTCTTCTGTATTGTATGTTCCCAAATAGTAGTATTCTTTAAATGCACACGTATACTCATCTATATAGCACATATTACATATTGCTAGTTTTAACATTAAATTCCTATTTGTATCTTTTTCTTTGTTTTGATCTTCTTCTTTTGTTGTCATACTGCTAAATTCATCTTTTATAGCTATTTCATATTTTTTTAATATGTCTATAGGTGTTAGTTTAGTTATTGTTGTTCCTTTTATTTTTTTATCAGGCCTTAATACCTTTTTACTATCTTCAGTTAAATTTAAAAACCATAATTTTGTTGTTCCTATTAGTGTTCTTTCTATATATTCTGGTGTATCTGTTGCATTTATACCATTGTCTAATAATTATTTTGTTATATATCCTATCCATAATTGTATCATTTTATCTACATCTATTACACAATCTAAGTCTAAGAAGTTATAATTTTTATTAATTATTTGTTTTGGTGTCCATTTGTTATATTCATCCTTTAGGTTATATCTTTTAAGCTTATCTTTATAATAATATGTAGGTTTTCTTATTTCTGATGTACTAGGTATTATATTTTCATCGTCTTTTTTTTTATCAAGAATGTTTATTTCCATGTTTGTATTTTCTAAGTTTTCTTTATTAATTACTTCTTGTTTTTCATTAATTTCTAGCTTTTCTATATTTGTTAAGATTTCTGTATATGTTTCACTATCTTCCGAATCATAATTATCTGTTTCTTCAGCATCTACTGTATTTATCTACTGTATTTATTTCTATTTCATTAGTTTCTAATTCTTTATTTTCTAATTTTTCTTTAAATTGATTTATCTCAATTAATAATTTTTGTTCTTTATCTTTTTCTTCTTTTTCTTTCTGTCTTTTTTCATACAGATCTTTTAGCATTTGTAGTTCTTTCTTTAATTCAACAATCCTATTATTTTTAGTTTCTTCTATTTTTCGTATTTCTTCTGTAGTCTGTTGTTTTATTTTATCTATTTCTTTTTTTTGTCTATTTCTTCGTTTTCTTTTGCTATTCTTGCCATGACTGTTAATTTATCTTCTAATTTTTTTTCTAACATTAAATATAAATGTTCACTTATTTTCTTATATCTTCTTCCTAGATTAGAAAATACTATTCTTATCTTTAATCCTTCATGATTTTCATATGTTTTTTCATCTATTATAAATTCTTCTTTGTTCATTTCATCTACTTGATAGTGTATTGATCATGTTGATATTTGTATTCTAGATTATCTATTTGTGATTCTAAATATGATATTTCTTCTTTTTGTACTTTTATTGATTTTTGACATACTCCAACAATCATGTTATATTGTAGTCTTTCTTTTCTTATTTTTAATGCTTTTCATTTTTCAGATGTTATTTGTTTCAATTCTTTATATTTTTGTGATTTATTCATCTGTACAATATTTATAATATTTTGGCAGATACCGAAATCTGATTTTATCATAATTAGGTGATATATATCTTATTCTTCTAGATTTTAAATGAATTATTAATTTTGCCTCATTGCTAGATATTAAGGTAATTAAGTAAGCTAATATGTGGGGGTTTTCTTTTGTTTTATTTAACTTCTTATATTTTGGGTAGTAACTAGTTAAAATTCTTTTAATTTCTCTAAAAACTTGTGTATTTTTAAACGGTCTTCTCATATTTAACAAATAAATAACAACATAGTTAACAAGATAACGTCATAAATAATATTAACAATTAAGTTAACATTTCTAACATTTTTCATAATTAACACATATCTACTTGTACATTTTTTAAATAACATAGCTTTGATACCAATTGTAGAGGTATCAAAAACTATGACATATAATTATCCAATATCAAATAAGATATTAAGAATACGACAGATACAAGGATATAACTAATTTAGTAAGTTCGATTGTAAATCAGGATTTTACCATTTAAAGATAGAAGAAGAATCTAAAAAATTAACTGCATTTACAATACCACAAGGATTTTACGAATGGAATGTATTACCATTTGGATATAAAAATGCACCAGGTAGATATCAACATTTTATAGATAACTATTTCAAACAGTTACCTAATTGTATAGTATACATAGACGATATATTATTCTATACAAGAACTAAAGAGGAACATTTAAAATTACTAGAACAATTTGCAGGTATAATAGAAAATTCAGGAATAAGTTTAAGTGAAAAAAAGCTGAAATTATGGAAAATCAGATAGAGTTTTTAGGAATACAAACATATAAAAGTGGAGTAAAAATGCAACAACATATAGTACAAAAAATAATAAATTCAAAAGAAGAATTAGAAACAAAAATAAAATTGCAATCATTTTTAGGATTAGTAAACCAAGTAAGAGAATATATACCAAAATTAGCAGAAAACCTAAAACCATTACAAAAAAAAATTAAAAAGGATGTAGAATATAATTACAACGAAAAAGATAAAAAATAAGTACAGAAAATAAAAATACTTTGTAAAGAGTTACCAAAATTATAATTTCTAGACGAAAATAAAAAATTTACATATATAGTAGAAGCAGATGCAAGTGAATATAATTATGGAGGGGGTACTTAAATATAGATATAAAGCAGAAAAATTAGAACATCATTGTAAATACTACTTAGGAACGTTTAATGAAACATAAATAAAATGGAAAATAAATAAAAAAGAATTATGTTCATTATATAAATGTTTATTAGAATTTGAGTCATCTATTGTATATAAAAAATTTATTGTATGAACAGATAATACACAGGTACGATGGTGGTTAACAAGAAAAATACAAAATTCAGTTACAACGAAGGAAATTCGGAGATTAGCATTGATATATTAAATTTTACGTTTACAATTGAAGTAATCAGTACTAACAAAAATGTTATTACAGATTACATATCAAGACAAAGCTACACAGACTGATATAATAGAAGATGATGCTTTAGAAAAGATACTCAAAATCCTAACTACACTTTCACTTAAAGTGGACAGTATGAGTAATGAAATAGAAAAGCTAAAGACTAATGAAGTTAAACTGAAGTCTGAAGCTATGACTCAGAGAACTCAGCAGTGTGCAGAGCTAAGTCGATCGGAAGAAAATAAAATTTCAGAGATAAAAGGAGACGTTGGGATACTCTATAAAATCCATAACGTTTATCAATCTACAACTGCAGGTACACGTAAATGAGTTAGTGGACAAAGATATCAGAACATGAACAAGATATTTGAAAAGCCATTTATACCAAAAACACAAAAAGACCCCTTGTTCATACCCCCACAAACTACCACATATCGAGAATGTTTTAACCAAGATAAAAAAAGTCTATAAACATATAACTCGAGCATACATAGAAAATATCCACAAAATACAGACTCACCTAAACCTTAGACCCAGAGCCACAAATATCCAAGAACCAACCACAGACTATATAACCCAAAAATTACAAGGTTACAACAAGTTAATTGCATTACCATAAACTAGCCCAAATTTAGGACACCAGCTGGAAGATAGAAAGATAGCAACGGAGCAATGGAGAAATAAAAAAGAACAAAGAAACAAGTTATGAAAATGACATGACATATGAATAATCTTTTTGACTTAAGATATGTAAATAATTGTGTAACATTATTAGTCTTTACTATTTTTGACTTTTCTTAATTTTTTTTGGCACTTGCCATTATTTGTTTTTCACTTTTTTGACAAATGTAAAGTTAGGACCATTGTTAGTCTTTTACTTTTTTGACAGATGTAAAGTTAGAAATAGTGTAAATAGTTTACGCGTTTTCTTCTTTTAGGATTATAAATATGTAAGCCATATGACAATCTAAGGAAATACTTTCATGTGTTGAAAGCAAGCCTTCTCTCTTGTACACAAAAACTTTTGAATATTTAATAAAAATAGATATATTTCTAAGGAAAAGCTATGGATGAGCAAAGCACAGATTTATCAAATCTATCAGAACAGGTATTTTCATTTATAATTATGAATAGCTAAATTCATAAATTCCTGACAGTCATGATACAATAAAATAAGCTCATGTTAGTTAATTTATAGTAGAATTATTCGAAGAATAGCATGTTAATAAATTTATTAGCAAAGTGAAAAAGGAGAAAAATTCTCAAGAACTATGCCATCCTAAAGGTGAAATTGGAGAGGAAAAGAAGTCGTGATAGGGGAGTAACCAGAGTAGAGGCGCTGTTTAGGGAAAAAATATACAGATTACCATGCTAAAAGTGACCAAAGAACATGCTATTTAACAATAATCTAGTATATAGTGATCTAAGATGATCATATTTTGTTATGTATATGATTAGAGGGAATATTTTGAAAATAGCATCAAATGAAGAATGAATATTTACTTATCTGATGAGATGATAGATAAATTTAAAATTCTTGTTTTGTATATACTTAAGGATATAGAAATAGTAGATATAAAAAAAATTTATATACGAAAAGGTATTTCATTTTAATGAAGAGTTATTAAGTTCTATAGAAAACTTACACTTATATAATGATAGCTACAACTCATATTTAGATTGTTATTATTCAGACGGTTATTATACAGGTTAAAAAATGATAGAATATATTAGAAGATTTAGAGAAAAATAAAGTTGGCTATATGAAGAAATTAATTGCAGGAATCAGCTTAAAAGAGAAAAAAGACAATTAGAAGAAAAATTACTTAGAATAAAATTAACCTTAGAAAAAGGAGATACAAATGATAGTTTATATAATACTATACATAAACAACAAATGTTAATGGATCACATAGATAACACAGAATTACATATCAAATATAGTACGATTAGAATAAGTTATTACACAGAAATTTGTAAAATTACAACTACTATAGGATAAAATGATAAACTACGAATACTTAGAATATTGGAGACAAGATATGGAGCAAATAAGATTAATAGAAACACTTATGAAAAAGAATCTACTTGACTACATAAAAACCAGAAATTTGGAACATATAGTTAAAAAATTAATAAAGATAAAACAAATGCTATGACATAGCATTTCAAGAGCTATGTTAAGTTACCTGCACTATACATATTTTTAGTTTTTATGTAGTCAAGTAGATTCTTTTTCATAAGTGTTTCTATTAATCTTATTTGCTCCATATCTTGTCTCCAATATTCTAAGTATTCGTAGTTTATCAGTTTATCCTAAAGTAGTTGTAATTTTACAAATTTATGTATAATAACTTATTCTAATCGTACTATATTTGATATGTAATTTTATGTTATCTATGTGATTCATTAACATTTGTTGTTCATGTATAGTATTATATAAACTATCATTTGTATCTCCTTTTTCTAAGGTTAATTTTATTCTAAGTAATTTTTCTTCTAATTATCTTTTTTCTCTTTTAAGCTGATTTCTGTAATTAATTTCTTCATATAGCCAACTTTATTTTTCTCTAACTCTTCTAATATATTCTATCATTTTTTAATCTGTATAATATCCGTCTGAATAATAACTATCTAAATATGAGCAGTAGCTATCATTATATAAGTGTAAGTTTTCTATAGAATTTAATAACTCTTCATTAAAATGAAATACCTTTTGGTATATAATTTTTCTTATATCTACTATTTCTATATCCTTAAGTATATACAAAACAAGTATTTTAAATTTATCTATCATCTCATCAGATAAGTAAATATTCATTCTTCATATGATGCTATTTTTAAAATATTTTCTCCAATCATATACATAAAAAAATATGGTCATCTTAGATCACTATATACTAGATTATTCTTAAATAACATGTTTTTCTATCACTATTAGCATGGTAATCTGGATATTTTTTTCCTAAACAGCGCCTCTACTCTGGTTACTCCCCTATCACGACTTCTTTGCCTCACCGATTTCACCTACAGGATGGCATAGTTCTTGGAAAATTTTCTCCTTTTCCACTTTGCTAATAAACTTCTTAACATGCTATTCTTCGAATAATTCATAAAGTTAATAAAGTTAAAACAAATGCTTTGACATATCATTTCAAGAGCTATGTTAAGTTACCCACACTATCCGCACCCCACTACAATTAGTATCAGAGCTATGTTATTTAAAAAATATACAAGTAGATATGTGTTAATCATAAGAAATGTTAGAAATGATAACTTAATCGTTAATATTATTAATTACGTTATCTTGTTAACTATGTTGTTATTTATTTGTTAAGTATGAGAAAACCATTTAAAAATAGACAAGCTTGTAGAGAAATTAAAAGAATTTTAACTAGTTACTATCCAGAATATAAGATGTTAAATAAAACAAAAGAAAACCCCCATAGATTAGCTTACTTAATTACCTTAATATCTAGCAATGAGGCAAAATTAATAATTTATTTGAAATCTAGAAGAATAAGATACATACCACCTAATTATAATAAAATCAGATTTCGGTATCCACCAAAATATTATAAATATTGTACATGTAACGATCTAAAAGTTTGATGAAATATGTGAAATTTGTGATTTTGTGTGATTTGACTGTTCTACCCCTCCCCGTAGTTGCATTATGTATTTCTGGGGTGTGGGAGTGGTTGACATAATTTTTGATGCATTTTGGTAACATTTATGCAATATTGTGATTTTTTATGGCTTCAAGAGCCTTATTTTGGACTTATGTGGTTATAATTTGATCCGTACGACGGATGACCGAACGGACTGCGCTATCAGCTCCAGAATATCAATTTTAGGCTAAGTAGATCTTTGGTTCGGGTCCTGATTCACTCGAGCTCATTTCGACCTATTGATCGGAAAGTTAGAAAATTTAAAATATGGGTATAGGACCCACATTTGATCGAAACGACCTCGGATGGAAAATCCAACTTCTCCAGCAGATCCGAAATATCAATTTTAGTTTGTTAGAATGTTTGTTATGATTTTACAGCTTTTAAATCTCATTTCGACCCTCGATTTAAAAAATTATGATTTCAGGTTTCGGGGATCAATTTTGTGAAAATGACTTTTTTCTGGAAAATCTGGTATCGCCATCGCATCCGAAACGTCGAATTTAGTATGGTTGCATAGTTTGTTTGCATAAATCAAACTTCGAACGAATCCCGAGCACCTCGTCGAAGTCCATTTCGAGTAAGAATAAAAACTGCTCAGTTATGCAGAAAATTCTGTAATATATATAGCAGCTTTTTAACATTTTTGGCCCATTTTGCTCATTTTTCATCTTGTCTCTTGAGATTTAAACCCTAAATATTTTGGGAGCTTAAAAGTGAAGTTTATGAGAGCTTAGGAAGTTAGATTAACACTTATTTCTTGATTATATTACGGATTTAAGGTAAGAATTCACCCTTTTCGTAGTAATTTCTTCCTTAATTTCTCAAAACCCCAAAAATATCCTAGGGCATGATTTTAAACCCAAATTTTACTCTTTTCACTTGAATAATATTTTTATCTTATAATTACTAGTTTTTCATCAATTTAACCTTCAAAACAACTCCGATTCTTGATTTTAACCCGAATTTCAAGGATTTTACCCGATAAAGCTCAAAAATGGTTTTTCTTCGATTTGAACCCCGTTTTTCACTCGATTTAACTTAGGTTTTCAGATGTAGGTTCCTAAAAATATGGGGAACATATTTTTGAAGTAAAGTTCCAATTTTTTCCTTTTTTGAAAACCTATTTTGGGGGTCCGTTTTGACCTCGAACCAAAAGTAGTCAATATGGGTGTCATTGGTTTTGTTTTGACGCCTAGATTTTATTTCATATTTGATTTTTTTAGTAGAGTTCGGGATTGTTCATGAAAAGTAAGGTCGCGGGTTCAAGTGTAGTGGATTGGTTTTGGCTTCCGAGGTAGGTTATGACTTAACTCTTCAGACTGGGCTGGGTAGTAAATGATGATATAAAATGCATGTTAAGGGTGAGAACTAATCATGAAAAATGGCTATCTATGTGTTGTGCCCGTATGGGGGCCTATATGTGATGTAATTATCGAAATTGAAATATTATGTGATATGTTTGACCGTGTGGGGTCCTATGTGACATTGATAGCCTTGAATACATGTGAGTAATTGTATTGTATTATTTAATGTGGTAACATGGGTGTATTGTGATTATATTCATACTTTACTGGCATATGAGACATGGAAATTCATGGATGAAATGAAAATAACGAGTGAATATTAGCTCATGTGGTTGTGGAAATGTATCATTGTGGTTGGTTGTGGAAATACTTATTGTGATTGGTTGTGAGCATTACATATTCATATCATACTCATTCATGAAACATTGGTACCACCGTGGCAACATCTGAGAAACACTGGCAACACCTTTTTAAAAATATTGTAACACCTTATAAAACCCGTTTCGAGGGATGTGCCAGAAAGGAGATATGAGATATGTAGATTGTATATGGGTTGATGAACCACCCATGGATCCTACGTCGGGAAGATTTGGCTCCGTAGGTGTATACGGGGATTGTGTGACGATCCCGGAGGTTGTGCGACAACCTTGTGCATCATCATCATCATTATCATATACATTGCACTTACTTTATTGTGTTTATGTTGTGTTGTATTGCCTTATTGACTTGTCATCTATGTATTTGTCTTACCTTTCTTTACTTGTATTTGTTGATCTTATATCTACATGTTCTCTCTTGCTCTATTTTATATGTGACATAATCTATACTTGTGTTCTATATCTTGATGTATTTTTGCAATATATGTGAGATATATTAGAACTGTTAGTGCAAGCGGTGTGGTCTACCGATGTGGGATATTTTCTGATTGCAGGTGACGTGCCCTTAGTGTATATTTTGTATGCTTTATTTACTACTTTTCTTAGTCGGCCTATGATACCTACTGAGTACAAGTGGACCATACTCATGCCTACAGTGCCCTTTCGGTGCAGGTCCTAGCTCGAGTGCGCCTCAGCTTACTTGATTTGGGCGGTTGTTAGAGCTTCCAAGGTAGCGGTTGGACATTCATGCGTCCGAAGTTCACCTCTATCTTTCTATACTAGTTATGTCTTTATTAGTGCTCGGAGATAGTTATTATTCCTTTATGGTTATTTTTTCGATGTATTTGACTCTTGGATTGTATCAGTAGTTCTTACACTATTGACACCTGGTTTTGGGCATGATTGGTGTTTTGGATAAGTTCATTCCGCATTGTTATGAGTATTTATATGGTTTGGCTTCATTCTAGAAGCCTTACCTTAGGTATTTCTGTCTTTTTCTCTATTCGTATCAGTTTGGGTGATAGACTTACTTTTCAAGGTACGCTGTGACAAGTGTCATCATGACCCTCATTTTTGGGTCGTGATAAATTGGTATCAGAGAAGCCAGGTTTCATTGGTCTCAACGGTGTAATAACGGGATGTCTAATAGAGTCTCGCGGATCGGTACGTAGACGTCCGTATCTATCTTCGAGAGGCTATAGTATGTCTTTAGGAAAATTTCCTCATTTCATTCTTTATCGTGTGAAATTCTTTCATACTGTAATACCCTGGGAAATTTTTCGTTGAAATTTTGTGCGTAAATGTGTTGGGTTCTATCTTCTAGAATGAATTATAAATTTTTCGTGAGAAATATCTTAGATTATGACCCACCATTGCGTAGAGTATTGAATAAGATTTCCAACGATATGTGGATCATCCAAAACGGACACCCGAACGACGAGTTATGAACATTCCGATCGAACCGTGAATAGTAGTGAACAGTAAAACGTGCAGGAAAAAGTACTGAGGCCTGGCGTATGTTTTTTCCAACTTTAAACAATCATAACACCTTGTACATAATAATCTAGATGATCTACTGTATATCAATGAAAAGCTATGCGAGTCCTCTTTCCAATGAAATTGGTTTTATCCAATTTGTCTATCGGAGCAAAAAGTTATGGTCGATCTACTTCAGCCTATCAAAAATGAATTTTTGGGTCAACTTTAAACAATCATAACTCCTCGTACACAATGATCTGGGTGAGATACTATATATCAATGGAAAGATATGAGAGTCCTCTTTCTAATGAAATTAGTTTCATCTAATTTGGATATCGGAGTAAAACGTTATGGTTGATCTACTTCAGACTATCAAAACAGTCTACCAAATGACAGATTCGAGAATTAGTTGATTTTTAAGGGCATTTTAGTCATTATGCCTTCACTTCATGGACGAAAATTATCCATTTATACCTATATTGAGCCATAAAATTTATGTTCTTCCATAAAAAACATTGAGAGAACTAAACCCTAGGTCCATTTTGAACTCCAAATATCTTCCAATTTCACAGTAGAAATTCAAATTTGATCCGATAATCGAACTCATCATATCGAGACCTTCGAGGAGCATCCCTTATTTGTGTGAACAAGATTCCATAATAAAGAGGTAAATTTCAAGGTATGTGGGGTTTTTCAACAAGAGCACTCTTTCGTTCTTGTGCCCAAAAGTAATTTTCTTTACGAAGACATGATTTTTACTTGATTATTATGATTTTGAAGCATGAACTCATATTCTATGATGATTATTATGAAATTTTGATATCTATGATTTTGAAAGATGGATTTACATGTGTGGTGATATAAAGTATGAATCTTGAACGATATTTATCATGATTTTGATATTTGGGTCTTGAACCCCATTTGAAATTGTATCTTTGAGAAAATATGTGTTATAAGCACGTTGATGTTGAATATTTTAGATGTGTTGAATGATTTGACCTTTTGGTCTTAATGGAGTCGCTTTGAACTCGAATGTGAAAGAAATCCACAACGTGTTTGATTATGATAAATGGGTAGCATGATGGCTCCCGATGTATACTTATATATTGATGAAAGTTTTTTTATTGCGGATTGTCTTTGAAATAATATGAGCTAAGTCCGGGAGTACTCTTTAGCACCGAGTGGGAGGTATAAAATGACCTTACTTCCCTAGAACTACGTGCCCCCGTAGGACGTGAGCCTGAGGCTGATTTATATAGTGATCACTAGTGTTTTTGGATTGATATTGGAAGCCCTACTCCGATGGCAAGGATAGAACGGCTCTCCCCAACGTGGGTTGGACGTTGGACTCCATGTGGCTCACATGGTTTATGTCGGTTATAGGATCTCCCAGTGTGTGTGTGTTTCCTTGTGTCTATGCTGAACGGTGAAGTAATTTGAAAGTGGAATTATGAAAGTTATTCTTTCGAAAGATTTAAATGATAATTTACATTATGAGAATTGATATTCTTGATGAACTGAAAGTGATTGACAAACTATATGATGACTCACATGTGTTATTATACTTATTTCATCCTCTCATGATTATGATGATTTTCTTCGGGCTATGTGAGTCTTTTATACATCCTACATATTTCTTATAAATATTTATGATGATGATGTTTATACAACTGCATACACCCCCATATACTCGGTTCCTTTCCATGGTACTAACCCACATCTTCAAATGTGTGCTGCATTTTCTCAGAATGTAGGTTTAGGTGCTCAGTTCCAGGTTCGACAGTGATTCTTCGGGCACGCTGTTCTACATCCTCTGTTGTGGTGAGTCCTCATGTTCCGAGGACGTGATGTCTGATGTTAGTTTCACGAAATTGTTTACATTTGATAACTGAGTATGAGTCAGTTGGGGCATGTCTCAATGGCTCGCTGGTTTTATTAATTTTCTTAGAGGCTTGTTAGACTAGTATAGATGTTGGGAGTTGACTAATAAGTCGTATTTTGTTATCTTTCTGAAATTCTTTTATTCTTGGATGATGATTACTTTATTGATATTTGAGGGTTATTTATGGAAACCCCGTTGATTTGTGTTGAACTGAATGAAAATGGCTCAAAGGGTTAGCTTGGGGCTACTCGTAGCCTCAAGCACCGTGTGACGCTCCGAGACCCATTTTCGGGGCGTTACAAACTTGGTATTAAAGCGCCTAAGGTTTTAAGGTGTCCTAGGGAGTCTGACAAGCCGCGTTAAGTAGAGTCTTGATCATCGGTGTGTAGCGCGCCATATCTATGAGCAAGAGGCTACAAGACGTTTTAGGAAAAAGTATGATTCTTTCTTTCAAAAGTCTATCGTGCTTCAAGTGTCTCTCTATGCTATTGATTCGTGCTCTCCTCTTTCAGAAATATGCCTCCACGTCGAGTTAGAAGAAATAATGATGGTCAGCAACTTCAACCCGCTGACCCATTGAATGAAAATGTGTCTCATGCTGAATTTTGGGTACCCTTTTAGGTGCTGGCCCAAGATGTTACTGCAAATGTTCAGGCCAACCCGACCCCGACTCCACAATGGCAGGGAGGTAATTCAGGATCTGCCAGGATCTGTGACTTCATGCGGATGAATCCACCAGAATTCTATGGGTCAAAGTCTGATGATGATCCACAGTTATTTTTAGAGGAGGTGCGGAAGATTACTCAGGTGATGCATGTATCTGAGGAACATAGTGTGGAGTTGGCTGCGTATAGGTTGAAATACCTTGCTTATGACTGGGTTGTTGCTTGGAGGAAAGGTAGAGGTGAGGGAATTGTCCCTACGACTTGGCAAGAGTTCCAGGATGTATTCCTGGATATGTTTTTCCCTTTGGAGATGAAGGAGGCGAAGGTGGAAGAGTTTATGAACCTTCGACAGGGCTTTATGACTGTTAGGGAGTAATGTCTAAAGTTCAATCAGTTGGCCAAGTATGCTTCTGACTTAGTGGCTGATAATTGGGCTAGTATAAGTAAGTTTGTGACTCGAGTATCTAGTTATGTGGTTAAGGAGTGTAGGTCTGCTATGCTGAATAGTGAGATAAATCTTTCTAGGCTGATGACTCATGCCCAACAGATTAAGGTACACAAGATTAAAGAGAGAGATAGAATAAGAGGGAATAAGAGAGCTAGGTCAGAGCAGCACAGACAGGGTCAGACTAGATCTCAAGGAGGGAGTCGCCCTCAGTATCAGGATCGTTCGTCTATGCCAGCACCGTCATCTTCTAGTGCTCCCGTGCCTAGAGGTAGGCAGGAGCAAGGTAGCAGGTCATATGCATCCAGGTCCCAATATAGTGCTGGCAGTAAGCCAAATCATCCCCTGTGTCCTAAGTGTGGTAGGGCTCATTTGGGTGAGTGTTGGGGTGAGAAGAGGGGTTGTTTCCGGTGTGGTGACATGGGTCACAGAGTTAGAGATTGTCCACAGGATGAACAAGGGCGTCGTGACTATCGCCCTCAGACCCAGACTCAGACTGTTAGTACTCCAGTTCCAGCGACTCGCCCAGCCCCAGCTCAGGGCGCCTCTTCTAGCAATGCTGGCGGGCAGCGCCAAAATAGATTCTATGCTTTACCATCCCGCCAGGAATAGGAGGACTCTCCCAATGTTGTTACTGGTATGCTTCGCATATTTCAGTTTGATGTGTATGCTTTGTTGGATCCTGGATCCAGTTTCTCATATGTTACACCTTTGATTGCTGTGAATTTTGAAATGAGTCCTGAGATTATTCCTGAGCCTATCCTAGTTTCTACCCCAGTGGGTGATTCGATTGTTGCCCAAAAAGTGTATAAAAAATGTCCTATTACCGTTCTTCATAGAGTCTTGTTGGCTGATCTGATTGAGTTAGACATGGTAGATTTTGATGTGATTCTGGGTATGGACTGGCTGTATTCTTCTTATGCCTCTATTGATTGTCGGACCCGAATGGTCAAGTTTTAGTTTTCGGGTGCATCCGTGTTTGAGTGGTCTGGGAATTCTGTGTCACCCAAGAGTTATTTTATCTCTTACCTCAAAGCTAGAAAGCTTATTTCCAAGGGGTGTATTTACCATTTGGTTAGAGTCAAAGACACTAAGTCTGAGACTCCAACTCTCCAGTCTGTTAACGTCATCAATGAGTTTTCTGATGTCTTTTTGGATGATCTCCTAGGGATACCTCCTAATAGAGATATAAAGTTTGGGATTGATCTTCTTCCCGATACTCAGCCTATTTCTATTCCTCCTTACCGTATAGCCCCTGCAGAACTTAAGGAGTTGAAAGAGCAACTCAAAGATCTACTAGATAAGGATTTCATAAGGCCCAGTGTTTCTCCTTGGGGTGCTCCTGTGTTGTTTGTGAGAAAGAAAGATGGCTCTTTGCGTATGTGCATTGATTACCGCCAACTGAATAAAGTCACCGTAAAAAATAAGTACCCCTTTCGAGAATAGATAATTTGTTTGACCAATTGCAAGGTGCAAGTTATTTATTAAAGATAGACCTTCATTTCGGCTATCATCAACTCAAAGTTAGGGAGTGTGACATCCCAAAAACTGCTTTTCTAACTCGTTATGGCTATTTTGAGTTTCTTGTTATGTCTTTCGGGTTAACTAATGCCCCAGCAACTTTCATGGACCTCATGAATCGAGTGTTCAGACCATATATGGATATGTTTGTCATAGTGTTCATCGATGATATACTGGTGTACTCCGGTAGTGAGGATGAACATTCTGATCATCTCCAAAATGTCTTGCAAACCCTTAGAGATCACAAGTTGTTTGCCAAGTTCAGTAAGTGTGAGTTTTGGCTAAGGTCAGTTGATTTTCTGGGTCATATGATTTATTCCGAGGGTATTAGAGTTGATCCCCAAAAGACCGAAGCTGTTAGAAATTAGCCTAGACCTATTTCTCCGACTGATATCCAAAGTTTCTTGGGTTTAGCTAGCTATTACCACCGTTTTGTTGAGGGTTTCTCCTCTATAGCATCTCCTATGACTCAGTTGACCCAAAAGAAAGTGAAGTTCTTGTGGTCCGAATCTTGTGAGAAGAGTTTTCAGGAGTTGAAGACTCGACTCACTTCAGCCCCTGTTTTGACTTTGCCTGATGGTGTTGATGGTTTTGTGGTGTACTGTGATGCTTTGAGAGTTGGGTTGGGTTGCGTATTGATGTAGAAGGGTAAGGTGATAGCTTATGCTTCTAGATAGTTGAAACCCCATGAGAAAAATTACCCCACCTATGACCTTGAGTTGGCTGCTGTTGTGTTTGCTTTGAAAATCTGGAGACACTATTTGTATGGTGTCCATGTTGATGTTTTCACTGATCATAAGAATCTGCAGTATGTGTTTACCCAGAGAGAATTGAATCTTAGGCAGAGATGATGGTTAGAATTGTTAAAGGACTATGATATAAGTGTGCTGTACCATCCGGGCAAGGCCAATGTTATGGCGGATGCCCTAAGTAGAGTGTCCATGGGTAGTGTTTTGCATGTGGTAGAAGGTAAGAAAGATTTGGCTCGTGATGTACATTGTTTGGCTAGATTGGGGGTTAGGTTGTTTGACTCTGCTGAAGGTAGTATAGGGGTTCAGAGTAGTTCTGAATCCTCCTTGGTTTCGGAAGTGAAGGAAAAGCAATACTTAGATGCTAGTTTGGTCAGACTGAAGGATTTAGTCAAGGACCAAAAAGTAGAGGTTTTCTCCCAAGGGGGAGATAGTGTGTTGAGATTGCAGGGTAGATTGTGTGTCCCAAATGTTGATGATCTGAGACAGACGATTATGGCTGAAGCGTACGGGGCACGATATTCTATTCATCCTGGTGCCACCAAGATGTACCGAGACTTGCGGGAAATCTATTGGTGGAGTGGCATAAAGAAAGATATTGCAATGTTTGTAGCTAAGTGTGCAACATGCCAACAGGTTAAGGTTGAACACCAAAGACCTGGTGGTATGATGCAAGAGTTTAGTATTCCCACCTGGAAGTGGGAAGAGATAAATATGGACTTCGTGATTGGTTTACCTCCTTCCCGATGCCATCATGATTCCATTTGGGTTGTGGTTGATAGATTGACTAAGTCTTCTTATTTCTTGCCTGTTCATACTTCATATATTGCTAAGGATTACGCTAGATTGTATATCTGAGAGCTAGTCAGACTGCATGGAGTTCCATTGTCTATCATTTCGGATAGGGGTACTCAGTTCACTTCACAATTTTGGAAAGCTTTTCAGAAGGGTCTTGGTACCCAAGTGCTTTTGAGTTCTGTTTTCATCCGCAGACCAATGGTCAGGCTAAGCGGACCATCCAGACCTTAGAAGATATGTTGAGATCTTATGCACTTGACTTTAAGGGAAGTTGGGATGATCACTTACCGTTGATAGAGTTTTCTTACAATAACAGTTTCCACTCTAGTATTGGCATGGCTCCGTTTGAAGCCTTATATAGGAGGAAGTGTAGATCACCCATAAGTTGGTTTGAGGTGGGTGAAGTGGCTGTGAGTGGTCCTGATTCGGTATTTGAGGCTATGGAAAAAGTTAAGTTGATTAGGAAAAGGTTGAAAACTACGCAGAGTCGTCAGAAGTCATATGCGGGTGTTAGAAGGAGAGACCTTGAGTTTGAAGTTGGTGACCTAGTGTATCTGAAAATTTCACCCATGAGGGGGGTGAAGAGATTTGGAAAGAAGGGGAAGCTTAGTCCCCGTTATGTTGGTCCTTACAAAATTCTTAGCTGTGTTGGTAAGGTAGCTTATGAGGTCGAGTTGCCTTCCGAGTTGTCCTCTGTTCATCCAATATTCCATGTCTCCATGCTTAGAAAGCATATTAGCGATGCTGTGGTAGTGGATTCCTCTGTGAGTGCTGACATTCAAGAAAATCTTTCTTTTGATGAGATTCCTATTGAGATTCTTGATTTTAGTGTCCGAAGACTAAGGAACAAAGAAGTTCCCTTGGTCAAGGTGTTGTGGCAAAACCAATCTGTTGAGGGTGCAACTTGGGAAGCTGAGGCGGATATGCGATCCAAGTACCCGCACCTATTTTCCACGAACTCCGATCAAGCCGAAGGTACCGTTCTTTCCTAAATCATGCACTTTTGCTAAAAGTTGCAGCAGTTCAGCTGTCATTTATTATGTGTTCAGCTGTAGTTTCTTGAATTTATGCATTCTATGTTGCATTCGGAGTGAGAAACGATGTGGTGATGAGTCTAACGAATGGTTTCAGCTGTATGATCTATTCCCTATCTAATCTTGGCATGTCGAGTGTCATTCGAGGATGAATGTTCCCAAGGGGGGATGATGTAATACCCCAGGAAATTTTTCGTTGAAATTTTGTGCGTAAACGTGTTGGGTTCTATCTTCTAGAATGAATTATAAATTTTTCGTGCGAAATGTCTTAGATTATGACCCGCCATTGCGTAGAGTATTGAATAAGATTTCCAACGATATGTGGATCATCCAAAACGAACACCCGAGCGACGAGTTATGAACATTCCGATCGAACCGTGAATAGTAGTGAACAGTAAAACGTGCAGGAAAAAGTACTGAGGCCTGGCGTATTTTTGCTCCAACTTTAAACAATCATAACTCCTTGTACATAATGATCTGGATGATCTACTATATATCAACGGAAAGCTCTACGAGTTCTCTTTCCAATGAAATTGGTTTTATCCAATTTTTGTATCGGAGTAAAAAGTTATGGTCGATCTACTTCATCTTACTAAAAGTAAATTTTTGGGTCAACTTCAAACGATCATAACTCCTCATACAGAATGATCTGGGTGAAATACTATATATCAACGGAAAGATATGAGAGTCCTATTTCTAATGAAATTGGTTTCATCCAATTTGTATATCGGAGTAAAACGTTATGGTTGATCTACTTCAGACTATCAAAACAGTCCACCAAAGGACAGATTCGAGAATTAGTTGATTTTTAAGGGCATTTTGGTCATTATGCCTTCACTTCATGGACGAAAATTGTCCATTTATACCTATATTGAGCCATAAAATTTATGTTCTTCCATCAAAAACATTGAGAGAACTAAACCCTAGGTCCATTTTGAACTCCAAATATCTTCCAATTTCACAGTAGAAATTCAAATTTGATCCGATAATCGAACTCATCATATCGAGACCTTCGAGGAGCACCCCTTATTTGTGTGAATTGGATTCCATAATAAAGAGGTAAATTTCAAGGTATGTGGGGTTTTAGGTGCTCAGTTCCAGGTTCGACAGTGATTCTTCGAGCACGCTATTCTACATCCTCTGTTGTGGTGAGTCCTCATGTTCCGAGGACGTGATGTCTGATGTTGGTTTTACGAAATTGTTTACATTTGATAACTTAGTATGAGTCAGTTGGGTCATGTCTCAATGGCTCGCTGGTTTTATTGATTTTCTTAGAGGCTTGTTAGACTAGTATAGATGTTGGGAGTTGACTAATAAGTCGTATTTTGTTATCTTTTTGAAATTCTTTTATTCTTGGATGATGATTACTCTGTTGATATTTGAGGGTTATTTATGGAAACCCCATTGATTTGTGTTGAACTGAATAAAAATGGCTCAAAGGGTTAGCTTGGGGCTACTCGTAGCCTCAAGCACCGTGTGACGCTCTGGGTCCCTTTTTTGGGGCGTTACACATACCCTGTATTCTGAGTTGTGTTTCACTCTTTCTACATAAATAGAGTTGCTTATACCTCTTATCAGTTGAGAGATGCAGTGAGAGATTATTGGATATCATTTGTTGGTTGTAGGCCTTTTAATGCTCCTGAGTTGTCATGGGATCAGTTTGTTGATGCCTTTCTGGAGAGATTTGTGCCTTTTAGTTTGAGAAATCATATGTGGGACGAGTTTGATAATTTGGAGCAGGGCTCCATGACTGTTTTTGAGTATAAGTTATGCTTCCATACCCTGTCTTGATATTTCTAAGATAACATTTCCACCGAGTTTGAGAAGATTCAAAAGTTTGTGAAGGGTTGGGTTATCTTTCTTTTGGTAGCTACATTTCATATAGTTGTGTTTGGGGCTTCTTTTTAGAGTATTGTGGATCATACTAAGATGACAGAGGATATTCTTAGTGCATCTCAGGGAGGCTCCAAGAAGGCACGATATTTTGGTGAGTTTAGGAGTCAGACCTCTCGAGGCAGAAATTTTAGAGGTTCTCGTAGATACTATGGTAGGCCAGTACAGGCAATATTATAGAGTTCAGGCGGTGGACCTTCTAGTCCAGCAGTTCAGGGTGGCCGTTCAGGCCCAGTTGTACCTTCTCCTATTGAGACTAGTCGCAGAGGTTGTTATGTGTGTGATGAGATTGGCCATGTGGCTAAGGACTGTACTTGTCGCGTGTTTAGAGATAACCTTATTTCAATTATGAGAGGTGGGTATTCTACCAAAAGTGCTAGAGGTAGAGATGGTAGAGCCCGTGTTAGTGGTTATGGGGCCACTCAGCCAGATGGTAGCCATGGATAGGGCTACGCTATATTAGTCAGATCTGAGACGGACGCTTCAGATGCTGTGATCGCAGATACTGTTCTGTGTTTTTCAGACCTGCATGTTATTATTTGATCCTGGATCGACTTTCTTCTATGTTTCTGTATATTTTTCTTCGGATTTTGATTTTGTTAGGGAGCCTCTTGCCATGCCTATTGGTGTATCTACCTCGGTAGGTGATTCTTTAGTGGTGGATCGGGTGTACCGATCTTGTGTTGTGACTTTTGTCGGACGTGAAACTTTGGTAGACTTGCTTGTGTTAGATATGGTCGATTTTGATATTAGTTTGGATATGGATTGTTTGGCTCCTTATCATGTTGTCTTATATTATTTTGCTAGGACTGTGACTTTAGCTTTAGTTGGTGTGACAAGGATAACTTGGAAAGGGTACACTTAATTCGGGTCCTAAGAGGGTTATATCTTATGTTCAGGCTCATAAATTGGTTGAGAAGGGATGTTTATCTTACTTGGCCTATATTCGTGACACAAGCGTTGTTTCACCTTCTTTCTTGGATTCTGTCCGTGTTGCCCATAAGTTTATGGAGGTGTTCCCTACGGACTTTCCTAGTATGCCTTCGAATTGAGATATTGATTTTATTATTGATGTTAAGTTAGGCACCGAGCCTATTTCTATTCTTCCTTATAGGATGGCCCCAATAGAGTTGAAAGAAACTGAAGGACCAGTTATAGGAGTTGTTGGATATGGGATTTATTCGACCTTATGTTTCACCTTGGGGTGCGTCTGTCTTGCATGTAAAGAAAAAGGATGGGTCTATGAAGATATGTATTGATTATCGCAGTTGAACAAGGTGATGGTTAAGAATAAGTATCCTCTTCCTCGCATTGATGATTTGTTTGATCAGCTTCAGGGCGCTGTGGTGTTTTCAAAGATTGAGTTGTGGTTCGGTTATCACTAGTTGAGGATTAGAGCTTTGGATATTTTGAAAATAGCTTTTCGGACTCGATATGGTCATTATAAGTTCTTGGTCATGTCTTTTGGGTTGACCAATTACCCTGCCTCATTCATGGAGTTGATGAATAAGTGTTTCGACCGTATATTAGCTCCTTTATTATGGTATTTATAGAAGTTTTCTTGGTTTATTCCAAGAGTGAGGCTGAGCAAGAAGAGCATTTATGGATTGTGCTTTAGAGATTGAGGGATGAGAAGTTGTATGCTAAGTTCTCTAAGTGTGAGTTTTGGTTAGTGTCTATTTTCTTTCTTGGGTCATGTGGTGACTAAGGAAGGTATTATTGTTGATCCAGCTAAGGTTGCAGCGGTTTGTGATTTGGGCTAAACCTACTTCGCCCACCGAGATTTGGAGTTTTATTGGCTTGGCTGAGTATTATCGACGTTTTGTTGAGGGTTTTTCATCCATTGCAGCTCCATTGACCAAGTTGACCCAGAAGAAGATTTCTTTTCAGTGGTCCGAAGCTTGTGAGGCGAGCTTCTTGAAGCTCAAGGATTTATTGACTTCAGCTCCTATATTAGCTTTGCCTAAGGAGGGCGTGGGCTTTACTATCTTTTGTGATTCTTCAGGTGTTGGGTTAGGTGCTGTTTGATGCAGGAGGGCAAGGTAATTGCTTATGCATCTCGTCAATTGAATCCTCATGAGAGGAATTATCCTACCCATGATTTGGAATTGTGCGCAGTTGTGTTTGCCTTGAAGTTTTGGAGGCACTACTTGTATGGATTCCATTATGAGATCTTCTCAGATCATCGTAGCCTTTTGTACTTCTTTATCAATGAGATCTTCTTAGGAGGCAGCGTCGTTGGCTTGAGTTGCTTAAGGATTATGACTTGACTATTCTCTACCATTAGGGAAAGGTTAATGTGGTTGTGGATACCTTGAGCTAGAAGTCGGCTAGCATGGGTAGCTTGGTACATCTTTTGACTCAGGAGAGGTTGTTGGCCTTGGAGGTTTAGTCTTTATCTAATCTCATGGTTAGGCTTGATATTTCAAAACCAGGGCATGTTTTGGCACTTGTAGATGCTAGACTCTTTGATGGAGCAGATTCGAGCTCATTAGTTTGACGATGTTGGGTTGAGGTTGATTCGAGATTAGATGTTGAGTGGAGAGTCTAAGGAAGCCTCACCTAATTTAGATGAAGTTTTGAGAATTGAGGGCTGAGTTTGTATGCTGAGAGTGGTGATCGAATTAGTTTGATCTTGGAGGAGGCCCATTGTTCCAGATAGTCCATCCATCCAGGTGTGACTAAGATGTATCGTGATTTGAGACAACACTACTGGTAGGGTGGTATGAGTCTAGATATAGCAGATTTTGTGTCTCATTGCCTATGTTGTCAGCAGGTGAAGGACGAGCATATGAGATTTGGTGATTTACTTCAGAGGTTACCCATCCCTGAGTGGAAGTGGGAATGCATCACTATGGACTTTGAGACTGGTTTTCCCTATACATCTCATGGTTTTGACAGTGTTTGGGTCATCGTGGATCGATCGACCAAGTCAGCTCATTTTATTCCGATTCAGGTCTCATTTAGTGCTGAGAGGTTGGCCCGTATCTACATTCGTGAGATTGTACGTCTGTATGGTGTGCCGGTGTCCATTATTTCAAATCGAGGTCTTGTGCTCACATCTCACTTTTGAAAGACTTTTCAGGATGAGTTAGGTACTCGAGTGGATCTTAGTTCAGCGTTTCACGCCAGACTGATGGCCAGTCAGAATGGACTATCCAGGTTTTAAAGTATGCTCCGCGCATGCGTGATGGATTTTGGTGACCAGTGGGAGCAACATTTGGATTTAGCATAGTTTGCACATAGTAATAGCTACCATTCCAGTATTGATATGGCTCCTTTTGAGGCGTTGTATGGTAGGCATTGTCACTCTCCAGTAGGTTGGTTTGATGTTTCAAAGGTGAGACCTCGAGGTACGAACTTGCTTTGTGAGTCTTTGGATAGGGTCCGGATCATTCAGGATAGACTTAGAGCGGCCCAAAGTAGGCAGAAGTGTTATGCTGATCGTAGACTTTGTGTCTTGAGTTTTGGTGTTGGTGATCGTATTTTCCTTCGAGTTTCACCCATGAAGGGTGTGATGAGGTTTGGGAAGAGGGGCAAGCTTAGCCCCAGGTATATAGTAGAAGCAGATGCAAGTGAGTATAATTATGGAGGAGTACTTAAATATAGATATAAAGAAGAAAAATTAGCACATCATTGTAGATACTACTCAGAAACGTTTAATGAAACAGAAATAAAATGGGAAATAAATAGAAAAAAATTATGTTCATTATATAAGTGTTTATTAACATTTGAGCCATATATTGTATATAACAAATTTATTGTACGAACAGATAATACACAGGTACGATGGTGGTTAACAAGAAAAATACAAAATTCAGTTACAACGAAGGAAATTCAGAGATTAGCATTGAATATTTTAAATGACATGACATATGAATAGTCTTTTTGACTTAAGATACGTAAATAATTGTGTAACATTATTAGTCTTTACTATTTTTGTCTTTTTTTAGTTTTTTTGGCACTTACCATTATTTGTTTTTCACCTTTTTGACAAATGTAAAGTTAGGACCATTTTTAGTCTTTTACTTTTTTGACAGATGTAAAGTTAGAAATAGTGTAAATAGTTTACGCATTTTCATCTTTTAGGATTATAAATATGTAAGTCATACGACAATCTAAGGCAAGACTTTCATGTGCTGAAAGCAAGCCTTCTCTCTTGTACACAAAAACTTTTGACTATTTAATAAAAACAGATATATTTCTAAGGAAAAGCTATGGATGAGCAAAGCACAGATTTATCAAATCTACCAGAACAGGTATTTTCATTTATAATTATGAATAGCTAAATTCATAAATTCCTGACAATCATGATACAATAAAATAAGCTCTTGTTGGTTAATTTATAGTAGAATTATTCGAAGAATAGCATGTTAAGAAGTTTATTAGCAAAGTGGAAAAGGAGAAAAATTCCCAAGAACTATGTCATCCTAAAGGTGAAACCGGTGAGGCAAAGAAATTGTGATAGGGGAGTAACCAGAGTAGATTCGCTGTTTAGGGAAAAAGTATGCAGATTACCATGATAATAGTGACCGAAGGACATGTTATTTAAGAATAATCTAGTATATAGTGATCTAAGATGATCATATTTTGTTATGTATATGATTGGAGGGAATATTTTGAAAATAACATCATATGAAAAATGAATATTTAGTTATCTGATGAGATGATAGATAAATTTAAAATACTTTTTTTGTATATGCTTAAAGATATAGAAATAGTAGATATAAGAAAAATTATATACGAAAAGGTATTTCTATCGAAAACAGCCTTGCTACTTCCCCGGGAGTAGTGGTATGGACTGCATACATTTTACCCTCCCCAGACCTCACTATGTGGGAATACACTGGGTTTGTTGTTGTTGACAAGGTATTTCATTTTAATGAAGAGTTATTAAGTTCTATAGAAAACTTACACTTATATAATGATAGCTACTGCTCATATTTAGATAGTTATTATTCAGATGGATATTGTACATATTAAAAAATGATAGAATATATTAGAAGAGTTAGAGAAAAATAAAGTTGGTTATATGAAGAAATTAATTACAGGAATCAACTTAAAAGAGAAAAAAGACAATTTGAAGAAATATTACTTAGAATAAAATTAACCTTAGAAAAAGGAGATACAAATGATAGTTTATATAATACTATATATAAACAACAAATGTTAATGAATCACATAGATAACACAGAATTACATATCAAATATAGTACGATTAGAATAAGTTATTACACAGAAATTTGTAAAATTACAACTACTATAGGATAAAATGATAAACTACGAATACTTAGAATATTGGAGAAAAGATATGGAGAAAATAAGATTAATAGAAACACTTATGAAAAAGAATCTACTTGACTACATAAAAACTAGAAATATGGAACATACAGTTAAAACATTAATAAAGTTAAAACAAATGCTATGACATAGTATTCCAAGAGCTATGTTAAGTTACCCGCACTATACATATTTCTAGTTATTATGTAGTCAAGTAGATTCTTTTTCATAATTGTTTATGTTAATCTTATTTGCTCCATATCTTGTCTCCAATATTCTAAGTATTCGTAGTTTATCATTTTATCCTATAGTAGTTGTAATTTTACAAAATTCCGTATAATAACTTATTCTAATCGTACTATATTTGATATGTAATTTTATGTTATCTATGTGATTTATTAACATTTGTTGTTCATGTATAGTATTATATAAACTATCATTTGTATCTCCTTTTTGTAAGGTTAATTTATTCTAAGTAATTTTTCTTCAAATTGTCTTTTTTCTCTTTTAAGCTGATTTCTGTAATTAATTTTTTCATATAACCAACTTTGTTTTTCTCTAACTCTTCTAATATATTCTATCATTTTTTAAATTTTTATAATATCCGTCTAAATTAGAACTATCTAAATGTGAGCAGTAGCTATCATTATATAAGTGTAAGTTTTCTATAGAACTTAATAACTCTTCATTAAAATGAAATACCTTTTGGTATATAATTTTTCTTATATCTACTATTTCTATATCCTTAAGTATATACCAAACAAGTATTTTAAATTTATCTATCATCTCATCAGATAAGTAAATATTCATTCTTCATATGATGCTATTTTCAAAATATTCTCTCCAATCATATACATAACAAAATATGATCATCTTAGATCTCTATATACTAGATTATTCTTAAATAACATATTTTTCGGTCACTATTAGCATAGTAATCTGGATACTTTTTCCCTAAACAGCGCCTCTACTCTGGTTACTCTTCTATCACGGCTTCTTTGCATCACTGGTTTCATCTTTAGGATGGCATAGTTCTTGGAAATTTTTCTCCTTTTCCACTTTGCTGATAAACTTCTTAACACACTATTCTTTGAATAATTCTACTCTAAAGTAACTAACATGAGCTTATTTTATTATATCATGATTGTCAGGAATTTATGAATTTAGCTATTCATAATTATAAATGAAAATACCTGTTCTGGTAGATTTGATAAATCTGTGCTTTGCTCATCCATAGCTTTTCCTAAGAAATACACCTATTTTTATTAAATATTCAAAAGTTTTTGTGTACAAGAGAGAAGGCTTGCTTTCAACATATGAAAGTCCTTGCCTTAGATTGCCGTATGACTTACATATTTATAATCCTAAAAGATGAAAACGCGTAAAATATTTACACTATTTCTAACCTTACATCTGTCAAAAAAGTAAAAGACTAACAATGGTCCAAACTTTACATTTGTCAAAAAAGTGAAAAACAAATAATGGCAAGTGCCAAAAAAAACTAAGAAAAGTAAAAAATAGTAAAGACTAATAATGTTACACAATTATTTACGTATCTTAAGTCAAAAATACTATTCATATGTCATTGTTATGTCATTTTCATTGCTTGTTTCTTTGTACTTTTTTATTTCTCCATTGCTCCGTTGCTATCTTTCTATCTTCCAGCTGGCGTCCTTATCTTCTGTTATTCAAGTTTAACTTCAGGGATCACATTATTTTCTCCATGAAATTTTGAGCATTGGTGGTCTGGATATTTGTGTCCTATTAATTTATAATATCTGATTAATAATTCTTCTGAAATAAATTCCCTTTTAATTGCCCTTGTAGATGGTTGTTTTTCTGGATTGAGCAATGTCAAAATCCATTGTTTAACTTTTTCCATATCAGGCTGTAGTTGCTCCCTTGAATTTGAATAGATCATTAATTGGTCTCTCAAATAGTAGCTTCATATGGGATTTCCATTCAGATAATTGTTTGCTAGTTCCTGAATAATTGTAGCTATTCCTATAGATCACTTATTTGCATAAAAATCAGGTATCTCAACTTTAGGTATCTCTGGCTGTTGAACAATATCTTCTGGTATAATCATATCTCTGGTTAATCCTATTTTTACAACTTGTATAACTGGTTTAATTTCGTCATATAATATCTCTGCTGGTGCAGTATAAAATTTTATAAAAAATAGATTTCCTTTGGTTATTTGTTTATAAGTGGCGAATGCACTATATAATTCTGGTATAACTGTTAGTTCATCTCCTTCTTGGGTATTTATGGTATTTAATAGTCCATAACTGAAACAGGTTTTAACTAAATTTTGGTTAGTTTTTTATAATACGATTAACTTGTTGTAACCTTGTAGTTTTTGGGTTATATAGTTTGTGTTTGGTTCTTGGATATTTGTGGTTCTAGGTCTAAGGTTTAGGTGAGTCTGTATTTTGTGGATATTTTCTATCTATGCTCGATTTATATGGTTATAGGGTTTTTTATCTGGGTTTAAACTTTCTCGATATGTGGAAGTTTGTGGGGGTATGAACAAGGGTTCTTTTTGTGTTTTTGGTATAAATGGTTTTTCAAATATCTTATTCATGTTCATGTTCTGATATCTTTGTCCACTAACTCCTTTGCTTGTACCTGCAGTTGTAGATTGATAAACGTTATGGGTTTTATGAAGTGTCCCAACGTCTACTTTTATCTCTGGAATTTTATTATCTTTCGATCGACATAGCTCTGCACACTGTTGAGTTATCTGAGTCATAGCTTCAGACTTCAGTTTAACTTCATTAGTCTTTAGCTTTGCTATTTCATTACCCATACTGTCCACTTTCAGTGAAAGTGTAGTTAGGGTTTTGAGTATCGTTTCTAAAATATCATCTTCTATTATATCATTCTGTGTAGCTTTGTCTTGATATGTTATCTGCAATAACATTTTTGTTAGTACTGATTACTTCAATTGTAAACGTAAAATTTAATATATTCAATGCTAATCTCGGAATTTCCTTTGTTGTAACTGAATTTTGTATTATTCTTGTTAACCACCATCGTACCTGTGTACTATCTGTTCGTACAATAAATTTGTTATATACAATACATGGATCAAATCCTAATAAACATTTATATAATGAACATAATTTTTTTCTATTTATTTCCCATTTTATTTCTGTTTCATTAAATGTTCCTGAGTAGTATCTACAATGATGCTCTAATTTTTCTTCTTCATATCTATACTTAAGTACTCCTCCATAACTATATTCACTTGCATCTGCTTCTACTATATATATAAATTTTTTATTTTTGTTTGGAAATTGTAATCTTGGTAATTCTTTACAAAGTAGTTTTATTTTCTGAACTTGTTTTTTATCTTCTTCATTGTAATTATACTCTACATTCTTTTTAATTTTTTTTTGTAATGGCTTTAGGTTTTCTGCTAATTTTGGTATATATTCTCTTACTTGGTTTACTAATCCTAAAAATGATTGTAATTTCTTTTTTGTATCTAATTATTCTTTTGAATTTATTATTTTTTGTACTATATGTTGTTGTATTTTTACTCCACTTTTATCTATTTGTATTCCTAAAAACTCTATCTGATTTTTCATAATTTCGGCTTTCTTTTCACTTAAACTTATTCCTGAATTTACTATTATACCTTCAAATTGTTCTAGTAATTTTAAATGTTCCTCTTTAGTTTTTGTATATAATAGTATATCATCTATGCATACAATACAATTAGGTAGTTGTTTAAAATAACCATCCATAAAGTGTTGGTATCTACCTGGTGCATTTTTATATCCAAATTATAATCCATTCCATTCGTAAAATCCTTGTGGTACTGTAAATGCAGTTAATTTTTTAGATTCTTCTTCTAACTTTAAATGGTAAAATCCTGAGTTATAATCGAACTTACTAAAATAGTTATATCCTTTTATCTGTCTTATTTTTAATATCTTATTTGGTATTGGATAATTATATGTCATAGTTTTTGCGTTTAGGTTTCTATAATCAATAACCACTCTACTTTTTCCTCTTTTTTGTTCACTGTGTTTATTTACTATAAATGCTGGGCTATTATATTTACTATTACTTTTTTGTATGTATTGTTTTTCTAATAATTCATCTATATGCATTTTGAATTCTTTTAAATCATCAAAGTTATATGTTAATTGTTTTTGGGTTATTATACTATTTTTATCTATTAACTCAATTTTTACAGTAGTCTTATGATTTTCCTATCCTTTTAATGGATCTTCACTGTATAGTTGTCTTAATTTTTTCTTTATTATTTCTACCTTATTTATTGAAAATATAGTTATTTCTTCATTATTTATTGAAAATATAACTAGTTCTATTGTTTCTTCAGTATTTTTTATATGTTCTAATTTTTGTGTGATTTTTTCACTTCCTTTTATCCAGGAAATTTTCTTTCTTATTTTATTAATAACTCTTTTTGCTCTTACCTTTTGTTTACATAGTGTTGTAAACCACCAGTGTGTTTTAGTTATTATATGTGGGTATAGTTTATCTAAAAACGACATTCCTAAAAGCATATCTTTTGATATTAGTTCATAATTATAGATCTCTTCTATTGTTAATATCTTATCTCATACTTGTATTTTTACATTTCTAGCTTTATAGGTAATTAAGCTTCTTTCATTATTAAATCCTTTGACTACTATTGGTGTCTTTAGCTTATCCCATTTGTCTTCTGGTAAACAATTATATCAACATAAGTTGGCTTCTGCTCCTGTATCTATCATAGGTGTATAATATCTATTATAATATTCTTCTACTATTATTTTCATAAGTACATATATTTTCATGTTAATGTTCTTTATATCAACAATTTTTCTCTATTATAGGTTATGGTTAATTGTGTAGGTTCTATATTGTAGGGTTTTACTTGTTCTAACCATTTTATTCCTAATATTATGTTTGCTTTTTGCATATCTTCCTTTTTTTCAAATTCTATTTTTATTTTTCTAACTCCTATTATTATTTCCTTTTCAGTTTTTTCTTTAATAGTTATTAAACTTCTTGGTAGACCTGACATATATTACTATTAGATTTTATTTCTTCATTTTTCACTAGGTATTTTGCTATATGGTTTTCTTCCTGTCTTGTATTTAGGAGTATTAAATATTCTTTTTCATTTATTGTTCCTGTTATATAATATTGGGTTAAATTAACTGTTGAAGTTATTTCATAATTTGTTCTTTTCGATGATCCTGATGATTCTGGTTTTTCAGAAGCTATTCTTTTTGTTGTACTTATTCTATCATTTATTATTTCTAAATCTTCTTCTATATCTACGTATTTGTAACTATAATCATTGTTATCAATTGTTTTTACAAATTGTTCAAAAGGACTTTCTATTTGTGTTTTATTAATTTTATTTTTTCCCATTATTTTATGTTTTGTTGTTAATACATATAGATATTTACATCTTGCTATAAATATTTTACTTCCTGGGGTTAGTTCTATTTCTGATATTTTCCAATATAATACTAATGATTTATCTATGTTTTTATCTTTTATTGCTACCGAATAATTCGCACTTATTATAAATTTAAATTTTTGATATATTAAATTTCCTCTTATAGCAGTTATTATACTTTTTTCTATTGGTTTTATAATTCTATCATCTGCTAAATATAATTCTATTGTGTATCTATTCCTTCTCCATTTAAATATTCTTCCTTTGTTATTATTTTAGATCACAAATAATGGCAAGTGCCAAAAAAAACTAAGAAAAGTCAAAAATAGTTTACTAATAATGTTACACAATTATTTACGTATTTTAAGTCAAAAAGCCTATTCATGTGTCATTGTTATGTCATTTTCATAGCTTGTTTCTTTGTTCTTTTTATTTCTCCATTGCTCCGTTGCTTTCTTTCAATCTTCCAGCTGACGTCCTTATCTTCTTTTATTCTAGTTGAACTTCAGGGATCACATTATTTTCTCCATGACATTTTGAGCATTGGTGGTCTGGATATTTGTGTCCTATTAATTTGCAATATCTGGTTAATAATTCTTCTGAAATAAATTTCTTTTTAATTGCCCTTATAGATGGTTGTTTTTCTGGATTGAGCAACGTCATAATCCATTGTTTAACTTCTTCCATATCAGACTGTCGTAGCTCCCTTGAATTTGAATAGATCATTAATTGGTCTCTCGAATAGTAGCTCCATATGGGATTTCCATTAAGATAATTGTTTGCTAGTTCTTGAATAATTGTAGCTATTCCTATAGTTCGCTTATTTGCATAAAAATCATGTATCTCAACTTTAGGTATCTCTGGCTGTTGAACAATATCTTCCGGTATAATCATATCTCTGGTGAATCCTATTTTTACAACTTGTATAACTGGTTAAATTTTGTCATATAATATCTCTGCTGGTTGATAACGCTCAATCTACAGCTCTCGTAGGAGTGTAAAGCGGTCGTTAGCAAATATAGAACCCAACCTGGGTTGGGTATCGATCCCGTAGGGAATAGCTTGGTCAACAAGTAAGTAAAGATTACTAGACTTTTAGTGCAAGTCTCGTAAAAAAAGGGGGAGTCTTGTCGTGCAAGTAATGTAACCAAAATAAGAGAAAAACGACAATAGCAAAAGAAAGAATGTTTAGTAGGTTGTGAAACAATGAGAATTGAGGAGTTGGGGTTATGTCCACCTTCTGAGTTATACGTCTCTATTGACTATGAGTGTGTTGATTTCAGACATGCATGTGCTTATAGAGAATTGTATTCGATGGTAAATCCAGGCGTCTTTCGACCTACTCGAGGATTATTTCACTTTAACTCTTTCGAGCTTAAAGCGTGTCTAACGGTATGAATTCTCCAAGAGGTTAATCCAGTTACGACACTAACTTTTTAATAGGGGATGGGACCCTACTACCTTGACATTATCTCTCTTTTCCAGACAGATAACTTTTTTTTCGAACAAGTTAAATGTTATACTGGCGTATTCTTGCGTTTGCAACCACAAAGAATTTAGATTAAGATGAAGAGAATAATGATATAAGCAGCATACGTGTCAACGAACTCACAAACTCACAACAATAGATAGTATCTCATACGGCTTCCATAACCCCAACAGAGAAGTTTAGTTACCCATGAATGCGAAGGAAATCACAATTGACATTGTTGTTTTCCCACAATTACGATGGCACGTTGATAATGGTGTGGTAGGCGTTTTAGGCGTGAATTCCTTAGCAAGGTAACGTTTCTCTTGTTGCGGAATTTAAGAATAGATGAATAGAAGAAAAATAGAATTAGAAGAAGAGTTGTAGTTGTGAAGTAAGATGAGATGATTTAAAATCTCTAGCAAAATAGGGTATTTATAATACCCATATCCTATTCCTACTAAGCTAATGAAATGCTTAACCAAATCCTACTAAGCTAATGAAATACTTAACCCAATTGTACTAGGTTAATGTATCATTATCCTAATCCTAACAAGCTAATGTAATACTTAACCCAATTGTAGTAGGTTAATGTATCATTATCCTAATCCTAATAAATTACTGCTAGTCCCCAAAGTCTTCAGAAATGTTGTTTTAGCCCGGGACAGATTTTCCATGCGCCATCTTTAGTCCTTGGCGTCCAAGATTGGCTTTTCTCCTTTCGTGAAGCTTTCTTTGGTGTCAAGTTATCCATGAAATCCTAAATTCTGCATCATTTATACCTGAAACTTTGCTAATCATGTTCGTTAGCTCACTTACAGGAAAAAGGACTAAAAGTGCATGAAATATATAATTTGTTCTCAAAACTAGGCTAAAATATGGGCAAAATATAGTGCTATAGGCGTGTAAATTCGCCTATCATCAACACCCCACACTTGAAGCTTTGTTCGTCCTCAAACAAAATATCATGTCCCTCTAAACATCAACTTAGGGTTTCACAGCAACAACACAAAATATTCGTCAAGACAAGCACAACAATTATCAACAAAGAGTAGTTTTTCGATCATTAGTAGAAACAGTTTAACCTCTAGCATAGACTCGTGATGGTGGTCAACTTATATTCAAAGGTTAAGGCACAAAGAATCATACGCGACTACCCAAAACTCATCAACCATGTGTGTCTCACAATATATTACCCATAATCACTCACAAGTATAGCATATTTTTCAAACATGGGTATCAAAATATCCTTGCTCTCTCTCTCACAAAGAATTCATATGAAGAAACTGATGACCATAGGCTTGCCCTTAGTGTAATGCTCCACTAAATGTCAGAATGCCAAGCTTAGGATCAACTAGGTCTTTTGATGGTTGTAATGTAGGCTAAGGGATAGGTAGGACTATTTTGGCCAGAAATAGTGACTATGTTCCTAAGCGCTTTAATACATCACATTGTATCATTAACACTTTTCTTTCAAACAACCTTTCTACTTTCTTTTATTCTACCACTCTTTTTCTCCTCTTTTGTTTTTCAATTTTAAACATAACTAACTTTTCAGTTTTCCTTTCCTTTTTCTTTTGATAACATACCTCTTATGATAACACTTCTTTTTCATAGCAATTTCAAGAACCAATGCATTCTAAAGCATCATACTCACCCAATTTCCTCTTATTTTGTCACATGACTTTACACTTTAAAGCACTTAGGAATTTGGATCAAATTATGGTCTTGAAAAAAAATGGATTAGGCTTACATATGAGGTTGTCAAAGAAAATAGGCTAAAGGCTCAAAAGGGTTAACTAGGATAATGTCCATGGGTAGGTAAAAATGAAGGTAAACAAATATAGGTTGCCAAAGAAATGCCTAAATCATCTCCTAGACTTACACTCCTTATTTTCTCTTTACATACATACCAGGCAAGTTCTAGCATCAGCCACAAGCACAGAATATACTATTATCTCACACACACAAGGCACATGGTCGACTTTATTGAGAGTAGTATAGACTCTTGTCCCAACAGGTGAAGGAATTAAACCAAACAATATCACATAGTGAGTCACAATTAGAGCCTAAATGTCTCAATAGTCATGATTTTAGCATAAACTCTTGTCATAATTTCATGCTCCCTATCAAAATAATTTCATGTGAAGCTAAAAAAAAAATTTACTACTAAAAAACTTAAAAAAAATGAAAAACGAAACAAAAACAAAGCAAACAAACATAGATGCGAGTAGAGAAGTATAACATGTAATACCACCACCCCACACTTATTCGGGACACTGTCCTCAGTGGAAAATGAATACGAAGAACCTGGTCAGTCGAACTTGTCCTCAATGTCGGGGGTCATACCCCCTTCGTCGGAGTCGTCGGAGTCAGAATTCTCCTCCATGTCAGAGTCTGGCATTTGTCGATCATCATCGGTTAGCACGTCGTCATCGAGAGGTTCCTCAAAGTATGTACCTACTCCACACATCTCCCGTGCATGATTATTCATTGGATAGTCATGGTCCAGCTGTTGGAGCTCTGCAGCAGTGGGAACACGACCTCCACTCATCATTGTAAACCTCATCATGCCGTACATATGGCGGAAGAAACTCTCATCCCGAGCATGTCTCTCTGCCGTAGTAAGGTTGGTTCCATGTGTTGATTCAGCATCTTTGACCTTTGTGAGGTCAACCTTCTTCGGATTGTGTGGGAGTTTATGGTCAGCTGGTTCCTCTTCGATATCTTCATTCCTCAAGATTGCAGTCAACAGATTTCCGAAGCTGAAATGGGAATGCTTGTGTAGCCTAGCCTTCCGCATTGTAGATCGGATGATTACCCCAATGTTGATAGGGATATTCGTCATCATTGCGTATACCAAGCACACTCTATCTCTTATTATTTTTGTGTATTGCGTCCCTGGAATGAGGCAACAGTTGATCATGCGCAACCATATCCTTGCTTCCCTATTCAAAGAAGCATATGGGAAAGTGTTGTGTCGACCAGTGTCCTTGTGTCTACTCCAGCGTGCCATGGATCTTGTTCCACAGAGTGTGTGTCGAATTGCTCTATAAGGAGGTCTGTTGTACAGCTCTTTGAATGGTGCTGGATCGACTGAAGGCAAGCCAAGAAAGGAGTTGAAAAAATCCGCATTGAGTTGTAACACCTGGCCCCGAATCTTGACTTCGCTGCCTGTGGTTTTCGGCGACCAGTTGGCATAAAATTCTCTTGTCAAATCAAGATTACATTCTCCCATGTCGCGGAAGATGAAATCCAGATTTAATGCCATGAGTTTCGCCAACATGCGTGGCTCCTTCTTCGCTAGGCTTTCCTTGTTTATCACGTCGACATGAACATATTTTCTTTCCTTGTTGTTCCTATACCATTCCTTGGCTTCCTCCTCAAGAACCCATTTTATTCCAAACATTCGGCGTGGTAGTTGCATTGAGGATGATTCTCCTTGCTCCTTGCGGCCTCTTTTCTTGCCCTTTTGGGAAGTGGTAGCCTTCTCCTTGCCTTGTCTCGCTTTGGGTGCCATTGTACTTGAGACTTGAAATAGATTTCACGTTAGCATAATCTCAATGGATACAATCTATACATAAGCAGTAGGGGTACCACCCCACACTTAGTTTGTTGATACAAATTAGTGAAGTGAAAGTAGTCGATTACTCAGACTTCATTGACATACGTTTTAGGGGCTATATTCCAACAAGAAATTCAGAGATGTATCACTTCTTGCAACCTTTGCAATACTTTCATGTTAGGTATATCAAGACTTCTACATAGGGATTACATCATGGTATAGTTTCTATCAATAATCACAATCGCCTATGTCGGTGGGCAACTATAAGTCTTATTCCGATGAACGGGACATTCTAACATGTAAGTATTCAAGTGACAAGAGTATGCAATGTTCATGACTGTAGCAATTCCGCAAGTAGCATAACAATGCATCAAACTGAAATTCAAGTCGGAAACAAGTTAAGAGTATCCTAACGTTCATGTTCACTCACTTGGTTTTGTATCAACAATTCAAACACATTAACATTACCAATATTTCTTCAAGATGTAGCAATTCATAATAGACATAGCAACGTAGCACTTACGAAAAATAGATGGAGAACAAAAGAGTACTTACGTGATTGAAGCCTTTGGAGATGTTCTTGTGAAGTGGGAGAGCAAAAAGAAAAGTTTTGAGAGGATTTGGAGAGTATGTGCGGCGCCTAGGTCAAGTTTTCAATGTGTTTATGTTTTAGGACTAAGTCTCCTTTATATAGGAAAAGAATGGGTCGGTTTTGACCCATTTAAAATCAGTTTTGGAGACAAAAAGTGACCATAGGCGGCGCCTTTAGCTTTGCCTATGGTGAGCATAGGCGGCGCCTAGTGCAATGCCTTTAGTGACCATAGGCGGCGCCTTTAGCATGGCATATGAGATTCAGAGACCAAATGCTATAGCATAGGCGACGCCTATGCTATGGCATACTTGAGCATGGGCGGCGCCTATGCCATAGCACACTAGATTCCGAGACCTTGGGCTATAGTATAGGCCATGCCTTGTTCGTGGCCTAGTTTTACCTAGGCCTAGCCTTGCTCGATGCCTATTTTGTCATGAGCAATGCTCAATCCATAGCCTTATGCATCTTAATTCCTAACTTACCACCTTTACCATGCAATACGTCCAAATCGAACTTTGAAACCAATCACCTCGTTTTACACCTCTTACACCTACATTTGCTCAAAAACACTAAAAACGATTAGAACGATGGGTTGCCTCCCATCAAGCGCCTTAGTTTTGGTCGTGGCACAACTCTTATTTTTGGATTTTTATTTATCAAAAGCAAAACACATACTAGAACGAAATGAAAAATGAAAAATGATAAACGATGAGTTGCCTCCCATCTAGCGCTTGATTTATTGTCGCGGCACGACATAGTTACCTCGAGTACTTAGACTTCGTCGAGATAAGTGATGGCCATGAAGTTTGTCGAATCAAGAGGACCGATATAAGGTTTCACACGTTGGCCATTCACTTTAAAGATAACACCATTATTATCTTCCAATTCAACTACTCTAGACGAGTAGACTTGGATAACTTTGTATGGACCACACCACTTGGATTTTAACTTACCTGGGAAGAGCTTCAATCTGGAGTTGAAGAGAAGTACCATATTATCCTTTTGAAAGTTTCGACGAACAATCCGCTGATCATGATACTTTTTCATCCGCTCCTTGTAGAGGTCTGATCTTTTATAAGCCTGTAGACGGAATTCATCCATCTCGTTCAGTTGCTCCATCCTCAGCTTCATTGCATTATCCCAATTCAGATTCAATCGCTTCAGCGCCCACAATGCCTTGTGCTCGAGCTCAATGGGTAAGTGACAAGCCTTCCCATAAACTAGTTGATAAGGGGACATGCCGATTGGTGTTTTGAATGCAGTCCTGTACGCCCATAGTGCATCGTCCAGATTCCGAGACCAATCCTTCCTATTAGCATTTACCGTCTTCGCAAGTATTTGCTTGATCTCTCGATTGGAAACCTCTATCTGTCCACTAGTTTGTGGGTGATAAGGTGTGGCTACCTTGTGTTTCTTGACACCATATTTTGCCAACACGAACTTGAATAACTTGTTGCAAAAGTGAGATCCTCCATCGCTTATGATAGTACGTGGTACTCCAAAGCGAGAGAAGATATTCCTCTTCAAGAACGCTACAACACGCTTTCCCTCATTGTCGGCCAACGCTACAGCTTCAACCCATTTCGAGACATAATCCACAACAACTAAGATGTACTTCATGCCGAATGAATTTACGAATGGACCCATGAAATCAATACCCCATACGTCAAAGAGCTCTACTTCAAGGATTTTCGTCATGGGCATCTCATGGTGTTTTGAAATAGCACCTTGTCGCTGATATTGGTCGCATCTTCTAACAAAGTAATGAGCATCTCTAAATATCGAAGTCCAATAGTATCCGCTTTGCAATACCTTTCTTGTTATCCGATTACCTGCGTGATGTCCCCCAACTTGGGAAGTGTGGCATGCTTCCAATATATTTGGCACCTCTTCATGGGATATACATCGTCGGATAACACCATCCGCGCATCGTCGAAACAAATATGGCTCATCCCAAAAGTAGTGTTGTACATCATGCATAAACTTCCTCTTTTGATGGTAAGATAAATTTGCAGGTATCATATTACTCACCACAAAGTTTGCAAAGTCGGCATACCATGGTAACTCTTCTATTATCGTGGCTAAGATCTCCTCATCAGGGAATACATCGTCAATCTCGATTTTAGGTTGCGCCACATACTCGTTCTCGAGTCTAGAGAGATGGTCAGCCACTTGGTTCTCGCAACCTCTTCTGTCTTTAACTTCGAAATCAAACTCTTGCAGCAGCAATACCTATCGAATTAGTCTTGGTTTTGCATCCTTCTTTGTCATTAGATACCTAAGAGCTGCATGGTCTGTATGAACGATCACCTTAGTACCCAATAGGTAGGCACGAAACTTCTCAAACGCATACACAACCGCTAGGAGCTCTTGTTCAGTAACAGTGTAGTTCCTTTGGGCTTCATTTAGGACCTTACTCGCATAGTAGATAGGATGAAATAGTTTCTCATTTCTCTGACCAAGTACAGAACCAACGGCTACACCACTAGCATCACACATGACTTCAAATGGGAGAGACCAATCTGGTGCTACCATGATAGGGGCTTCAATGAGTTTTCCTTTGAGGCATTCGAATGCCTTCAAGCAATCATCATTGAAGTCAAACTTCGCATCCTTCTCCAAGAGTTTGCACAATGGACTAGCAATTTTGGAGAAGTCTTTGATGAACCGACGATAGAAGCCTGCATGGCCGAGAAAACTACGAATACCCTTCACCGAAATTGGAGGCGGTAGCTTCTCAATGACTTCAATTTTCGCTCTATCAACCTCAATTCCTCTTTCGGAGATTTTGTGCCCAAGAACAATACCTTCTTTTACCATGAAGTGGTACTTTTCCCAATTCAGCACTAGGTTGAATTCTACACATCTTTGCAACGCCATACTTAGGTTTGTCAAGCATGCTTCAAAAGTCTCACCAACAACTGAAAAATCATCCATGAATACCTCCAAAGTGTCTTCAACCATATCAGAAAAAATGGACATCATACAGCGTTGAAAGGTGGCTGGTGCGTTACATAGCCCGAATGGCATACGCTTGAAGGCAAACGTACCATATGGGCATGTAAACGTTGTCTTCTCTTGGTCTTTGGGAGTAATACAAATCTTATTATAGCCTGAATAACCATCTAAGAAACAAAACCATCCTTTCCCTGCTAATCGATCTAGCATTTGGTCCATAAATGGCATTGGAAAGTGATCTTTGAGCGTCCAAGAATTCAGCTTCCGGTAGTCCATGCATACCCTCCATCCAGTGACGGGTCTGAGTGGAATAAGTTCATTTTTCTCATTCGCGACCACCGTCATGCCTCCTTTCTTGGGAACACATTGTACCGGGCTTACCCATGTACTATCAGAGATTCGATACACAACCCCTGCATCTAACCACTTGATAATTTCTTTCTTCACCACTTCTTGCATAGGTGGGTTTAGACGTCTTTGATACTCAATGGTTGGTTTGCAATTTTCTTCAAGCTGAATCTTGTGAGTACAAATCCCAGGTGGAATACCAATAATATCCACAATGGTCCATCCAATGGCGCTAATATACTTCCGTAGAATAGTAATAAGATCTGCAACTTGTTGCTCACCCAACTCTGCTGCCACAATGACTGGAAGTGTGTTGCCGCTTCCTAAGAATGCATACTTTAAATGACTTGGCAGCTCCTTCAATTCTAACGTGGGTGGCTCTTCAATAGATGGCTTAGCTGGTGGTGTGGGTCGATTTTTGAGATCAAGGTCCAGCTTCTTGGGAGCATAACGATATGTCCCTAATTCTGATAGAGCACAAATAGCTTCTTTGCAATTTTCAGCATCCTTACTCTCTTCATTCATGAGCACAACCGCCAAAGGGTCAGCAATAATTTGCTCTTCTTTAAGTAATTCTTCCGGATCATCAAAGAAAACATCAGCCACCGAAAATACACTTGGATCTTTGGGTTGCTTCATTGATTTGCAAACATCAAAGCGAACCACTTCGTCATTTATTCAGAATGAAAGCTCATTAGCTCTCAAATCAATGAGCACACTTCCTGTAGCAAGGAAAGGGCGTCCCAAGATTATGGGAACCTCTGAGTCCGCTTCACAATTCAAAATAACAAAGTCTACTGGAATGATGAATGAAGAAACCTTTACCAAGACATCACATAGGATACCAACAGGTCGTTTTACCGACCTATCCGCCATGACGAGCCTCATATTGGTTGGAGTAGGATCACCCAACCCCAACTTTTTATAGATAGATAATGGCATCAAATTGATGCTGGCTCTGAAATCACATAATGCTTTGGCAAAATTCAAAGATCCAACGGTGCAAGGAATAGTGAAAGCTCCGGGGTCAGCCTTCTTCTGAGCTATTGATCGGGTAGCGATTGCGCTGCAGTGATGGACATCATCTTTCAGCTCATAACTTGCTGCCCGCTTCTTTGTCAAAAGATCCTTCATAAATTTTGCATACCCAGGCATTTGTTCAAGTGTTTTCACCAATGGAACATTAATGGTCAGCTGCTTTAACATAGTCATGAATTTGCTGAACTTCGTATCATCCGCCACCTTCTTCAATCTTTGGGGAAAAGGTGGTGGTGGGTATGGAATTGTTCTCTCTACGGCTTTTTTCTCCTCTTGCTTCCGTTTTTCAGCTTTTTTAGGTTGCAAATCGTGAGGGGTAACGTTATGGACGTCAGGATCAGCTGCTGCGGCATCTTCCCCTTTTGTCGTATCATCAATGTCCACTACTTCGTCAACCACTTGCTTTTCTTTTGCTGAAGTTTCCAACACCTTACCACTTCTGGTAGTAATGGCCATGCATGACCCATCATTCCTTGGGTTTTACACAGTATCGCTAGGTAAAGTGCCAGCCTTTCTTTGATTGAGTGCTGCTGAAAGTTGGCTCAATTGCTGCTCTATTTGCTTGATTGAAGTGGAATGAGAATCAACTAATTGCTTCATAGAGGAAAAATCATTAATTACCTCCGTTACTCCCTCGCTCGTTGCTTTCACTCCTTTCAATAGTTTAGCCATCATGTCTTCCATACTTCCAGAATTAGATGTGGTGGTGTCACGTCTTCCAGGGGGAACATACACACCACTCTTTTCATTGTTTTTTCTCCAACTACCTTGGTCCTTGTTTCCAGAATTATCATAATAGTTCCGACCTTGGTTTCCTTGGGCATTGCCTCGGAAACCCCCCTGATTGTTCAAGTAGTTGGCTTCCTCTTCCGAATCAGATTCGTCTCTTCCTTTTGACGCAACAACTTTCACTTTTTCGGTCTTCCCTGATAATAAATGCTTTGTAAGAAGATCCATTTGTGTTTTCATGTGCGCCATATCTTGATCACGTTCTTCTTGCCTTCTTCTTTGGTCTGCAGTCATGCCAATAGATAAAGTGGGGCTTGCTACCTCAGAATCCCTGGTATGCCAAGCTCTACTTTGTTTCATCATACGATCTAGCATATTGCTTGCTTGACCAAAGGTGAGATCCATAAATGATCCTCCAGCCGCATTATCCACCACTGGTTTAGTTATTGAATTCAAGGCTCTGTATAATATCTCCATTAGGTGAACATTAGTCATATAATGGTTTGGGTACCTCGCTAGCTTTGTCTTGAACCTCTCCCATGTTTCATGAAGAGCTTCAGTGGGAAGCTGACAAAAGTTGTTGATTTCATCTCTTAATTGTGCTCTTTTGGATGGCGGAAAGAATCTTTCTAGGAAAGCGTCTCTCAATTGCCTCCAATTTGTAATAGAATCAGGAGTCAGCCCATTCAACCATAGAGTTGCCTCCCCAGACAGAGACAATGGAAATAGACATAATCGAATTGCATTCTGACCAACACCAGGATTGTCAAATGACTTGCATGTAGAAATAAAGTTGATGAGATGCATATTCGGGTCATCGCCTGCTAGTCCACCAAATAATCCCTTGAGTTGCAATAGCTGAATCATGGTGCTTGTGATGTTGAACTTGGCTCCGGGCGCTAATGGTGGGGGAATAATAGCTCCTGTGGCTCCGGCTCCATCAAGATCATCATCATCCTCGTCGAAAGATAGTTGCATAGGTTGGCGTTCAGGCCTAAACCTAGCTTGATGATCTCTTCTGTTGGCAGGTGTTGCGATCTCAGCGGCATGCCTAGGGTTTAGTAGCTCGTCATCACCTAGATCTTCATCGTCAGGATTTGTTGCTCGCCCAGGGTTATCAATATTCTGTTGATGCACTTGAGCGGCGGCTAGCGCAGCTAGTCTCGCCTGTTCCTGTTGAGCAGCCATCCTTTCAATTGCGTGTTGTGCCTCCATTCTGCGAATACGTTGTGGTTCAGGATTGATAGGTAATAACGGTTGACCAGAACTTCGGGTATGGGGCATGCACTGAATAAAAACCTGCAGTAAATAAAAACAAAAACTAAAAGTAAAAGTACGAGAATCTTTGACCAAAGGGTCTAGTAATTATCACGAACATAATTGACACTTGTAGTCCCCGGCAATGGCGCCAATTTTTGATAACTCTCAATCTACAGCTCTCGTAGGAGTGTAAAGCGGTCGTTAGCAAATATAGAACCCAACCTGGGTTGGGTATAGATCCCACAGGGAATAGCTTGGTCAACAAGTAAGTAAAGATTACTAGACTTTTAGTGCAAGTCTCATAAAAAAAGGGGGAGTCTTGTCGTGCAAGTAATGTAACCAAAATAAGAGAAAAACGGCAATAGCAAAAGAAAGAATGTTTAGTAGGTTGTGAAACAATGAGAATTGAGGAGTTGGGGTTATGTCCACCTTCTGAGTTATACGTCTCTATTGACTATGAGTGTGTTGAATTCAGACATGCATGTGCTTATAGAGAATTGTATTCGATGGTAAATCCAGGCGTCTTTCGACCTATTCGAGGATTATTTCACTTTAACTCTTTCGAGCTTAAAGCGTGTCTAACGGTACGAATTCTCCAAGAGGTTAATCCAGTTACGGCACTAACTTTTTAATAGGGGATGGGACCCTACTACCTTGACATTATCTCTTTTCCAGACAGATAACTTTTTTTTCGAACAAGTTAAATGTTATACTGGCGTATTCTTGCGTTTGCAACCACAAAGAATTTAGATTAAGATGAAGAGAATAATGATATAAGCAGCATACGTGTCAACGAACTCACAAACTCACAACAATAGATAGTATCTCATACGGCTTCCATAACCCCAACAGAGAAGTTTAGTTACCCATGAATGCGAAGGAAATCACAATTTACATTGTTGTTTTCCCACAATTACGATGGCACGTTGATAATGGTGTGGTAGGCATTTTAGGCGTGAATTCCTTAGCAAGGTAACGTTTCTCTTGTTGCGGAATTTAAGAATAGATGAATAAAAGAAAAATAGAATTAGAAGAAGAGTTGTAGTTGTGAAGTAAGATGAGATGATTTAAAATCTCTAACAAAATAGGGTATTTATAATACCCATATCCTATTCCTACTAAGCTAATGAAATGCTTAACCAAATCCTACTAAGCTAATGAAATACTTAACCCAATTGTACTAGGTTAATGTATCATTATCCTAATCCTAACAAGCTAATGTAATACTTAACCCAATTGTACTAGGTTAATGTATCATTATCCTAATCCTAATAAATTACTGCTAGTCCCCAAAGTCTTCAGAAATGTTGTTTTAGCCCGGGACAGATTTTCCATGCACCATCTTTAGTCCTTGGCTTCCAAGATTGGCTTTTCTCCTTTCGTGAAGCTTTGTTTGGTGTCAAGTTATCCATGAAATGCTGAATTCTGCATCATTTATACCTGAAACTTTGCTAATCATGTTCGTTAGCTCACTTACAGGAAAAAGGACTAAAAGTGCATGAAATATATAATTTGTTCTCAAAACTAGGCTAAAATATGGGCAAAATATAGTGCTATAGGCGTGTAAATTCGCCTATCATCACTGGTGCAGCATAAAACTTTATAAAAAATAGATTTTCTTTGGTTATTTTCTTATAAGTGGCGAATGCTCTATATAATTCTGGTATAATTGTTAGTTCATCTCCTTCTTGGGTATATATGGTATTTAATAGTCCATAACTCAAACAGGTTTTAACTAAATTTGGGTTTATTTTTGGTAATGTGATTAACTTGTTGTAACCTTGTAGTTTTTGGGTTACATAGCCTGTGTTTGGTTCTTGGATATTTGTGGCTTTGGGTCTAAGGTTTAGGTGAGTTTGTATTTTGTGGATATTTTCTATGTATGCTCAAGTTATATGGTTATAGGCTTTTTTATCTCGGTTTAAACTTTCTCGATATGTGGTAGTTTGTGAGAGTATGAATAATGGGTCTTTTTGTGTTTTTGGTATAAATGGTTTTTCAAATATCTTGTTCATGTTCATGTTCTGATATCTTTGTCCAATAACTCCTTTACTTGTACCTGCAGTTGTAGATTGATAAACGTTATGGGTTTTATTGAGTGTCCCAACGTCTTCTTTTATCTCTGGAATTTTATTATTTTCCGATCGACATAGCTCTACACACTGCTGAGTTATTTGAGTCATAGCTTCAGTCTTCAGTTTAACTTCATTAGTCTTTAGCTTTGCTATTTCATTACCCATACTGTCCACTTTCAGTGAAAGTGTCGTTAGAGTTTTGAGTATCTTTTCGAAAGCATCATCTTCTATTCTATCAGTCTATGTAGCTTTGTCTTGATATGTAATCTGCAATAACATTTTTGTTAGTATTGATTACTTCAATTGTAAACGTAAAATTTAATATATTCAATACTAATCTCCGAATTTCCTTCGTTGTAACTGAATTTTGTATTTTTCTTGTTAACCACCATCGTACCTGTGTATTATCTGTTCTTACAATAAACTTGTTATATACGATATATGGCTCAAATGCTAATAAACATTTATATAATGAACATAATTCTTTTCTATTTATTTCCCATTTTATTTCTGTTTCATTAAACGTTCCTGAGTAGTATCTACAATGATGTTCTAATTTTTCTTCTTCATATCTATATTTAAGTACTCCTCCATAATTATATTCATATCTATATTTATGAATCAAATGACTGAAGAAGATATAAAAATAATAACAAAGGAAGAATATTTAAATGGAGAAGGAATAGATACACCAATAGAATTATATTTAGCAAATGATAGAATTATAAAACCTATAGAAAAAACTATAATAACTGCTATAAGAGGAAATCTAATAGACCAAAAATTTTAATTTATAATTAGTGCGAATTATTCAGTAGCAATAACAGATAAAAACATAGATAAATCATTAGTATTATATTGGAAAATATCAGGAATAGAACTAACCCAGGAAGTAAAATATTTACAGCAAGATGTAAAAATCTATATGTATTAACAACAAAACATAAAATAACGGAAAAAAAATAAAATTAATAAAATACAAATAGAAAATCCTTTTGAACAATTTGTAAAAACAATTGATAACAATGGTTATAGTTACAAAGACATGGATACAGAAGAAGATTTAGAAATAATAAATGCTAGAATAAGTACAACAAAAAGGATAGCTTTTGAAAAACCAGAATCATCAGGATCATCGAAAAGAACAAATTATGAAATTACTTCAACAGTTAATTTAACTCAATATTATATAATGGGAACAATAAATGAAAAAGAATATTTAATACTCCTAAATACAGGACAGGAAGAAAACCATATAGCAAAATACCTAGTGAAAAATGAAGAAATAAAATCTAATAGTAATATATGCCCAGATCTACCAAGAAGTTTAATAACTATTAAAGAAACAACTGAAATGGAAATAATAATAGGAGTTAGAAAAATAAAAATAGAATATGAAATAAAGGAAGATATGCAAAAAAACAGACATAATATTAGGGATAAAATGGTTTGAACAAGTAAAACCCTACAATATAGAATATACACAATTAACCATAACCTATAATAGAGAAAAATTGTTGATAAAAAGAACATTAACATGAAAATATATGTACTTATGAAAATAATAGTAGAAGGATATTATAATAGATATTATACACCTATGATAGATACATGAGCAAAAGCCAACTTATGTAGATATAATTGTTTACTAGAAGACAAATGGGATAAGCTAAAAACACCAATAGTAGTCAAAGGATTTAATAATGAAGGAAGCTTAATTACCTATAAAGCTATAAATGTAAAAATACAAGTATGGGATAAGATATTAACAATAGAAGAGATCTATAATTATGAACTAACATCAAAAGATATGCTTTTAGGAATGCCGTTTCTAGATAAACTATACCCACATATAATAACTAAAACACACTGGTGGTTTACAGCACCATGTAAACAAAAGGTAAGAGAAAAAAGGGTTATTAATAAAATAAGAAAGAAAGCTGATTGGATAAAAGGAAGTGAAAAAATCACACAAAAATTAGAAAATATCAAAAATACTGAAGACACAATAGAACTAGTTATATTTTCAATAAATAAAGAAGAAATAACCATATTTTCAATAGATAAGGTAGAAATAATAAAGAAAAAATTAAGACAACTATACAGTGAAGATCCATTAAATGGATGGGAAAAACATAAGACTACTGTAAGTATTGAGCTAATAGATAAAAATAGTATAATAACCCAAAATCCATTAACATATAACTTTGATGATTTAAAAGAATTCGAAATGCATATAGATGAATTATTAGAAAACACAATAGCCCATCATTTATAGTAAATAAACACAGTGAACAAAAAAGAGGAAAAAGTAGAATGATTATTGATTATAGAAACCTAAATGCAAAAACTATGACATATAATTATCCAATACCAAATAAGATATAAAAGATAAGACAAATACAAGGATGTAATTGCTTTAGTAAATTTGATTGTAAATCAGGATTTTACCATTTAAAGCTAGAAGAAAAATCTAAAAAGTTAACTGCGTTCACAGTGCCACAAGGATTTTATGAATGGAATGTGTTACCATTTGGATATAAAAATGCAGCAGGTAGATATCAACATTTTATGGATAACTATTTCAAACAGTTACCTAATTGTATAGTATACATAGATGATATATTATTATATACAAAAACTAAAGAGGACATTTAAAATTATTAGAACAATTTGCAGGTATAATAGAAAATTCAGGAATAAGTTTAAGTGAAAAGAAAGCTGAAATTATGTAAAAATTAGATAGAGTTTTTAGGAATACAAATAGATAAAAGTGGAGTAAAAATGCAACAACATATAGTACAAAATATAATAAATTCAAAAGAAGAATTAGGTACAAAAAAGTAATTTAAATTATTTTTAGGATTAGTAAACCAAGTAAGAGAATATATACCAAAATTAGCAGAAAACCTAAAACCATTACAGGAAAAAAGTAAAAAAGGATGTAGAATATAATTACAATGAAGAAGATAAAAAACAAGTACAAAAAATAAAAATAATTTGTAAAGAGTTACCAAAACTACAATTTACAGAAGAATTTTTTTTTTACATATATAGTAGAAGCAGATGCAAGTGAATATAATTATGGAGGAGTACGTAAATATAGATATAAAGAAGAAAAATTCGAACATCATTGTAGATACTACTCAGGAATGTTTAATGAAACAGAAATAAAATGGGAAATAAATAGAAAAGAATTATGTTCATTATATAAATGTTTATTAGCATTTGAGCCATATGTTGTATTTAACAAATTTATTGTACGAACAGATAATACACAGGTACGATGGTGGTTAACAATAAAAATACAAAATTCAGTTACAACGAAGGAAATTCGGAGATTAGCATTGAATATATTAAATTTTATGTTTACAATTGATGTAATCAGTGCTAACAAAAATGTTATTGCAGGCTACATATCAAGAAAAAGCTACACATACTGATATACCAAAAATATAATTAACCCTAGATATGATTATACCGGAAGATATTGTTCAACAGTCAGAGATACCTAAAGTTGAGATACTTAATTTTTATGCAAATAAGCGAACTATAGGAATGGCTACAATTATTCAAGAACTAGCAAACAATTATCTCAATGGAAATCTCATATGAAGCTACTATTCGAGAGACCAATTAATGATCTATTCAAATTCAAGGGAGCTACGACACTCTGATATGGAAGAAGTTAAACAATGGATTATGACATTGCTCAATCCAAAAAAACAACCATCTACAAGGGCAATTAAAAGGGAATTTATTTCAAAAGAATTATTAACCAGATATTGCAAATTAATAGGACACAAATATCCTGACCACCAATGCTCAAAATGCCATGGAGAAAATAATGTGATCCCTTAAGTTCAACTAGAATAAAAGAAGATAAGGACGTCAGCTGGAAGATAGAAAGATAGCAACGGAGCAATGGAGAAATAAAAAAGAACAAAGAAACAAGCTATGAAAATGACATAACAATTACATATGAATAGTCTTTTTGACTTAAGATACGTAAATAATTGTGTAACATTATTAGTCTTTACTATTTTTGACTTTTCTTAGTTTTTTTTGCACTTTCCATTATTTGTTTTTTACTTTTTTGACAAATGTAAAGTTTAGACCATTGTTAGTCTTTTACTTTTTTGACAGATGTAAAGTTAGAAATAGTGTAAATAGTTTATGCATTTTCATCTTTTAGGATTATAAATATGTAAGCCATACGACAATCTAAGGCAAGGACTTTCATGTGTTGAAAACAAACCTTCTCTCTTGTACACAGAAACTTTTGAATATTTAATAAAAACAGGTATATTTCTAAGCAAAAGCTATGGATGAGCAAAGCACAGATTTATCAAATCTACCAGAACAGGTATTTTCATTTATAATTATGAATAGCTAAATTCATAAATTCCTGACAATCATGATATAATAAAATAAGCTCATGTTAGTTACTTTATAGTAGAATTATTCGAAGAATAGCATGTTAAGAAGTTTATTAGCAACGTGGAAAAGGAGAAAAATTTCCAAGAACTATGCCATCCTAAAGGTGAAATCGGTGATGCAAAGAAGCCGTGATAGGGGAGTAACCAGAGTAGATGCGCTGTTTAAGAAAAAGTATCCAGATTACCATGCTAATAGTGACCAAAAAATATGTTTTTTAAGAATAATCTAATATAGTGATCTAAGATGACCATATTTTGGTATGTATATGATTGGAGGGAATATTTTGAAAATAGCATTATATGAAGAATGAATATTTAGTTATCTGATGAGATGATACATAAATTTAAAATACTTGTTTTGTATATACTTAAGGATATAGAAATAGTAGATATAAGAAAAATTATATACAAAAAGATATTTCATTTTAATGAAGAGTTATTAAGTTCTATAGAAAACTTACACTTATATAATGAAAGCTACTGCTCATATTTAGATAGTTATTATTCAGACGGATATTATACAGATTGAAAAATGATAGAATATATTAGAAGAGTTAGAGAAAAACAAAGTTGGCTATATGAAGAAATAAATTACAGGAATCAACTTAAAAGAGAAAAAAAACAATTAGAAGAAAAATTACTTAGAATAAAATTAACCTTAGAAAAAGGAGATACAAATGATAGTTTATATAATACTATACATGAACGACAAATGTTAATGAATCACATAGATATAATAAAATTACATATCAAATATAGTACGATTAAAATAAGTTATTACACAGAAATTTATAAAATTACAACTACTATAGGATTAAATGATAAACTATGAATATTTAGAATATTGGAGACAAGATATGGAGCAAATAAAATTAATAGAAACACTTATGAAAAAGAATCTACTTGGCTACATAAAAACTAGAAATATGAAACATATAGTATACCTTAAAAATAATATAGAAGAATTAATAAGGTTAAAACAAATAACTAAGGAATGCTATGACATAGCATTTCAACAAACATAAGTTATCCACACTATCCGCACCCCCCTACAATTGGAAGAAGATATAAGCAAATAGGTGAACATTTATATTTAATGTTAGAAAAAGAAGAATTTTTTTTTCTAACATTAAATATAAATGTTATATGTGTTAATTATTAGATATGTGTTAATTATGAGAAATGTTAACTTAATTATTAATATTATTAATTACATTATCTTGTTAACTATGTTGATATTTATTTGTTAAATATGAGAAGATCGTTTAAAAATACACAAGTTTTTAGAGAAATTAAAAGAATTTTAACTAGTTACTACCCAGAATATAAGAAGTTAAATAAAATAAAAGAAAATCCCCCACAGATTAGCTTACTTAATTACCTTAATATCTAGCAATGAGGCAAAATTAATAATTCATTCGAAATTTAGAAGAATAAGATACATACCACCTAATTATGATAAAATCAGATTTCGGTATCCACCAAAATATTATAAAAATTGTACAGATGAATAAATCACAAAAATATAAAGAACTAAAACAAATAATATATGAAAAATGAAAAGAATTAAAAATAAGAAAAGAAATACTACAATATAACATGATTGTTGGAGTATGCCAAAAATCAATAAAAGCACAAAAGGAAGAAATATTATATTTAGAATCACAAATAGATAATCTAGAATACATATATCAATATGATCTATACACTATAAAGTAGATAAAATGAACAAACAAGAATTTATAATAGATGAAAAAACATATGAAAATCATGAAGGATTAAAGATAAGAATAGTATTTTCTAATCTAGGAAGAAGATATAAGAAAATAGGTGAACATTTATATTTAATGTTAGAAAAAGAAGAATTAAAATTAGAAGATAAATTAACAGTCAAGGTAAGAATAGCAAAAGAAAATGAAGAAATAGATAGAAAAAAAGAAATAGATAAAATAAAACAATAGACTACAGAAGAAATATGAAAAATAGAAGAAACTAAAAATAATAGGATTGCTGAATTAGAGAAAGAACTACAAATGCTAAAAGATCTGTATGAAAAAAGACAGAAAGAAAAAAGAAGAAAAAGATAAAGAACAAAAATTATTAATTGAGATAAATCAATTTAAAGAAAAATTAGAAAATAAAGAATTAGAAACTAATGAAATAGAAATAAATACAGTAGATGCTGAAGAAATAGATAATTATGATTCGGAAGATAGTAAAACAAATACAGAAATTTTAACAAATATAGAAAAGCTAGAAATTAATGAAAAACAAGAAGTAATTAATAAAGAAAACTTATAAAATACAAACATGGAAATAAACACTCTTGATAAAAAAGACGATGAAAATATAATACCTAGTACATCAGAAATAAGAAAACCTATATACTATTATAAAGATAAGTTTAAAAGATATAACCTAAAGGATGAATATAACAAATGGACACTAAAACAAATAATTAAAAAAATTATAACTTCTTAGACTTAGATTGTGTAATAGATTGTAATACCCGTGCTTTTTCTTAGCTTGAAAATCATCTCAAGGATGGTAGAACTTGCTTTGAAATAAGAATTCATTATTATACATATGGTATTTCCATAATTTTCACTTTCTATCACGTGGGAAATTGAATAAGCTTTCCATCGATATATAATTTCCCCAAATCCAACACCCGGGCGAAGAGTTAGAGCTTTTTTAGTAAGACAGTGTTTGACTTGAGCCTTCAGCGCGGCGCAGAGATAGCTCAAATGACAATTGTCAATTCCAGTATTGCTCCACAATACTGGCGTATCACGCCAAGAGCTCAATTAGGGAAATTATACTAAAAATTTAACTACGTGTTCAGGGTTAAAAGGGTCAATTCCCCCTATATAAGCTTCCAAACACAGGATTTAGCCCTTATTCATCCAAAATATTGATGTTTTTCTCAAATACTCTTAAGAAATCAAACTAGTGTTTTCATAGAAGGTCCAATTTCAAGAAGGTTTCACCATCAATCTTCATGAAATCATGAACTAAGGTATGCATAGTGTTCATTCATGGGCTCCTTTCGTCCATGAAGTCCAAGAATCCCTTTTCAACTACAAGTTATGGATTTTCTTCATATGTTCATGCTTTGTATGTTCTCTTTCATGTTGATAAATGAGGAATTGATTTCTATTCCATGATTTGATGATAAATTCCATATGGGTTGATTTGTATAGATAAAGATTTACGAAATCTCATGACTAAAACCTTGTATGATGAAATTGGAAGTGAACCATGATGTTTAATTGTTATACCATGATGTTTACATGTACTATGCCTGCCATATGTTTGATAAAATGCCTAGATGAAGAAAATTATCCTAACTAGCATGATATCATGAAAATCCCCATAAATGTACAAGCTTATGCCTATTAGACGTTTGATGAAATACTTCAATAAACGTATTGTGGTGATTATCATGTGTTCAAGAATATCAAGTCATGCCAATTTTCTTCCATCGAGTCCTGGGGGTACTTGTACCCGAAATATTAGCTGTGTACCTAGATCCATGTCATGTTTTTACGATACTCTCAGTCAAGCCATGAATTCTTAGACTTCAGATAGTCTTATGACTTGGAAAAAATCTCCATGATCTCATGACTCAATCAGTTGTCAGATATCAGTAGTAACTCAGTAACGTCAGCCACGAAAATTCAGTAACTCAGTCCATGCTCAGTTCAGTTCAGTAAATCATGTTCAGTGACCATTCAGATAAGAGTTGGAATTAGCACCTAGAGAACCCAGGGATGAGGACTCACCTATTATATGAGGGTGTGATTCCTAGAAGCAATCCTTGTGTTCCAGAACTATGTAGCCAGCATAAGTTGAGACATCATAGCCTTCTATATGAGGGTAGATGAGGTGGCTTAACCTATTATGTGAGGGTTCCCACAGTTCTCGCTAGAATTACCTGTTATATGAGGGTTACTTACATGTTGTCCTTACCAGTGACGCGGTATTGACACCCTTCCAATCAGGGCATAAATTGGAACCCAGCTCAGCTATTATAGCACTTTTGGGGCATGTCAGTTAGATACTACTTCCCATAATTTCATGTTACAAAATCAGGACTATCAGATACAGTCAATCAGTTTCAGTAATAGAACTCAGATAGTTCTTCAAATTTTAAGGCTGTCAGATACAGTCAACTCAGATACAGTACGAAACTCAGATAGTTCCATTAGATTCAGGACTGTCAGCTATATTTACCTATGTTATCAGTATTATTCAGATATAGTCCTTCATGTTATCAGTTATATCAGTTACTAGCATGTCACATTATCAGTATACAAACTCAGAAATAACAAAATCACATTGTCAGTTACAGTTACGTATTTATGCGTGTATTCTCTCATTTACGTTAGACAGTCAATTAGCATTATTCATGCATGTGAACCATTGCATATAGCCTACCTCACATGTATACTCAGTACATATGTACTGATGCATTTGTTCTATGGTGCTTTCTTTTTATGTTACACCATAGGTCCAGAGACACGAGTTCTAGATCAGCAGTAGATTCCAGATTCAACAGTCAGAGTAGAAGTGAGTCCTCATCCTTCGAGGACATAATGATTTTCTAGTATCTCATTGATTAGCTTATTAGTTGGAGTTAGTTGGGGATATGTCTTATCAACTACTTATTCATATTCTTCAGACAGTAGAGGCTTTCAAACTAAATGCAGACTAGATACAGACTATCATGTTCAGACTTTAGTATTTTTAGTTTTGTTTTGGGTATTCTATTACCCCACACAGATGTTATATCATTCAGTTATGTTCATGATCGAACCTTATGGACTTTTAGTGCATGTTTCCACATTATTAAGTTATCTTATGCATTATACAGGTACAGATATCAGTTATGGGTTAGCTTGTGGTCCCTCGGGGTCATGAGCACTGTGTAGCATTCCGGTTCAGTAAATTGGGTCGTTACAATCTTGGTATCAGAGCCAAGTTCAATAGAGTCCTAAGAAGTCTGAAAGTCGCATCTAGTAGAGTCTTGTACATGGGTGTGTTGCACACCACATTTATGTGCAAGAGGCTATGAGATGTTTTAAGAATAGTTTCCCCTCTTTCAGTATTCATGTAGTGCCTGTGAGCATAATTACAAGTCCGTCTCTCATTCTAATCCGCTTCTTCTCTTTATTTTAGAACATGTCTCCTAAGAAAAGAAATCAGTCAGCCCCTCAGCCCGAAGAACCTTTGGGCGATCACGTTTCTCATGCAGAGTTCAGTACCGCATTTACCACTCTTGCTCAATTAGTCGCTACTCATAATAAATGGCCAACAGTCATTCTGTCCAACCCAATGGCCAACTCAGCCGCAGCTAGAATTTGGGACTTCACCCGAATGAATCCTCCAATCTTTCTCGGGTCTAAGGTAGATGAAGACCCTCAGGAATTCTTAGATCAAGTTCAAAAAGTGACAGATACCATGGGGTAAACTACTGTTGAGAGTAATGAGCTAGTTGCATATCAGTTGCAGGATGTGGCTCATGCTTGGTTCAAATAGTAGAAGTTCGAAAGATCAGATGATGCAGGTCCTATAGAGCTAGAGGAGTTTGTCACTACTTTCTTAGACAGATTCTTTCCCCAAAATCTTAGAGAAGCCAAGGTTCTAGAGTTCATCAACCTCCGGCAGGGCAATATGACAGTGAAAGAGTATTTTTTTAAGTTTACTCAATTAGACAGGTATGCCCCTTATATGGTTGCAGACAGTATATCCAAGATGAGTAAGTTCGCTTCAGGGGTGAATAACATCGTGGTTAATGAGTACAGATCTGCCATGCTAAATAGTGACATGACCTTAACCAGGCTTATGACTCATGCTCAGCAGATAGAAGAGCAGAAAATTAAGAAGAGGGAAAAATAGAATAAGAAAGCTAGGACAGGTAGCTTCAATTTTAGTTAGCCTAAATCAGAAGGAGGACACTGTTCTCAGTTTCGTCCTAAGTCATCAGTTCCATCTCTCTCTACAGCCAGTGCTCCAGTTCCTAAGTTCAGAGAGGGTAAAAAAGATAGAGCACCAGGCTCTAAGACCCAGGGCAGTGTTAGTAGTGCCCACACCTATCCCTTTGCTAGACTTATGGTAAACACTATCAAGGTGTGTGTAGAGCAGGTAGTGGCATTTGTTTTGGTTGTGTCAAGCCAGGCCATAGAGTTAGATACTGTCTGCAGCCAGGTCCTCAGGGTTAACATAATCGCTCTTCAACTTAGTTCAGTCGCCCAAATCAGCAGGGTGCCACTTCCAGTGCTACTAGCGGGCAACGCCCAAATCGTCTCTATGCTCTTCAAACTCGACACGATCAGGAAAGTTCTCCTGATGTAGTTACTGGTACATTATAGATCTTTTATGTGCATATTTATGCTTTGCTAGATGCAGGAGCTTCTTTGTCTTTTGTACTCCTTATATAGCAGTTGATCTCAGAATCAGTCCCAAAATTCTAGCAGAGCCCTTTTTAGTCTCTACCCCATTGGGTAAAACCATCATAGCCCGACGGGTATACAGGAACTGCCCGGTTATGATATTTCAGAAAGTTACTTCAGCAGACTTAGTCGATTTAAAGATGACTAATTTTGATATTATTCTCGGTATGGATTGACTTCATTCCTACTATGCCACAGTCGACTGTAGAAATAGAATAGTTTGGTTTCAATTCCCAAATGAACTCGTCCTAGAGTGGAAGGGTAGTGTATCCGCTTTCAGTGGTCAGCTTGTTTCCTACCTTCGGGCAAGGAAATTGATATCTAAGGGATGTGTTTATCATCTAGTTCATGTTAGATATTCCAGTTCTGAGGCTCCCAGTCTTGAATCAGTCCCAGTAGTGAATGAATATTCAGATGTCTTTCCCGAAGATCTTCCAGGAATTCCTCTCGAAAGAGAAATAGACTTGGGTATTGATCTTTTTTCAGACACTCAGCCTATCTCTATTCTGCCATACAGAATAGCACCAGCAGAACTCAAGAAACTAAAAGAACAGTTGAATGATCTCTTAGATAAGGGATTCATCAGACCCAATATTTCCCCATAGGGTGCACCAGTCTTATTCGTGCACAAGAAAGATGGTTCATTCAGAATATGTATAGATTACCGTCAACTTAATAAGGTTACGATCAAGAAAAAGTATCCTCTTCCCAGAATCAATGACTTGTTTGACCAATTTCAGAGTGCCAGTTATTTCTCTAAGATAGACCTCAGATCTGACTATCATTAGCTCAGAGTTAGAGAATGTGACATCCCGAAGACAGCTTTCCATATGCGGTATGGTCACTTCAAATTTCTAGTCATGTTATTTGGTCATAGCCTATTCCTCCAGACAGCCTAAACCCTATGAGAAGAATTATCCTACTCATGATCTTGAATTAGCAGCCGTAGAATTTGCCTTAAAGATTTGGAGGCATTATTTATACAGTGTTCATGTAGATGTCTTCACAGATCACACGAGTCTTCAGTATGTCTTTTCTCAGAAAGATCTCAATCTTCGTCAGAGAAGGTGGTTAGAGCTCTTGAAAGACTACGACATGAGTGTCCTCTATCATCCGGGCAAGGCCAATGTAGTGGCCGACACTCTCAGTAGACTCTCTATGGGTAGTGTTTCTCATGTTAAGGATAGTAAGAAGAAGTTAGCTCAAGAAATACGCCAGCCTACTAGACTAGGTGTTCGCTTAGTCGACTCTTCAGAGGGTGGTGTATGTGTTCACAGTAGTTCAGAATCATCTCTAGTTTTTTAGGTGAAAAAAAGCAAGATAGGGATCCCGACCTTGTCAAGTTAAAAGAGTTAGTTTAGGATCGAAAAATAGAGGTTTTCTCCTTAAGGGGGGGTGGTTTTCTTCGTTGTTAGGGTCTTCTTTTTGTTCCAGACGTAGATGACATAAGGCAGCGAATTCTTACAGAAGTGCATGGTGTGCGCTACTCTATTCATCTAGGGTCCACAAAGATTTACCGTGACTTATGGGAAATCTATTGGTGGAGTGGGATGTAGAGAGACATTACAGAGTTTGTGGCTAAGTGCTCTACATATCAGCAAGTTGAGATAGATCATCAGAAGCCTAGTGGTCCTATGCAGGAGTTCGGTATTCCTACCTTGAAGTGGTAAGTTGGGAACATGGACTTTGTGATGAGTTTTCCTCAAACTCGTCATCAGTATGATTCAGTTTGGGTCATTGTAGACAGGATGACCAAATCAGCTCATTTCCTTCCGGTTCATACCTCTTATTCAACCAAGGATTACGCCAAACTATACATCAAGGAGTTGTTCAGATTGTATGGTTTTCTGTTATCTATTATCTCGGACAGAGGTACTCAGTTCACCTCTCATTTCTGGAAAGCATTCCAAAAGGGTCTTGGTACCCAAATTTATCTCAGTACAGCCTTTCATCCTTAGATAGATAGTCATGCAGAAAGGACCATTCAGAAAGTAGAACATATGCTAAGGGTGTGTGCAATTAATTTCAAGGGTTGGGATGACCACTTGCCTTTGATTGAGTTTGCATACAACAAAAACTATCATTCCAGTATTCAGTTGGCTCCATTCAAAGCTCTCTATGGTAGGATATGTAGATCTATGATTGGTTGGTTCAAAGTTAGCGAGGCCTCAGTCATAGGGCCTGACTTAGTATTCGACGCCTTAGAGAAAGTCCAGTTAATTAGAGAAAGACTCTGGGCTGCTTAGAGCCGACAGAAGTCATATGCAAATGTTCGTAGAAAAGATCTCGAGTTTGATATTGGTGATCATGTCTGCCTCAAGATCTCTCCTATGAAGGGAGTGAAGAGATTAGGCAAGAAGGGAAAACTCAGTCCCCGATATGTCGGTCCCTTCAAGATTCTCAGTCGATTCGGCAAGGTAACTTATGAGCTCGAATTGCCTTCAGATCTAGCCTCAGTTCATCTAGTCTTTCATGTCTCTTTGCTCAAGAAGTGTATAGGTGACCCATCAGTCGTAGTCCTTATTCAGAGCATAGATGTTCAGAACTACCTCTCTTATGAAGATATTCTAGTTGAAATCTTAGACTATCAGACTCATAGATTGAGGAACAAAAAATTCCCTCTGGTTAAAGTTCTTTGACGAAATTAGTCTGTTGAGGGAGCTACTTGGGAAATAGAAGCAAATATGCGTACCAAGAATCCTCACCTCTTCCCCGCCAACTCAGATCAAGCTCAAGGTTACAGTTCTCCTTAAGCTTACTTAGTTTCATGATTAGTGTACATCACTAACTTAGTATTCAGTCTCATGCTCATGTTTCCATGATAAGCTTGGATCAAGTACCACCGTATATTCAGTCATGCATTCATGTATCAGATCAGTTATATAGTTATGCATCAGACATGCATTCTCATTGTGAGAAAACTTAGTTCTTCAGAACTTTCAGTTATGCATTTATGAATCAGTTACGCATGCATCAGATATGCATATTCAGTATGTTATGTTTAGCTTGTCAGTCACGTCCTTCATGAGATCATGTTCAGCTAATTATTTCCCCTCTCAGTTAGTCTCATTCGAGGATGAATGTTCTCAAGGGGGAGATATTGTAATACCCATGGTTTTTCTTAGCTTGAAAATCATCTCAAGGATGTTAGAACTTTCTTTGAAATAAGAATTCATTCTTATACATATGTTATTTCCATAATTTTCACTTTCTATCACGTGGAAAATTGAATAAGCTTTCCATCGATATATAATTTGCCCAAATCCAACACACGGGCGAAGAGTTAGAGCCTTTTTAGAGAGACAGTGTTTGACTTGAACCTTCAACACGTCATGGAGATAGATCAAATGGAAATTGTCAGTTTCCAGTGTTGCTCTACGATACTGGCGCGTCGTGCCAAACTTCCAGGTCATAGACAAGGAGGCAACATGATAGCTTCACGTCGCTCCACCGTGCAGTTTCCCAATTGTCAATTTCCAGTGACACGACGCGATAACATCGCGTCGCGCCAAGGGCCCAATTCGAGAAATTTTACTAAAAATTTAATTACGTGTTCAGGGTTAAAAGAGTCAATTTTTCCCCCTATATAAGCTTCCAAACATGGAATTTAGCCCTTATTCATCCAAAATATTAATGTTTTTGTTAAATACTCTTAAGAACTAAAGCTAGGGTTTTCATAGAAGGTCCAATTTCAAGAAGGTTTCACCATTAATCTTCACAAAATCATGAACTAAGGTATGCATAGTGTTCATTCATGGGCTCCTTTCATCCATGAAGTCCAAGAATCCCTTTTCAACTACAAGTTATGGATTTTCTTCATGTGTTCATGCTTTGTATGTTCTCTTTCATGTTGATAAATGAGGAATTAATTTCTATTCCATGATTTGATGATAAATTCCATGTGGGTTGATTAGTATAGATAAAGATTTACTAAATCTCATGACTAAAACCTTGTATGATGAAATTAGAAGTGAACCATGATGTTTAATTGCTATACCATGATGTTTACATGTACGATGCCTGCCATATGTTTGATAAAATGCCTAGATGAAGGAAATTTGCCTAACTAGCATGATACCATGAAAATCCCCATAAATGTAAAAGCTTATGCCTATTAGATATTTGATGAAATGCTTCAATAAACGTATTGTGGTGATTATCATGTGTTCAAGAAAATCAAGTTATGTCGGTTTCCTTCCATTGAGTCCTGGGGGTACTTGTACCCAAAATATTAGTTGTGTGCCTAGATCTATGTCATGTTTTCACGATACTCTCAGTCAAGCTATGAACTCTTAGACTTCAGATAGTCTTATGACTCAGGAAAAATCTCCATGATCTCATGACTCAGTTAGTTGTCAGATATCAGTAGTATTCCATCAACCATGGAAATTTAGTAACTCAGTCCATGCTCAGTTCAGTTCAGTAAATCATGTTTAGTGTCCATTTAGATGGGAGTAGGAGTTAGCATCAAGAGAACCCAAGGATGGGGACTCACCTATTCTACGAGGGTGTGATTCCTAGAAGCAATCCTTGCGTTCCAGAATTATGTAGCCAGCATAGGTTGAGACATTGTAACCTGCTATATGAGGGTATATGAGGTGGCTTAACCTATTTTATGAGGGTTCCCACTGTTCTCACTAGAGTTACCTATTATATGAGGGTTATTCACATGTTGTCCTTACTAGTGGTGCGGTATTGACACCCTTCCAATCAAGGCATAGATTGGACCCCAGCTCTGTTATTATAGCACCTTTAGGTTATGTCGGTTAGATACTACTTCCCATAGTTTCATGTTACAGAATCAGGACTATCAGATACAGTCAATTAGTCTCAGTAATAGAACTCAGATAGTTCTTCAGATTTCAGGACTGTCAGATACAGTACGGAACTCAGATAGTTCCATCAGATTCAGGACTGTCCGCTATAGTCACCCATGTTATCAGTATTATTCATATATAGTCCTTCATGTTATCAGTCAAATGCTATTCTTCGAATAATCTACTATTTTTATATCCTTAAGTATATACAAAACAAGTATTTTAAATTTATCTATCATCTCATCAGATAAGTAAATATTCATTCTTCATATGATGCTATTTTTAAAATATTCCCTCCAATCATATACATAACAAAATATGGTCATCTTAGATCACTATATACTAGATTAATCTTAAATAACATATTTTTTTGTCACTATTAACACGATAATCTGGATACTTTTTCCCTAAACAATACCTCCACTCTTGTTACTCCCCCATCACGGCTTCTTTGCCTCACCAGTTTCACCTTTAGGATAGCATAGTTCTTGGAAATTTTTCTCCTTTTCCACTTTGCGAATAAACTTCTTAATGTGCTATTCTTTGAATAATTCTACAATAAAGTAACTAACATGAACTTATTTTATTATATCATGATTGTCAGGAATTTATGAATTTAGCTATTCATAATTATAAATGAAAATACCTGTTCTGGTAGAATTGATAAATTTGTGCTTTGCTCATCCATAGCTTTTGCTTAAAAATATATCTGTTTTTATTAAATAGTCAAAAGTTTCTGTGTACAAGAGAGAAGGCTTGCTTTCAACACATGAAAGTCTTTCTTTAGATTATCGTATGGCTTACATATTTATAATCCTAAAAGATGAAAATGCGTAAACTATTTACACTATTTCTAACTTTACATCTGTCAAAAAAGTAAAAGACTAACAATGATCCTAACTTTACATTTTTCAAAAAAGTGAAAAACAAATAATGGCAAGTTCCAAAAAAACTAAGAAAAGTCAAAAATAGTAAAGACTAATAATGTTACACAATTATTTACGTATCTTAAGTCAAAAATACTATTCATATGTCATTGTTATGTCATTTTCATAGCTTGTTTCTTTGTTCTTTTTATTTCTCCATTGCTTCGTTGCTATCTTTTTATCTTTCAGTTGGCGTCCTTATCTTCTTTTATTCTAGTTGAACTTCAGGGATCACATTATTTTCTCTATGGCATTTTGAGCATTGGTGGTCTTGATATTTTTGTCCTATTAATTTGCAATATCTGATTAATAATTTTTCTAAAATAAATTGCTTTTTAATTGCCCTTGTAGATGGTTGTTTTTCTATATTGAGCAACTTCATAATCAATTGTTTAACTTCTTCTATATCAGACTGTCGTAGCTGCCTTGAATTTGAATAGATCATTAATTGGTCTCTCGAATGATAACTCTATATGGGATTTCCATTGATATAATTGTTTGCTAGTTCTTGAATAATTGTAGTTATTCCTATAGTTCGCTTATTTTCATAAAAATCAGGTATCTCAACTTTAGGTATCTTTGGTTGTTGAACAATATCTTCTGGTATAATTGTAACACCCCGCATTTCGGGCTAGAATGAAAACCATCTTTTCTACGTGTAGATGTTTCAAAGGCCATAAATCCTATGCTAATTTGGTATGTTAATCAATTATGTAGTGTGGGAACCTATTTGACAATGAATTGAGATCATAGAGATCCCCTAACTCAAGGTCAAGTTGAAAGCTTTCCTATCGTTCGAGTTTTAGCGAGCGTCGAAACTTGAGTCGACTTCAATCAATCATACCTACTTGTATATGATGAATTGGGTGGCCTATTATATATCAAATGAAATCTCTTCGAATTATCTTTCCAACGATACCAATTTTGCCTAAATCCGATACCGAAGCAAAAATTTATGCCCATTTTACTCCAGCATGTCAGCCTGGAAAATTAAGTGACGACATTCATGATAACTTATCACAAGTGTGATGACTTATCACGAATGTCGTCAGCCTTAGGCAGAATCCAGCCCCCAGTGATGACATTTCTGATAATTATCACAAGTGTGATGACTTATCACGAATGTCGTCAGCCTTAGGCAGAAATCCATTAATTCCAGCCCACCCATGACGATATTTGTGACGACTTATCACAAGTCTGACGGACTATCACAAATGTTGTTAGCCTTAGATTTTGAGCAACTGGGAAGCGATTTAGTAAGGGTATTTTGGTCCTTTTCCTTCACTTCCCACGACTTATAACCCTCAAGGAGCATATTATCTTCCATTCTTTTTGGCTAAACATCTCAAAATTCTCTGCACACCTTCAACCACAAGGTTAGGGTTTCAATATAAAAACCCAATTATCTAGATATTCCACCGTGAGAATTCGATAATTCTTGTATATTTGAATTCCCCGTTAAGAGGGCTACGAGGGACACCCAATAGTTTATGAATAACCTTCCGGAATTTTTGAAGTCATCCAAAAGCTCCAAGTTTAAGGTATGTGGTTTTGAACAAGAACACCCTTTTGTTCTTGTGCCCAAAGTTACATATTTTCGTAAAGTATTTCGTAAACTCATGGAGAATTCCTATCATGTTATTATATTATGAGTTTTATGAAACTATGTCTTACCCAAGCTTTGAGTTGTAATATTATTATGCATATTAATGTTTCAAAATGTCAATTTATGGTTTAAGTTGCATAATTCAACATCTATATCATGTTTTGAGAATTTCAGGTCCTATTGTTGTGAATTGAATCTTATAGTTAAAGCATGAGTTTGAGAATGAGATGTTAGTGATTTTTAAATAATATCAAGAAGTGAGTTTTGATTGTAAGTTAAGATATAAATCCAAATTCTTGAGTTTGAAGTAAAGGGGATGCATTTTGGCTTCCATTATATATATATATATATATATATATATATATATATATATATATTATTAAATTATTTTAAGGTGGATTTTCTAAAGTTTTGAGCTAAGTAAGGGAGTAGTATTTAGCACCGAGTTGGGCATGATTCCGAGGTCTCATTTTCCAAAACTACGTGCCCCCGTAGGTTCTTAATATACCCCAAGTGGGTTAAGATAGTGATCACTAAAGTTAAGGTTCTATCCGATGCCAAGGATAGAACAGCTCTCCCCAACGTGGGTAAGACGTTGGACTCCATATAGCTCACATAGTTTATGTCGGTTAGAAGAAACTCCCAAAGTAGTCCCCCACTCTATCTAAGATACAAGTATATGTATTTTGAAAGCTATGAGTCTAAGATTTCTAAGGCTCTCAAGTGTCAAAATCTTTAAGTTTTCAAAAAAGTTCCTAGTTTTCATGAGATTAAAGTGTATGCTCTGAATCCTTTTGATTCAAGGGTTTGAGCCAGATAGACAGTTTGAGTAGTTTTTTATTTTCCTATTTCAGTCGTATTGAGTTGGGATAGTTGGGAGTCATGACTCGGCTATCTAAAGTCAGTACTAGTATAGGCTTCATAAACAGTCAGTAGAGTTAATGTATTCAGTTTCAATTTTATTTTGGTGAAAGCAGAGTTATAATCTTGTAAAGTTCAGATTTGTATTAATCAAGTTCAGAAAAATTTTATGTTCTCGCTAATTTTATACAGATTTAAGCATTTTATTCATTTGCTTATGAGTTATGCCAGTAGAAAGGTTATCTTGGGGTCACTTGTGACCCTAAGCACCGTGTGACATCTCGGGACCCAATTTTGGGGCGTTACAAACTTGGTACCAGAGCACAGAGTTTAAGAGTCCTAGGGTGTCTGTGAAGCTGTGTCTAGTAGAGTCTTGTGGAATGACACAGAGACGTCTGTACTTTTCTTCGAGAGGCTACAAGGCACTTAGGAAATATCTTCATTCTTTCAAGTCTCAGATCGTGCTATAGAAAAGTTCTTTAAGAAACTTATACAGATTCTCATCATACTCTATCTGAGCCATCTCTGCCTTATTTTTAAGGTATAAAAAATAGTCATGCTTAAATCTTTACAGATAGTGCTTTCTCAGACAGTCTCCACAGATAGGTATTGGATTGTAAGAGAGCTAGAAAGTATTCCATCGGTGCTTTTGAGTTCCAATGATTGAAGTGTTTTATTCATGATTCATAAAAGTTGTGCACTAAGCCCAAGTCAGATGTACTTCCAGATTCCTCCTCAGAATCTATAATGTAAAGCTATACTTCCCTATCCATGTATTATTCTTGAGATAGCATGATTAGTAAGTTCCAGTTCCTCCCCAGATAACGCTCTCAGATTATCTAGCAAGAAGCTTCAAAAGTCATACAAAAAGGCTTGAGAGTAGCATTCTAGTGTGCTATAAGTCTCTCAATATCAGAGTTATGTCCTCTCTCTTATGAGTCATACAAGTAAGACATAATAAGATGTGTATTCTTAGATTAGTAAACATTATGTGTCAAGTTTCTATCTCTTGTAACCTTGTTATCATTGTTTTGTTAAAAAATCAAAGTCTAGTGAAGCCGTGTGAGGACTATTTCGATTCACTAGCAACTTGTTGTGCATCTTGTTATTTTTGTGTTGGTTGAAACTGAGGGTTTAGAGGTGTAGTGACAAGAAAAGTGTTAAGGGCAATTCACTAACTATATGTATAGCCGAATCTTGTGCATATGATTAAGTTAGTAATGAAGTGATATGTCCTTGTGTGTTAGTTTAGTAAAAGGTAAAGAAGAAGTTATTAGTGAGGGTGAATTTTTGGTTGCTTAAAGTATGAAAAGAGTTGTTGATGATATTTATTGTGTTAGGAAAGTATAGGTTATTGATGAGAGTACTTGGTGGATGAGCGTTGTTAATTTAGACTTTCCTGAGATTTGCAAGAGGAAGTTTAGTTAAAACTTATAGAGCTATGAAAGAAGTTTAGGTATATAGATAGTTGGATAGTAATGATGTGTAGAAGGAGGATGTGGTAATGGATTGTAAATAAGATAGTCCATATGATTATGATCGATTATCGTTATTATGAGGTTCAAGTGGACTAGTTATTCTTGATGTTTTATTCTATATCTTCCAAGTGAGAACAACACTATGTATTAAGTTTGAACAATTGGTGGTCATGAAGGTATGTGATGATTTCTTGGCTAATAATACAGGTTATAGGGAAGTGATATAATAGGCTTGAACAGTGTATGCAAGAGCATAAGTTTACTTGATTCGTAATCAAGTTTGATGTGGTATGTATGATGCAGAAGTACGCCCAAGGTGCTATGGGGATGCATTTTTTTTTTTTAGGATTATTGCATGTTGTGGGGTCAGTAGTACCGTTGATATGCTAGGTGGAGAAAGACTAGTTAGATAATGAGTAATGTTCTTGATAGCTAAGTTAAGGGTTTGACTGAAGATGTTGAGCACTTTTAAGTATGAATGTGATTCTCATGGTTTAGAAACATAAGTTTACAAGCGTGATATTGGTGGATTATGACAGAAGTTGTATGGTCCATCAAAGGTTTGGAGATACCCATGTTAAGCGTTAGAATCTAAGTTTGAAATGGCAAAGATTTAGCTAATAGGAATAAGAGTTGAAGCACTAGATGGTGTGCACTCCAACTATGGGGATGCTCATGAAGATTCAAAGTTAGTAAGTGTTCAAGTGTTATATAATGACTATTGGGGCTATAGAAAGATAGGGTGTAGCTCAGAAGTGTGTATTAGAAGTTGGTTTTACGCTTTCAGGTGTAGTCATTCGGGTTAAGTTCTTTTGTTCATGTGCGTTGCTATATCCCAGACTCTAGAGTAAAGTGATTGTAGTTAGACTAGATTTTATATAGTGGTTCACAGCCTTAGAGTGATGGCTTACATCTAAGGGGGAGATGATAGAACAAGTAACCAAGTCAAGCCTTCAGATTCTAGTAGATGTACCAGTAAGTTGTAGAATAGCTGTGAGAAAGATTAATGATTAACCCAATCTTATTTCAGTATTTTCAGTTGTCCCAATACCTACTCATGCCTTACGTTTAGTTCCATGATCTTAATTTATGTTCATGCATATGAGGGAGAATTATGTACTCTCCTAGTTCCCAAAAAATAAGGAGTTCCAGTTCTTTCAGCTGTTGGAATCACATTCCATAAGTTATGAACTCCAAATTCAGGTCATGCAGCTCATGGCTCATGTACTCAAGCTTTACAGTATGTTCAGTCCAAGTACTCAAGCAATACTTTTAATGATCAGCGAAATTCAGATTTATATCTTGCATGTCCTCAGATCATACTTTTTTGATACATCCATGATACTATATATTCTATTCCTAAAGCCTCAGTTGAGTGTCAAGTTATTCATAGTATCCCCTCATATTTTGGACCCTCATGTTCTAACCTTCTATTACCTTTCCTTCGGTCAAGATAGTGATGATAATCAGTTGTCTGGATGGGAGAGAGTAAACATTTATTATTACTGGAAGATCGTTGTATGCTTATTTTAGCTAAGGCAGTAAAGTGTGAAGTAAGATTGAAGCCAAGTGTTTAATACCCGTCATGGTTAGTCGAAGTTTTATATGAGATGTTTGGGTAGTTGAAATCTTATGTATGTCTTCTTAGGAGTAGTGCATAGAAGTTGTTTTTGATAGAGATTTGTAAGTTGTGACAAAAGTATTTTAGGGGAGTGTAGTTAGAAGTGCATATGTGGTTATAGAAGTAAGGCTTGAACATCATGTTTGTATATTTAGATGAATGAATTGCACATTAGTAAAATGTCTAGTACGAGGTTGAATGTGGTTGTTGGAGTAGTAATGAGGATTTTCATGAGATGAGAAGTTGTGAAGTGCAGGGTGTGTTGTATTACGGTTCATACTAGTTGTACAGTGTTATATGGTGTACCTTATGATTGTGGGTTAGGCTTGAAGATGGTGAGGGAATTTAGTTCAGTTTAGACATGAGTAGAAGGAAATATCAATGGCCTTGTTAGAATTAGAAGATGAATCAATAAGTATGGTTCTTAAGGTAAAAGATTAGTTGACAGAATATTTTAGAAGTGTGTCTAAGTTTTAAGTAAGGTGTTGTATTACCTAAAGCCTAGTAAATTCTACCCCAGTATACGATTCAAAGGTCTATGATTCCAAGCTATGGAATTGTAGAAATATTGTAATCCCTTATTCAGATGTCTTGTTCAGATCTTGGCCAAAATTCTTGGCTCATTCAAATCGTTAGAACTCCCTAGAGGGGTGTTGAAGAAACCCTCCACTTGAGCATGAGTATCTAGTATGATTCAGTTTGGATAGACAGCAGTTCAGTTTAACAATCAGGCACATAGATTTCTATGGATTTCCATTTTTTGAACCAGCCTAGTTTTACTACCTGAAGTTTCATAAGTACGGTCATTCCGAAATAGTTTTGCAATTGCGAATTCATCTCAGTATATGTATCAGGCATCAGTTTTAGAATTCGGATATCTAGTCATGATTTAATTCAGAAGTATTTATCGAACGATCTTCATTTTCCAAGTATTCCAGCTCAGAAACTGTGATACCCATTGTGTGATCTTAGCCTTGATTTCTCATGATTTGTGCATGCATAAACTATCACCTCACAGTCTATAAGTACGATCGCACCATGAGCACATCAAGCAAATTCTAAACCCTCAACATGAATCAGCTCTTCAAAAATAAGTAAAAAGGGCAAGTTAGCTCAGATTCAGATGAAGGTAACAGTCTTCCGTCATTCAACTCCTCTCTAATCAAAGATTCAGTTAGATAGCTATTCTTATCATGAGTATATGCATTCATCGAAGTATGATAAAGTTTAGAAAGATATAGATTCAGTTTAATAAGTTATTTCAACTGTGTATCCTCAGTTTTCTTTGTATTCTTAACCTAAAGAGCAACATTTGGGGACGAATGATCCTAAGGGGGAGTTATTGTAACACCCCGCATTTCGGGCTAGAAAAAAACTATGTTTTCTACGAGTAGATGCCATAAATCCTATGAAAATTTGGTATGTTAATCAATTATGTAGTGTGGAAACCTATTTGATCATGAATTGAGATCATAGAGATCCCCTAACTCAAGGTCAAGTTGAAAGCTTTTCTATCGTTCGAGTTTTAGTGAGCGTCGAAACTTGAGTCGAATTTAATCAACCATAACTCCTTGTATATGATGAAATGTGTGGAATACTATATATCAAATGAAAGCTCTTCGAATTATCTTTCCAACAATACCAATTTCAGCTAAATCCGATACTGGAACAAAAAGTTATGTCCATTTTACTCCAGCATGTCAGCCTGAAAAACTGAGTGACGACATTCTTGATAACTTATCACAAGTGCGACGACTTATCACGAATGTCGTCAGCCTTAGGCAGAATCCATCCCCCAGTGATGACATTTCTGATAAGTTATCACAAGTGTGACAACTTATCATAAATGTCGTCAGCCTTAGGCAGAATCCAACCCCCAGTGACGACTTTTCTGATAAGTTTTCACAAGTGTGACGACTTATCATGAATGTCGTCAGCCTTAGGAAGAAATCCATCAATTCCAACCCCCCGTGATGATATTTGTGACGACTTATCATAAGTCTGACGGCCTATCACAAATGTCGTCAGCCTTAGATTATCAGCAACTGGGAAGCGGTTTGGTAAGGGTATTTTGGTTTTTTTCCTTCACTTCTCACGACTTATAACCCTCAAGAAGCGTATTATCTTCCAATCTCTTTAGTTAAACATCTCAAAATTCTCTGCACACCTTCAACCACAAGGTTAGGGTTTCAACATAAAAACTCAATTATCTAAAGATTCCATCGTGAGAATTCGATAATTCTTGCATATTTGAATTTCCCGTTAAGAGGGATACGAGGGACACCCAATAGTTCTTGAATAACCTTCCGGAATTTTTGAAGTCATCCAAAAGCTCTAATCTTAAGGTATGTGGTTTTGAACAAGAACACCCTTTTGTTCTTGTGCCCAAAAGTTACATATTTTCGTAAAGTATTTCGTAAACTCATGGAGAATTCCTATCATGTTATTATATTGTGAGTTTTATGAAACTATGTCTTACCCAAGCTTTGAGTTGTAATATTATTATGCATATTAATGTTTTAAATTGTCAATTTATGATTTAAGTTGCATAATTCAATGTCTATATCATGTTTTGAGAATTTCAAGTCCTATTGTTGTGAATTGAACCTTATAGTTAAAGCATGAGTTTGAGAATGAGATGTTAGTGATTTTTAATGAATATCAAGAAGTGAGTTTTGATTGTAATTAAGATATAAATCCAAATTCTTGAGTTTGAAGTAAAGGGGATACATTTTGGCTCCCATTATATATATATATATATATATATATATATTGTTGAATTGTTTTAAGGTGGATTTTCTAAAGTTCTGAGCTAAGTAAAAGAGTAGTATTTAGCACCGAGTTAGGCGTGATTCCGAGGTCTCATTCCCCAGAACTACGTGCCCCCGTAGGTTCTTGATATACCCCAAGTGGGTTAAGATAGTGATCACTAAAGTTAAGGTTCTATCCAATGGCAAGGATAGAACAGCTCTCCCCAACGTGGGTAAGACGTTGGACTCCATGTAGCTCACATGACTTATGTCGGTTAGAAGAAACTCCCAAAGTAGTCCCCCACTCTATCTAAGATACAAGTATATGTATTTTGAAAGCTATGAGTCCAAGATTTCTAAGGCTCTCAAGTGTCAAAGTCTTTAAGTTTTCAAAAAAGTTCCTAGTTTTCATGAGATTAAAGTGTATGCTCTGAATCCTTTTGATTCAAGGGTTTTAGCCAGATACACAGTTTGAGTAGTTCTTTATTTTCCTATTTCAGTCGTATTGAGTTGGGATAGTTGGGAGTCATGACCCGACTATCTAAAGTCAGTACTAGTAGAGGCTTCATAGACAGTCAGTAGAGTTAATGTATTCAGTTTCAGTTTTATTTTGGTGAAAGCAGAGTTGTAATCTTGTAAAGTTCAGATTTGTATTGATCAAGTTTAGAAAAGTTTTATGTTCTCACTGATTTTATACAGATTTAAGAATTTTATTTAGTTGCTTATGAGTTATGCCAGTAGAAGGGTTAGCTTGGGGTCACTTGTGACCCTAAGCACCGTGTGACGTCTCGAGACCCGATTTTGGGGAGTTATAATAATCATATCTCTGGTAAATCCTATTTTTACAACTTGTATAACTGGTTTGATTTCGTCATTTAATATCTCTGCTGGTGCAGTATAAAACTTTATAAAAAATAGATTTCCTTTGATATTTTCATATAAGTGGCGAATGCTCTATATAATTCTGGTATAGCTGTTAGTTCATCTCCTTCTTGGGTATATATTGTATTTAATAGTCCATAACTGAAACAGGTTTTAACTAAATTTGGGTTAGGTTTTGGTAATGCGATTAACTTGTTGTAACCTTGTAGTTTTTGGGTTATATAGTCTGAGTTTGGTTCTTGGATATTTGTGGCTTTAGGTCTAAGGTTTAGGTGACTCTGTATTTTGTGGATATTTTCTATGTATGATCGAGTTATATGGTTATAGGCTTTTTTATCTTGGTTTAAACTTTCTCGATATGTGGTAGTTTGTGGGGTTTGAACAAGGGGTCCTTTTGTGTTTTTGGTATAAATGGTTTTTCAAATATCTTGTTCATGTTCTGATATCTTTGTCCACTAACTCCTTTTCTTGTACCTGCAGTTGTAGATTGATAAACGTTATGGGTTTTATGGAGTATCCCAACGTCTTCTTTTATCCCTGAAATTTTATTGTATTCCGATCGATATAGCTCTGCACACTGCTGAGTTATCTGAGTCATAGCTTCAGACTTCAGTTTAACTTCATTAGTCTTTATTTTTTTTATTTCATTACACATACAGTCCACTTTCAATGAAAGTGTAGTTAGGGTTTTGAGTATCTTTTCTAAAGCATCATTTTCTATTATATCAGTCTGTGTAGCTTTGTCTTGATATGTAATCTGTAATAACATTTTTGTTAGTACTGATTACTTTAATTGTAAACGTAAAATTTAATATATTCAATACTAATCTCCGAATTTCCTTCATTGTAACTAAATTTTTGTTAACCACCATCGTACCTGTGTATTATCTGTTCGTACAATAAACTTGTTATATACAATATATGGATCAAATGTTAATAAACATTTATATAATGAACATAATTCTTTTCTATTTATTTCCCATTTTATTTCTATTTCGCTAAACGTTCCTGAGTAGTATCTTCAATGATGTTCTAATTTTTCTTCGTCATATCTATATTTAAGTACTCCTCCATAATTATATTCACTTGCATTTGCTTCTACTATATAGGTAAATTGTTTATTTTCGACTGAAAATTGTAATTTTGGTAACTCTTTACAAAGTATTTTTATTTTCTGTACTTGTTTTTTATCTTCTTCGTTGTAACTATATTCTACATCCTTTTTCAATTTTTTTTGTAATGATTTTAGGTTTTCTACTAATTTTGGTATATATTCTCTTACTTGGTTTACTAATCCTAAAAATGATTGTAATTTCTTTTTTGTATCTAATTCTTCTTTTGAATTTATTATTTTTTGTACTGTATGTTGTTGAATTTTTACTCCACTTTTATCTATTTGTATTCCTAAAAACTCTATCTGATTTTTCATAATTTCAGCTTTCTTTTCACTTAAACTTATTCTGAAATTTTCTATTATACCTGCAAATTATTCTAATAATTTAAATGTTCCTCTTTAGTTTTTGTATATAATAATATATCATTTATGTATACTATACAATTAAGTAACTGTTTGAAATAGTTATCCACAAAATGTTGATATCTACCTGGTGTATTTTTATATCAAAATGGTAACACATTCCATTCATAAAATCTTTGTGGTACTGTAAACGCAGTTAACTTTTTAGATTCTTCTTCTAGCTTTAAATGGTAAAATCCTGATTTACAATCAAATTTACTAAAGTAATTATATCCTTGTAGTTTCCTTATCTTTAATATCTTATTTGGTATTGGATAATTATATGTCATAGTTTTTGCATTTAGGTTTCTATAATCAATGACCATTCTACTTTTTCCTTTTTTTTGTTAACTGTGTTTATTTACTATAAATGCCGGACTAGTATGTTTGTTATTGTTTTTTTGTATGTATTATTTTTTTAATAATTCATCTATATGCATTTTGAATTCTTTTAAATCATCAAAGTTATATGTTAATGGTTTTTGAGTTATTATACTATTTTTATCTATTAGCTCAATTTTACAGTAGTCTTATGTTTTCCCCATCCTTTTAATGGATCTTCACTGTATAGTTGTCTTATTTTTTTCTTTATTATTTCTATCTTATCTATTGAAAATATAGTTATTTCTTCTTTATTTATTGAAAATATAAATAGTTTTATTGTGTCTTCAGTATTTTTTATATTTTTAAATTTTTGTGTGATTTTTTCACTTCCTTTTATCCAATCAGTTTTCTTTTTTATTTTATTAATAACTCTTTTTGCTCTTACCTTTTATTTACATGGTGTTGTAAACCACCAGTGTGTTTTAGTTATTATATGTGGGTATAGTTTATCTAAAAACAGCATTTCTAAAAGCATATCTATTGATGTTAGTTCATAATTATAGATCACTTCTATTGTTAATATCTTATCCCATACTTGTATTTTTATATTTCTAGCTTTATAGGCAATTAAGCTTCCTTCATTATTAAATTCTGTGACTACTATTGGTGTTTTTATCTTATCCTATTTGTCTTCTGGTAAACAATTATATCTACATAAGTTGGCTTCTGCTCCTGTATCTATCATAGGTGTATAATATCTATTATAATATCCTTCTACTATTATTTTCATAAGTACATATATTTTCATGTCAAAGCTTTTTTTATCAACAATTTTTCTGTATTATAGGTTATGGTTAATTGTGTATGCTCTATATTGTGCGGTTTAACTTGTTCTAACCATTTTATTCCTAATATTATGTCTGTTTTTTGCATATCTTCCTTTATTTCAAATTCTATTTTTATTTTTATAACTCCTATTATTATTTCCTTTTCTGCTGAATCTTTAATAGTTATTAAACTTCTTGATAGATCTGGGCAGATATTACTATTAGATTTTATTTCTTCATTTTTCACTAGATATTTTTCTATATAGTTTTCCTCTTGTCCTGTGTTTAGGAGTATTAAATATACTTTTTCATTTATTATTCCCGTTATATAATATTGAGTTAAATTAACTGTTGAAGTTATTTCATAATTTGTTCTTTTCGATAATCCTGATGATTCTGGTTTTTCAAAAGCTATCATTTTTGTTGTACTTATTCTATCATTTATTATTTCTAAATCTTCTACTATATCCATGTCTTTGTAACTATAATCATTGTTATCAATTGTTTTTACAAATTGTTCAAAAGGACTTTCTATTTGTATTTTATTAATTTTATTTTTTCCCATTGTTTTATTTTTTGTTGTTAATACATATAAATTTTTACATCTTGCTGTAAATATTTTACTTCCTGGGGTTAGTTCTATTCCTTATATTTTCCAATATATTACTAATGATTTATCTATATTTTTATTTGTTATTGCTTCTAAATAATTCACACTTATTATAAATTTAAATTTTTAGTTTATTAGATTTCCTCTTATAGCAGTTATTTTACTTTTTTCTATAAGTTATATAATTCTATCATTTGCTAAATATAATTCTATTGGTGTATTTATTCCTTCTTCATTTAAATATTCTTCCTTTGTTATCTATTTCATTGTCTGTTTCATTTTCCGAAATTTCATATATACTATTGTCACTGTCTAATTCGTAATCTAATTAATCTATTAGCATATATTCTGCATTTTTTATCTTTATTTCTGATATTTGTTTGTTTTTTGGGTCTAGGCATTTTACAATCTCTAACTAAATGTCCTAGTTTTCCACAATTATTACAAGTACATTCTTTTATAGATTTCTTTTTCCTATATGGTCTTTTATATTTATAAATTTTTACATAATATCTTTTTCTTGGTTTCTTATATTTATATTTCGACTTTCTGTACTTTTTATATTTCTTATGTCTTTTCCTTTTCTTATAATATTTTTCTTCACATCCAAATTGGGGTGCTATTTTACCCTTGCAACATGCTAAATTCCTTATTAATTTTTTTTCCATTTTTATTTCTTCTCTATATTTTTCACATAGATTTCTATACCATTATTGTAGAAATTTTATTCTTGCTCCTACGGTATCTACTATTTTTGCTCCATCTCAACTCTTTATTATTTTTGAACTAAATGGTTCAAGTAGTTTACAAAAATATAATCTTCTTACTTCTTTACTTTCTTCTGTATTGTATGTTGCCTTATAGTAGTATTCTTTAAATGCACACGTATACTCATTTATATAGCACATATTACATATTGCTAGTTTTAACATTAAATTCCAATTTGTATCTTTTTCTTTGTTTTGTTCTTCTTCTTCTGTTGCTATACTGCTAAATTCATCTCATATAGCTATTTAATATTTGTTCAATATGTTTATAGGTGTTAGTTTAGTTGTTGTTCCTTCCATTTTTTTATCAGCCCTTAATACCTTTTTACTATCTTCAGTTAAATTTAAAAACCATACCTTTTTACAAATTTCTGTGTAATAACTTGTTCAAATCGTACTATATGTAATATGTGATTCTATGTTATCTATGTGATTCATTAATATTTGTTGTTCATGTATAATATTATATAAACTATCATTTGTATCTGCTTTTTCTAAGGTTAATTTCATTCTAAATAATCTTTCTTCTAATTGCCTTTTTTCTCTTTTAAGCTGATTCCTGTAATTAATTTCTTCATATAGCCAACTTTGTTTTTCTCTAACTCTTCTAATATATTCTATCTTTTTTTAATCTGTATAATATCCGTCTGAATAATAACTATCTAAATATGAGCAGTAGCTATGATTATATAAGTGTAAGTTTTCTATAGAACTTAATAACTCTTCATTAAAATGAAATACCTTTTCGTATATAATTTTTCTTATATCTACTATTTCTATATCCTTAAGTATATACAAAACAAGTATTTTAAATTTATCTATCATCTTATCAGATAAGTAAATATTCATTCTTCATATGATGCTATTTTTAAAATATTCCCTCCAATCATATACATAACAAAATATGGTCATCTTAGATCACTATATACTAGATTATTCTTAAATAACATATTTTTTCAGTCACTATTAGCATGGTAATCTGGATACTTTTTCCCTAAACAGCGCCTCTAATCTGGTTACTCCCCTATCACGGCTTCTTTGTCTTACCGATTTCACCTTTAGGATGGCATAGTTCTTGGAAATTTTTCTTCTTTTCCACTTTGATAATAAACTTCTTAACATGCTATTCTTCGAATAATTCTACTATAAAGTAACTAACATGAGCTTATTTTATTATATCATGATTGTCAGGAATTTATGAATTTAGCTATTCATAATTATAAATGAAAATACCTGTTCTGGTAGATTTGATAAATCTGTGCTTTGCTCATCCGTAGCTTTTCCTTAGAAATATACGTGTTTTTATTAAATATTCAAAAGTTTCTGTGTACAAGAGAGAAGGCTTGCTTTCAACACATGAAAGTTCATGCCTTAGATTGTCGTATGGCTTACATATTTATAATCCTATAAGATGAAAACGCGTAAACTATTTACATTATTTCTAACTTTACATCTGTCAAAAAAGTAAAAGACTAACAATGGTCCTAACTTTACATTTGTCAAAAAAAGTGAAAAACAAATAATGACAAGTGTCAAAAAAACTAAGAAAAGTCAAAAAATAGTAAATACTAATAATGTTACACAATTATTTATGAATCTTAAGTCAAAAAGACTATTCATATGTCATTTTCATAGCTTGTTTCTTTGTTCTTTTTTATTTCTCCGTTGCTCCGTTGTTATCTTTCTATCTTCCAGTTGACGTCCTTATCTTCTTTTATCCTAGTTGAAATTTAGGGATCACATTATTTTTTCCATGGCATTTTGAGCATTGGTGGTCAGGATATTTGTGTCCTATTAATTTGCAAAATCTGGTTAATAATTCTTCTGAAATAAATTCCCTTTTAATTGCCCTTGTAGATGGTTGTCTTTCTGGATTGAGCAATGTCATAATCCATTGTTTAACTTCTTCCATATCAGACTGTCGTAGCTCTCTTGAATTTGAATAGATCATTAATTGGTCTCTCGAATAGTAGATCCATATGGTATTTCCATTGAGATAATTATTTGCTAGTTCTTGAATAATTGTTGCTATTCCTATAGTTCGCTTATTTGCATAAAAATCAGGTATCTCAACTTTTGGTATCTCTAGCTGTTGAACAATATCTCCCGGTATAATCATATCTCAGGTGAATCCTATTTTAACAACTTGTATAACTGGTTTAATTTCGTCATATAATATCTCTGCTGGTGCAGTATAAAACTTTATAAAAATAGCTTTCCTTTGGTTATTTTCTTATAAGTAATGAATGCTCTATATAATTCTGGTATAGCGGTTAGTTCATCTACTTCTTGGGTATTTATGGTATTTAATAGTCCATAACTGAAACAGGTTTTAACTAAATTTGGGTTAGTTTTTGGTAATGCGATTAACTTGTTGTAACCTTGTAGTTTTTGGGTTATATAGTTTGTGTTCGGTTCTTGAATATTTGTGGCTCTGGGTCTAAGGTTTAGGTGAGTCTGTATTTTTTGGATATTTTCTATGTATGCTCGAGTTATATGGTTATAGGCTTTTTTATCTTGGTTTAAACTTTCTCGATATATGGTAGTTTGTAGGGTATGAACAAGGGGTCTTTTTGTGTTTTTGGTATAAATGGTTTTTCAAATATCTTGTTCATGTTCATGTTCTGATATTTTTGTCCACTAACTCTTTTGCTTGTACCTGCAATTGTAGATTGATAAATGTTATGGGTTTTATGGAGTGTCCCAACGTCTCCTTTTATCTCTAGAATTTTATTGTCTTCCGATCGACATAGCTCTGCACACTGCTGAGTTATCTGAGTCATAGCTTCAGACTTCAGTTTAACTTCATTAGTCTTTAGCCTTTCTATTTCATCACCCATACTATCCATTTTCAGTGAAAGTGTAGTTAGGGTTTTGAGTATCTTTTCTAAAGCATCATCTTCTATTATATCAGTCTGTGTAGCTTTGTCTTGATATTAATCTGCAATAATATTTTTGTCAGTACTGATTACTTCAATTGTAAAAGTAAAATTTAATATATTCAATGCTAATCTCCGAATTTCCTTCGTTGTAACTGAATTTTGTATTTTTCTTGTTAACCACCATCGTACCTGTGTATTATCTGTTAGTACAATAAATGTTTTATATATAATATATGGCTCAAATGCTAATAAACATTCATATAATGAACATAATTCTTTTATATTTATTTTCCATTTTATTTCTGTTTCATTAAACATTCCGGAGTAGTATCTACAATGATGTTCTAATTTTTCTTCTTCATATCTATACTTAAGTACTCCTCCATAACTATATTCACTTGCATCTGCTTCTACTATATATGTAATTTTTTAATTTTCGTCTGGAAATTGTAATCTTGGTAATTCTTTACAAAGTAGTTTTATTTCCTGAACTTGTTTTTTATCTTTTTCGTTGTAATTATACTCTACATCGTTTTTTAATTTTTTTTCTGTAATGTCTTTAGGTTTTCTACTAATTTTGGTATATATTCTCTTACATGGTTTACTAATCCTAAAAATGATTGTAATTTCTTTTTTTGTATCTAATTCTTCTTTTGAATTTATTATTTTTTGTACTATATGTTGTTGCATTTTTACTCCACTTTTATCTATTTGTATTCCTAAAAACTCTATCTGATTTTTCATAATTTCGGTTTTCTTTTCACTTAAACTTAATCCTGAATTTTCTATTATACCTGCAAATTGTTCTAGTAATTTTAAATGTCCCTCTTTAGTTTTTTTATATAATAGTATATCATCTATGTATACTATACAATTAGGTAGTTGTTTAAAATAACTATCCATAAAGTGTTGGTATCTACCTGGTGCATTTTTAAATCCAAATGGTAATACATTCCATTCGTAAAATCCTTGTGGTACTGTAAATGCAGTTAATATTTTAGATTCTTCTTCTAGCTTTAAATGGTAAAATCCTAATTTACAATCGAACTTACGAAAATAGTTATATCCTTGTATCTGTCTTATTTTCAATATCTTATTTGGTATTGGATAATTATATGTCATAGTTTTTGCATTTAGGTTTCTATAATCAATAAACATTCTACTTTTTTTCTCTTTTTTGTTCACTGTGTTTATTTACTATAAATGTTGGGCTATTGTGTTTACTAATACTTTTTTCTATGTATTGTTTTTCTAATAATTCATCTATATGCATTTCGAATTCTTTTAAATCATAAAAGTTATATGTTAATGGTTTTTGGGTTATTATACTATTTTTTTTCTATTAGCTCAATTTTTACAGTAGTCTTATGTTTTTCCCATCCTTTTAATGGATCTTCACTATATAGTTGTCTTAATTTTTTCTTTATTATTTCTCCTTATCAATTGAAAATATAGTTATTTCTTCTTTATTTATTGAAAATATAACTAGTTCTATTGTGTCTTCAGTATTTTTTATATTTTCTAATTTTTGTGTGATTTTTTCACTTCCTTTTATCCAATCAGTTTTCTTTCTTATTTTATTAATAAGTATTTTTGCTCTAACCTTTTATTTACATGGTGTTGTAAACCGCCAGTGTGTTTTAGTTATTATATGTGGGTATAGTTTATCTAAAAACGACATTCCTAAAAGTATATCTTTTGATGTTAGTTCATAATTATAGATCTCTTCTATTGTTAATATCTTATCCCATACTTGTATTTTTACATTTCTAGCTTTATAGGTAATTAAGCTTCCTTCATTATTAAATCCTTTGACTACTATTGGTGTTTTTAGTTTATCCCATTTGTCTTCTGGTAAACAATTATATCTACATAAGTTGGCTTCTGCTCATTATCTATCATAGGTGTATAATATCTATTATAATATCCTTCTACTATTATTTTCATAAGTACATATATTTTCATGTTAATGTTCTTTTTATCAACAATTTTTCTCTATTATAGGTTATGGTTAATTGTGTATGTTTTATATTGTAGGGTTTTTCTTGTTCTAACCATTTTATTCCTAATATTATGTCTACTTTTTTCATATCTTCCATTATTTCAAATTCTATTTTTATTTTTCTAACTCCTATTATTATTTCCTTTTCAGTTGTTTTTTAATAGTTATTAAACTTCTTGGTAGATCTGGGCATATATTACTTTTAGATTTTATTTCTTCATTTTTCACTAGGTATTTTACTAGGTGGTTTTCTTCCTATCCTGTATTTAGGAGTATTAAATATTCTTTTTCATTTATTGTTCCCGATATATAATATTGAGTTAAATTAACTGTTGAAGTTATTTCATAATTTGTTCTTTTCGATGATCCTGATGATTCTGTTTTTTCAAATGGTATTCTTTTTGTTGTACTTATTCTATCATTTATTATTTCTAAATCTTCTTCTTTATCTATGTCTTTGTAACTATAATTATTGTTATCAATTGTTTTTACAAATTGTTCAAAAGGACTTTCTATTTGAATTTTATTCATTTTATTTCTTCCCGTTATTTTATGTTTTGTTGTTAATACATATAGATTTTTACATTTTGCTGTAAATATTTTACTTCCTGGGGTTAGTTCTATTCCTGATATTTTCCAATATAGCACTAATGACTTATCTATGTTTTTATCTGTCGTTGCTACTGAATAATTTGCACTTATTATAAATTTAAATTTTTGGTATATTAGATTTCCTCTTACAGCAGTTATTATACTTTTTTCTATAGGTTTTATAATTCTATCACCTACTAAATATAATTCTATTGGTGTATCTATTCCTTCTCTAAAACATGCTTTTATTAATATTTTCGTTCCTCCAAGGTGTACATATTTTATTGGGTCTTTACTTTTTATATCGTTTATTTCTTTATTAATTATTCTCTTTGTTACTAGTGGTATACTAGCTCTACCTTTTGCATAGCTACAGTCAATTACATGTTCCTTTTGGCTTACTACGTAGTATTCTTCTTTTCGTCTACTAAATATATTTTTTATTGTTGGTATTTTAAATATTTTTTTCTACACTTAAATATAATTCTTTTCTTTTTTTCTTGTCAAATATATTATTATCAAATATTATTTTTTGATCTGTTCCTTCTTCATTTAAATATTCTTCCTTTGTTATTGTTTTTATATCTTCTTCAGTTATTTGATTCATCTGATTTACTATCTATTTCATTATCTGTTTCATTTATCAAAATTTCATTTATACTATCGTCACTTTCTAACTCATAATCTATATTATCTATTTGCATATATTCTGCATTTTCTAACTTTATTTCTGATATTTGTTTCTTTTTTGGATCTTTAGGCATTTTACAATCTCTAGTTAAATGTCCTAGTTTTCCACAATTATAACAAGTACATTCTTTTATAGATTTCTTTCTCCTTTATGGTCTTTTATAGTTATAATTTTTTACATAATATCTTTTTCTTGGTTTCTTATATTTATATTTTGACTTTCTGTACTTTTTATATTTCTTATATCTTTTCCTTTTCTTATAATATTTTTCTTCAGATCCAAATTGGGGTGCTATTTTATCCTTGCAACATGCTAAATTCCTTATTAATATTTTTTTTATTTTTATTTCTTCTCTGTATTTTTCACATAGATTTCTATACCATTGTTGTAGAAATTTTATTCTTGCTCCTAGGGTATCTACTATTTTTGTTTCATCCCAACTCTTTATTATTTTTGAACTAAATGGTTCAGGTAGTTTACTAAAATATAATCTTCTTACTTCTTTACTTTCTTTTGTATTGTATGTTCCCTTATAGTAGTATTCTTTAAATTCACACGTATACTCGTCTATATAACACATATTACATATTGCTAGTTTTAACATTAAATTCCTATTTGTATCTTTTTCTTTGTTTTGATCTTCTTCTTCTGTTGCCATACTGCTAAATTCATCTTTTATAGCTATTTCATATTTTTTTAGTATGTCTATAGGTGTTAGTTTAGTTGTTGTTGTTCCTTCCATTTTTTTATCAGCCCTTAATACCTTTTTACTATCTTTAGTTAAATTTAAAAACCATAATTTTGTTGTTCCTATTAGTGTTCTTTCTATATATTCTGGTGTATCTGTTGCATTTATACCATTGTCTAATAATTGTTTTGTTATATATCCTATCCATAAATGTATCGTTTTATCTACATCTATTACACAATCTAAGTCTAAGAAGTTATAATTTTTATTAATTATTTGTTTTGGTGTCCACTTGTTATATTCATCCTTTAGGTTATATCTTTTAAACTTATCTTTATAATAATATATAGGTTTTCTTATTTCTGATGTACTAGGTATTATATTTTCATCGTCTTTTTTATCAAGAGTGTTTATTTCCGTGTTTTTATTTTCTAAGTTTTCTTTATTAATTAGTTCTTGTTTTTCATTAATTTCTAGCTTTTCTATATTTGTTAAGATTTTTGTATATGTTTCACTATCTTCCGAATCACAATTATTTGTTTCTTCAACATCTACTGTAGCTTATTAATTACGTTATCTTGTTAACCATGTTTTTATTTATTTGTTAAATATGAGAAGACTATTTAAAAATACACAAGATTTTAGAGAAATTAAAAGAATTTTAACTAGTTACTACCCAGAATATAAGAAGTTAAATAAAACAAAAGAAAACCCCACAGATTAGCTTACTTAATTACCTTAATATCTAGCAATGAGACAAAATTAATAATTCATTTGAAATCTAGGAGAATAAGATATATACCACCTAATTATGATAAAATCAAATTTCGGTATCCACCAAAATATTATAAATATTGTACAGATGAATAAATCACAAAAATATAAAGAACTAAAATAAATAATATCTGAAAAATGAAAAAAAATTAAAAATAAGAAAAGAAAGACTACAATCTAACATGATTGTTGGAGTATGCCAAAAATCAATAAAAGCACAAAAGGAAGAAATATAATATTTAAAATCACAAATAGATAATCTAGAATATATATATCAACATGATCTATACACTATCAAGTAGATAAAATGAACAAAGAAGAATTTATAATAGATGAAAAAACATATGAAAATCATGAAGGATCAGAGATAAGAATAGTATTTTCTAATCTAGGAAGAAGATATAAGAAAATAGGTGAACATTTATATTTAATGTTAGAAAAAGAAGAATTAAAATTAGAAGATAAATTAACAGTCATGGTAAGAATAGCAAAAGAAAATGAAGAAATACACATGAATATAAGAAAATAGGTGAACATTTATATTTAATGTTAGAAAAAGAAGAATTAAAATTAGAAGATAAATTAACAGTCATGATAAGAATAGCAAAAGAAAACGAAGAAATACATATGAAAGAAGAAATAGATAAAATAAAACAACAGACTACTAAAGAAATACGAAAAATAGAAGAAACTAAAAATAATAGGATTGCTGAATTAGAGAAAGAACTACAAATGCTAAAAGATTTGTATGAAAAAAGACGAAAAGAAAATGAAGAAAAAGATAAAAACAAAAATTATTAATTGAGATAAATCAATTTAAAGAAAAATTAGAAAATAAAGAACTAGAAACTAATGAAATAAATACAGTAGATGCTGAAGAAACAAATAATTATGATTCGGAAGATAGTGAAACATATACAGAAATCTTAACAAATATAGAAAAGCTAGAAATTAATGAAAAATAAAAAATAATTAATAAAGAAAACTTAGAAAATACAAATACGGAAATAAAACTCTTGATAAAAAAGACAATGAAAATATAATACCTAGTACATCAAAAATAAGAAAACCTACATATTATTATAAAGATAAGTTTAAAAGATATAACCTAAAGGATGAATATAACAAATGGAAACCAAACAAATAATTAATAAAAATTATAACTTCTTAGACTTAGATTGTGTAATAGATGTAGATAAAATGATACAATTATGGATAGGATATATAACAAAATAATTATTAGACAATGGTATAAATGCAACAGATACACCAGAATATATAGAAAGAACACTAATAGGAACATCAAAATTATGATTTTTAAATTTAACTGAAGATAGTAAAAAGGTATTAAGGGCTGATAAAAAAATGGAAGGAACAACAACAACTAAACTAACACCTATAGACATATTGAAAAAATATGAAATAGCTATAAAAGATGAATTTAGCAGTATGGCAACAGAAGAAGAAGATCAAAACAAAGAAAAAGATACAAATTGGAATTTAATATTAAAACTAGCAATATGTAATATGTGCTATATAGATGAGTATACGTGTGCATTTAAAGAATACTACTATAAGTGAACATACAATATAGAAGAAAGTAAAGAAGTAAGAAGATTATATTTTAGTAAACTACCTGAACCATTTAGTTCAAAAATAATAAAGAGTTGGGATGACGCAAAAATAGTAGATACCCTAGGAGCAAGAATAAAATTTCTACAACAATGGTATAGAAATCTATGTGAAAAATACATAGAAGAAATAAAAATAGAAAAAAAAATTAATAAGGAATTTAGCATGTTGCAAGGATAAAATAGCACCCCAATTTGGATCTGAAGAAAAATATTATAAGAAAAGGAAAAGACATAAGAAATATAAAAAGCACAGAAAGTCAAAATATAAATATAAGAAACCAAGAAAAAGATATTATGTAAAAAATTATAAATATAAAAGACCGTATAGGATAAAGAAATCTATAAAAGAATGTACTTGTTATAATTGTGGAAAACTAGGACATTTAGCTAGAAATTGTAGAATGCCTAAAGACCCAAAAAAGAAACAAATATCAGAAATAAAGATAGAAAATGCAGAATATATGCAAATAGATTATATAGATTATGAGTTAGAAAGTGACGATAGTATATATGAAATTTCGATAAATGAAACGGATAATGAAATAGATAGTAAATCAGATGAATCAAATGACTGAAGAAGATATAAAAATAATAACAAAGGAAGAATATTTAAATGAAGAAGGAACAGATCAGAAAATAATATTTGATAATAATATATTTGACGAGATAAAAGGAAAAAAATTAGATTTAAGTGTAGAAAAAATATTTAAAATACCAACAATAAAAAACATATTTAGTAGACGAAAAGAAGAATACTACGTAGTAAGCCAAAAGGAACATGTAATAGACTGTAGATACGCAAAAGGTAGAACTAGTATACCACTAGTAACAAAGAGAATAATTAATAAAGAAATAAACGATATAAAAAGTAAAGACCCAATAAAATACGTACACCTTGGAGGAACGGAAATATTAATAAAAGGATGTTTTAGAGAAGGAATAGATACACCAATAGAATTATATTTAGCAGATGATAGAATTATAAAACCTATAGAAAAAAGTATAATAACTGCTGTAAGAGGAAATCTAATATACCAAAAATTTAAATTTATAATAAGTGCAAATTATTCAGTTGCAACAACAGATAAAAACATAGATAAGTCATTAATGCTATATTGGAAAATATCAGGAATAGAACTAACCCCAGGAAGTAAAATATTTACAGCAAGATGTAAAAATCTATATGTATTAACAACAAGACATAAAATAACTGGAAGAAATAAAATTAATAAAATACAAATAGAAAGTCCTTTTGAACAATTTGTAAAAATAATTTATAACAATGATTATAGTTACAAAGACATAGATATAGAAGAAGATTTAGAAATAATAAATGATAGAATAAGTACAACAAAAAGAATAGCTTTTGAAAAATCAGAATCATCAGGATCATCGAAAAGAACAAATTATGAAATAACTTCAACAGTTAATTTAACTCAATATTATATAATGGGAACAATAAATGAAAAAAATATTTAATACTCCTAAATACAGGACAGGAAGAAAACCATATAGCAAAATACCAAGTGAAAAATAAAGAAATAAAATCTAATAGTAATATATGTCCAGATCTACCAAGAAGTTTAATAACTATTAAAGAAACAACTGAAAAGGAAATAATAATAGGAGTTAGAAAAATAAAAATAGAATTTGAAATAAAAGAAGATATGCAAAAAAATAGACTGTAACGATCCGATTTGTTGACTGATATCTGTACCTATATACTGCATAAGATAACATAATAATGCGAAAACATGCACTAAAAGGCCATAAGGTTCGATCATGAACATAACTGAATAACGTAACATCTGTGTGGGGTAATAGAATACCCAAAACAAAACTGAAGTCTAGAACATGATAATCTGTATCTAGTCTGCATCTAGTCTGAAAGCCTCTACTGTCTGAAGAATCTAAATAAAGAGTTGATGGGACATGTCCCCAACTAACTCCAACTAATAATCTAATCAATGAGATACTAGAAAATCATTATGTCCTCGAAGGATGAGGACTCACTTCTACTCTGACTGCTGAATATGGAATCTACTGCTGATCTGGAACTCGTGTCTCTAAACATATGTTGTAACATAAAAAGAAAGCACCATAGCGCGAATGCGTCAGTACATATGTACTGAGTATACATGTGAGGTAGGCTATATACAATGGTTCACATGCATGAATAATGCTAACTGACTATCTAACATGAACGTGAGAATATATGCATAAATACGTAACTGTAACTGATAACGTGATTTCATAATTTCTGAGTCTGTATACTGATAATGTGACATGCTAGTAACTGATATGACTGATAACATGAAGGACTATATCTAAATAATACTGATAAGATGGTGACTGTAGCTGACAGTCCTGAATCTGATGGAACTATCTGAGTTCCGTACTATATCTGAGTTGACTGTATTTGACAGTCCTGAAATCTGAAGAACTATCTGAGTTCTATTACTGAGACTGATTGACTGTATCTGACAGTCCTGGTTCTATAACATGAAACTGTGGGAAGTAGTATCTAACCGACATGCCCCAAATGTGCTATAATAGCTGAGCTGGGGTCCAATTTATGCCTTGATTGGAAAGGTGTCAATACCGCGCCACTGGTAAGGACAACGTGTGAGTAACCCTCATATAATAGGTAGCTCTAGCGAGAACGGTGGGAACCCTCACATAATAGTTTAACCCACTTCATCTACCCTCATATAGCAGGCTACGATGTCTCAACCTATGTTGGCTACATAGTTCTGGAACGCAAGGATTGCTTCTAGGAATCACACCCTTATATAACAGGTGAGCCCCCATCCTTGGGTTCACTCAGTGCTAATTCTTACTCCCATCTGAATAGACGCTAAATATGATTTACTAAACTGAACTGAGCATGGACTGATTTACTGAATTTTCGTGGTTGACGGAATACTACTGATAGCTGACAACTGACTGAGTCATGAGATCATGGAGATTTTTCCTGAGTCATGAGACTATCTGAAGTCTAAGAGTTCATAGCTTGACAGAGAGTATCGTGAAAACATGACATAGCTCTAGGCACACAGCTAATATTTCAGGTACAAGTACCCCCAGGACTCGATAGAAGGAAACTGATATAGCATGAATTACTTGAAGACTTGACTAACATCATAATACATACTATATTCATAGGAGAGTTTCATTAAATATGTAATAGGCATGAATTTGTACATACATGGGGATTTCATGATATCATGCTAGTTGGACAATATTCCTTCATCTAGGCATTTAATCAAACATATGACAGGCATGGTACAAGTAAACATCATTATTCAATTCTAATTTTATCATTCATGGGTTTAAATCTTAGGGTTGCATGAATCTATGGCTATAGTAATTAAACGCACATAGAAACTATCAACAATCATGGAGTAGAATCCAATTTCACATTTATTAAACATGAACATGAGCAGCCAAAACATGAAAACATATAGAAAATCCATAACTTAAGTTTAGAAAAGGGACTCTTGAACTTCATGGATGAAAGGAGTCCATGAATGAACACTATACATACCTTAGATCTTGATTTCGTGAAGATTGATGGTGAAACCTTCTTGAAATTGGGCCTTCTATGAAAACCCTAGATTGAGTTCTTGAGAGTATTTGAGAAAAGCATCAATATTTTGGATGAATAAGGGATAAATTCCGTGTTTGGAAGCTTATATAGTGGGGATAAATTGACCCTTTTAACCCTAGACACGTAATTTAATTTTTAGTAAAGTTTCCCGAATTGGGCCCTTGGCGCGATGCGGCGTTATTGCGCCGTGTCACTGGAAATTGACAATTGGAAAATTGTCTACGTGTTTGGCGTGATGCCCTTGTCTACGACCTGAAAGTTTGGCGCGACGCGCCAGTATCGCAGAGCAACACTGGGAATTGATATATAATTATCCAATACCAAGTAAGATATTAAAAATAAGACAAATACAAGGATATAACTATTTTAGAGAAAATTGTTGATAAAAAGAACATTAACATGAAAATATATGTACTTATGAAAATAATAGTAGAAGGATATTATAATAGATATTATACACCTATGATAGATACAGGAGCAGAAGCCAACTTATGTAGATATAATTATTTACCAGAAGACAAATGGGATAAGCTAAAAACATCAATAGTAGTCAAAGGATTTAATAATGAAGGAAGCTTAATTACCTAAAAAGCTAGAAATGTAAAAATACAAGTATGAGATAAGATATTAACAATAGAAGAGATCTATAATTATGAACTAACATCAAAAGATATGCTTTTAGGAATGCCGTTTTTAGATAAACTATACCCACATATAATAACTAAAACACACGGGTGGTTTACAACACCATGTAAACAAAAGGTAAGAGCAAAAAGAGTTATTAATAAAATAAGAAAGAAAACTGATTGGATAAAAGGAAGTGAAATAATCACACAAAAATTAGAAAATATAAAAAATACTGAAGACACAATAGAACTAGTTATATTTTCAATAAATAAAGGAGAAATAACTATATTTTCAATAGATAAGGTAGAAATAATAAAGAAAAAATTAAATCTAAGAAGTTATATTTTTTATTAATTATTTGTTTTGGTGTCCATTTGTTATATTCATCCTTTAGGTTATATCTTTTAGGATTATAAATATGTAAGCCATACGGCAATCTAAGGCCACTATAGGATAAAATGATAAACTACGAATAATTAGACTATTGGAGACAAGATATGGAGAAAATAAGATTAATAGAAACACTTATGAAAAAGAATCAACTTGACTACATAAAAACTAAAAATATGGAACATATAGTATACCTTAAAAATAATATAGAAGAATTAATAAGGTTAAAACAAATAACTAAGGAATGCTATGTGTAGGGGGGTGTGGATAACTTATGTTTGTTGTAGCATTATACAGAGAGTAGGGGGTGCGGATTGTGAGGGTAACTTAACATAGCGTTCGTAGTTTATCATTTTATCCTATAGTAGTTGTAATTTTACAAATTTCCGTGTTAGAACTTATTCTAATCGTACTATATCTAATATGTGATTCTATGTTATCTATGTGATTCATTAACATTTGTTGTTCATGTATAATATTATATAAACTATCATTTGTATCTTCTTTTTCTAAGATTAATTTCATTCTAAATAATCTTTCTTCTAATTGCCTTTTTTCTCTTTTAAGTTGATTCCTGTAATTAATTTCTTTATATTGCCAACTTTGTTTTTCTCTAACTCTTCTAATATATTCTATCATTTTTTAATCTGTATAATATCCATTTGAATAATAACTTTCTAAATATGAGCAGTAGCTATCATTATATAAGTGTAAGTTTTCTATAGAACTTAATAACTCTTCATTAAAATGAAATACCTTTTCGTATATAATTTTTCTTATATCTACTATTTCTATATCCTTAAGTATATACAAATCAAGTATTTTAAATTTATCTATCATCTCATCAGATAAGTAAATATTCATTCTTCATATGTTGCTATTTTCAAAATATTCCCTCCAATCATATACATAACAAAATATGGTCATCTTAGATCACTATATACTAGATTATTCTTAAATAACATGTTTTTTTATCACTATTAGCATGGTAATCTGGATACTTTTTCTCTAAACAGCGCATCTACTCTGGTTACTCCCCTATCACGACTTCTTTTCCTCATCGGTTTCACCTTTAGGATAGCATAGTTCTTGGAATTTTTTCTCCTTTTTCACTTTTCTAATAAACTTCTTAACATGCCATTCTTCGAATAATTCTACTATAAAGTAACTAACATGAGCTGATTTTATTATATCATGATTGTCATGAATTTATGAATTTAGCTATTCATAATTATAAATGAAAATACCTGTTTTGGTAGATTTGATAAATATGTGTTTTGCTCATCCATAGCTTTTCCTTAGAAATATACCTGTTTTTATTAAATATTCAAAAGTTTCTGTGTACAAGAGAGAAGGCTTGCTTTCAACTCATGAAAGTCCTTGCCTTAGATTGTCGTATGGCTTACATATTTATAATCCTAAAAGATGAAAACGCATAAACTATTTACACTATTTCTAACTTTACATCTGTCAAAAAAGTAAAAGACTAACAATGGTCCTAACTTTACATTTGTCAAAAAGGTGAAAAACAAATAATGGCAAGTGCCAAAAAAACTAAGAGAAGTCAAAAATAGTAAAGACTAATAATGTTACACAATTATTTACGTATCTTAAGACAAAAATACTATTCATATGTCATTGTTATGTCATTTTCATAGCTTGTTTCTTTGTTCTTTTTTATTTCTACATTGCTCCGTTGATATCTTTCTATCTTCCAGTTGGCGTCCTTATCTTATTTTATTCTAGTTGAACTTCAGGATCACATTATTTTCTCCATGGTATTTTGAGCATTGTTGGTCTGGATATTTGTGTCCTATTAATTTGCAATATCTGGTTAATAATTCTTCTGAAATAAATTCCCTTTTAATTGCCCTTGTAGATGGTTGTTTTTTTGGATTGAGCAATGTCATAATCCATTATTTAACTTCTTCCATATCAGACTGTCGTAGCTCCCTTGAATTTGAATAGATCATTAATTGGTCTCTCGAATAGTAGCTCCATATGGAATTTTTATTGAGATAATTGTTTGCTAGTTCTTGAATAATTGTAGCTATTCCTATAGTTCGCTTATTTGCATAAAAATCAGGTATCTCATCTTTAGGTATCTCTGGCTGTTGAACAATATCTTTCGGTATAATCATATCTATGGTTAATCCTATTTTTATAACTTGTATAACTGGTTTAATTTTGTCATATAAATCTCTGCTGGTGCAGTATAAAACTATATAAAAAATAGATTTTCTTTGGTTATTTTCTTATAAGTGGTGAATGCTCTATATAATTCTGGTATAGCTGTTAGTTCATCTCCTTCTTAGGTATATATGGTATTTAATAGTCCATAACTGAAACAGGTTTTAACTAAATTTGGGTTAGTTTTTGGTAATGCGATTAACTTGTTGTAACCTTGAAGTTTTTGGGTTATATAGTCTGTATTTAGTTCTTGGATATTTGTGGCTCTGGGTCTAAGGTTTAGGTGAGTCTGTATTTTATGGATATTTTCTATGTATGCTTGAGTTATATGGTTATAGGCCTTTTTATCTTGGTTTAAACTTTCTCGATATGTGGTAGTTTGTGGGGGCATGAACAAGGGGTCTTTTTGTGTTTTTGGTATAAATGGTTTTTCAAATATCTTGTTCATGTTCATGTTCTGATATCTTTGTCCACTAACTCCTTTGCTTGTACCTGCAGTTGTAGATTGAAAAATATTATGGGTTTTATGGAGTGTCCCAACGTCTTCTTTTATCTCTGAAATTTTTTTGTCTTCTGATCGACATAGCTCTGCACACTGTTGAGTTATCTGAGTCATAGCTTCAGACTTCAGTTTAACTTCATTAGTCTTTAGCTTTTCTATTTCGTTACCCATACTGTTCACTTTCAGTGAAAGTGTAGTTAGGGTTTTGAGTATCTTTTCTAAAGCATCATCTTCTATTATATCAGTCTGTGTAGCTTTGTCTTGATATGTAATCTGCGATAACATTTTTGTTAGTAATGATTACTTCAATTGTAAACGTAAAATTTAATATATTCAATGCTAATCTCCAAATTTCCTTTGTTGTAACTGAATTTTGTATTTTTCTTGGTAACCACCATCGTACCTGTGTATTATCTATTCATACAATAAATTTGTTATATACAATATATGGCTCAAATACTAATAAACATTTATATAATGAACATAATTCTTTTGTATTTATTTCCCATTTTATTTTTGTTTCATTAAATGTTCCTGGATAGTATCTACAATGATGTTCTAATTTTTCTTCTTCATATCTATATTTAACAACTCCAAAAGTAAAAATAAGGGAAGCCAAGGCGTCAATTTCTGAAGTCTAACTTGCATCCCATGCCTTCTATTTGTGGTTCTGATCTGGTCAATCGCAGTAGAAACAAAAAGCTCTGAAGTTGGGCAAAAATCGCATGCCTTGTTATTTCCACTTCCTTTGACCAGACCAGAGCTATAAACGGGAGGCACGGGATGCAAGTTTAACTTCAGAAGTTGTTACCTTGGCTTGATCCTTATTTTTAGTTAGGAGTTGTTAGTTTAGGTTTCATTCCTGACTGACAATCTTACCATCAACGATGCTCGCAAAGCTGCAACCTTAGAGTTCTGGTCCTGCATTTTGTGGGTCTTCATTCAGGCCACGCTAGCTAGTTGTTGTCCCCTAATAAAGTGCACAGCTCTAATCCACTTCAGCATTGTTTTTCTTTTCAAAATGGACTGATGGATTTTCATTTTTGGATACATTTTCACATTTGTAGCTCATTCAATTTTTTCATTTTTCATGTCAATTTCATTAGCCAGTTTTGCTACACTCTCCTTCCTAACCTGTATTTCATCTTTAATAAGGTCTGAGTTGATATATGGTCTTCTCCACCTCCACTTTCCCGCACAGGTATTCTTCCAATCACCTTATGTTGTATAATAGTCTCATCGAGCAACCCATCCATATAAATTTAGACCAGTGCAATAACTATATTAATTTCCATTCTTATTTACAGCAGTGTGAGGCTTCAGAGGCCTTTAAAAGTACATTGAACCCTTAAAATCAGTCCAATCACTATTTGAATGTTTACACTGCCACCAAAAACTTGAACCCTTCTACAAACTTGACACATAAACATTAGCAAAATCTTTATTAAACCATAATAGGGTATCAACACCACCTACTTGATCCCTCAGCCTTACCAGTTCAAACCTAACAATCTTAACTATAAAATGTCATATCTTGTTTGAAAGATTAACACCTAATAGGTAAAGAACCAAAATTCACAAAATTAGTGTACTGGATATGTTTTTTTATGTTAGGTTGATCAGTAATACATACCTCTCACATATGAAGTGGTTTTATCTGCAAGCAGCTTATTCCTCCAAACCCATCTTTACTCTAGCCTTTAATATTGGTCGGGAAAAAGTTGATCCAGTTTCACTACCTTTTATCTGCAAACAAGAGAAAAACATTTGATGTCAAACAAGATAAGAACAAAAAGAACATTACAAAAGGGTAACACAAAATTGAATGAATCAACAAATGACTCATCTGTTGAACAAATGCCCATCTGTTCAATAGATGAATCATCTGTTGCTACATGCGGTGCATATGTGGTAATAGATGGATGACATGTTGCAACAGACGGGTCATCTTTTGGAATAAATCAAACCAGCCTTGCTACTGGTTTGATTTCTTCCAACAGTTGCTCTGTCCATTCCAACAGCTAATTCATCAGTTGCAATAATTAAGGAAACTGTTGCAACAACATCAACAACAAAGAAACAACACCATATGTTCCAACACCATCGACAACACAAACACCACATGTTCCAACAACACCAACACCCCAACAGCAGCACCACCAAAGTAACAAAAAAAGAAATACAAAAATGATATTGACAACAAGTCTATTTAAGTTCTCCAATAGATGACTTTTTTTTGCATATTTTAATAGAAACAATGGTTCGTTCATTCAAGACTTAAAATTCACCTTTCCTTTAATTTTCTCTATAAATAGGAAACTAGTAATGGGTAAATCAATAATAACAATAGATGTAAATATCTAATTTAAATAACATACAAAGAAGAAGACGGGAAGGAAAGAGCAATAGTAAACCGTACCTACAATGTCAAAAAAGTAAAGGGATTAGGACACCCATTTCAGTTGAGAAAAAATATTGATTAGTTGAGATTCGAAGGATACTCATGAAAAAAAGGAGAGAAAAGAGAGGAAAAAGGAAACGGTAGTGATTACCCTAAAGAGGAAAGAAAGTGAATTCTAAATAAAGAAGAGATATGAGTTGAGTTAGTTTACGGCTGAAAAAGAGAGAACTCTAGAGATGGGTTTTAAATATTCATCAATAACTTTGAGAGGCATGAGAAGATGGTGACATTAAAAATACAAGATAAGACTACTCAAGGAGGAGATATTTGAGTTATCCAAGCAATATTTTTTACTACCTTAGTATTTTATCTTTTTTATCTCAGACAGGAAATTAGAAAATTATTTTAAAATAAAATAAGATCTTAAAACATATAAGTCATCTGTTGCAATAGATGATAATTTCTATTTGAAAATTTCCAATGGCTCAGTCATCTGTCTTAACAGATGGAAATGCCTATTTGATAACTTACAACAAATAGTTCATCTGTTGCAACAGATGACTTAATTTGATAAATTCCAATAGATAATTCATATGTTGCAACAGGTTGAACATTTATTTTGATACAATTTCAATTGAGTTCATCTGTTAAACTATAACTTCAATTGATTTAGCTACAACTAGGGATGAGTTGATAGGGTCAACTACATCTTTAATTGAGTCTTTGTCATTGCATATGTTGGTATTATATTCCTCCCGACATGAGTCATCGATCGATCACTCTAAGTTGAAACGATTCTTATTAACTTATTATCAAGCTAAACCTAAATTTATTTAGCTAGAACTTAGGGTGTGTTCACAGGGTCAACTACAACTTCAATTGAGTCATTTGGCAATTATATGATGGTAGTATTGCGTTCCTCCCGATCTGAGTTGTTGATCGATCACTCTAAGTTGAATGATTCTTATTACCTCATTATTAAGATAATACCTAAATATATTTAGCTAGAACCAGGGGTGAGTTCATAGGGTCAACTACAACTTTAATTGAGTCCTTGGCAATTGCAAGATGTTGGTATTACGTTCCTCCTGACCTGAGTCGTCGATCGATCACTCTGAGTTGAAACAATTTTTATTAACTTATTATCAAGCTAATACCTAAATTGATTTAGCTAGAACTACAGGTGAGTTCATAGGGTCAACTACAACTTTAATTGAGTCTTTGGCAATTGTATGATGTTGGTATTGCATTACTCCCGACCTGAGTCATCAATCGATCACTCTGAGTTAAAATGATTCTTATTATCTCATTATCAAGTTAATACCTAAATTGATTTAGCTAGAACTAAGGGTGAGTTCATAGGGTCAACTACAACTTCAATTGAGTCTTTGCAACTGTATGATGTTGGCATTACGTTTCTCCCGATCTGAGTCATTGATCGATCACTCTGACTTGAAATAATTCTTATTAACTTATTATCAAGATAATACCTAAATTTATTTAACTAGAAATAGGGGTGAGTTCATAGGGTCGACTACAACTTCAATTGAGTCTTTGCAATTGCGTGATGTTGGTATTGTATTTCTCTCTACTTAAGTCATCGATCAATCACTCTGAGTTGAAATTATTCTTATTACATCATTATCAATCTAATACCTAAATTGATTTAGCTAGAACTAGCGCTGAGTTCATACGGTCAACTACAACTTTAATTGAGTCTTTAACAATTGCATGATGTTGGTATTGCGTTTCTCCCGACATGAGTCATTGGTTGATAACTCTGAGTTGAAATATTTCTTATTAACTTATTATCAAGATAATACCTAAATTAATTTAGCTAGAACTAGGGGTGAATTCATAGGGTCAACTACAACTTCAATTGAGTCTTTAGCAATTGCATGATGTTGGTATTGCGTTTCACCCAACCTAAGTCGTGGATCGATCACTATGAGTTAAAATGATTTTTTTTACCTCATTATCAAGCTAATAGCTAAATTGATTTATCTATAACTAGGGGTGAGTTCATAGGGTCAACTATAACTTAAATTGAGTCTTTGAAATTGCATGATGTTGGTATTGTGTTCCTCCCTACATGAACCGTCAATCAATCACTTTGAGTTTAAATAATTCTTATTAACTTATTATCAAGCTAATACCTAAATTTATTTAGCAAGAACTAGGTGTGATTTCATAGGGTCAACTACAACTCCAATTGAGTCTTTGGCAATTTCATGATAGTGGTTTGTGTTCCTCCCGACCTGAGTTATCGATCGATCACTCTGAGTTGAAATGATTATTATTACCTCATTATCAATATAATACCTAAATTTATTTATCTAGAGCTAGGGGTGAGTTTATAGGGTCAACTACAACTTCAATTGAGTCTTTGGCAATTGCATGATGTTGGTATTGCATCCTTCCCAACCTGAGTCATCGATTGATCACTCAGAGTTAAAAATATTATTATTAAATTATTATCAATCTAATACCTAAATTGATTTACCTATAACTAGGGGTGAGTTCATCGGGTCAACTACAACTTTAATTGAGTCTTTGGCAATTGCATGATGTTGGTATTGCATTCCTCTCGACCTGAGTCGTCGATCGATCGATCACTCTCAGTTGAAACGATTCCTATTACCTCATTATCAATGGAGTCTTTGATTGATTTAGCTAGAACTAGGGGTGATTTCATAGGGTAAACTACAACTTTAATGGAGTCTTTGCAATTGCATTATGGTTGTATTGCGTTCCTCCTGACCTAAGTCATCAATCGATCACTTTGATTGGAAATAATTCTTATTAACTTATTATCAAGCTAATACCTAAATTGATTTATCTAGAACTAGGGGTGAGTTCATAGGGTTAACTACAACTTCAATTGAGTGTTTGGCAATTGCATGAGGTTGGTATTGCATTCCTTCCGACCTGAGTTATCGATTAACCACTCTGAGTTGAAATGATTCTTATTACCTCATTATCAATCTAATATGTAAATTGATTTAGCTAGAACTAGGGGTGAGTTCATAGGGTCAACTATAACTTCAATTGAGTCTTTGGCAATTACATGATATTGGTATTGCGTTTCTCCCGACCTGAGTCGTCGATTGATCACTCTGAGTTTATACGATTCTTTTTAACTTATTATTAAGCTAATACCTAAATTTATTTATCTAGAACTAGGGATGAGTTCATAGGGTCAACTACAACTTCAATTGAGTCTTTGGCAATTGCATGATGTTGGTATTGCGTTCCTCTCGACCTGAGTCGTCGATCAATCACTCTGAGTTGAAATGATTCTTATTTCCTTATTATCAAGCTAATACCTAAAATTCATCAGTATTCCAGTTGAACTTAATAGACTTTATTATTATGAGATGGTTAGAATTATGTATATGTTTTAAAATTCAAAAAAAAAATAATTAAGATCAATTCAGATAAAATTAACATTTTTAAAATGTGTCATTCTTTTTCATTATACAAATCAACCAATACAAATCATCCATTTACGGAAAAAATATTTCATTATTTTATATCCCGAGTTCTCTCTCTTTTCTGTCTCTCTCAATAATACAGACAATAACTATTCAACAAATTGCTCAACCCTTCACAACAGATTGATTTTCTTCTCATTTTTTACCACATAGGTGTTATTTTCGACTTCATTCTTGCTTGTATTCATCATTTTCTCTGTCTTCATAGGTAAAAGAGTTCACGAAGAGTTCTATATTTGTTTTTTTCGAAAAACTAAGGCTTTTAAGTTAATGATGAAAAAAAGACTTTTAGTTGTATTATCTTTGAGAATGGGTAAACAATTTTTAGTTTTAATGATAACATCGTAGGAAGAACCCGAGAAAACCCTAATTTTTGTCACAGTGTTCCGTTGACTATCATGGTATTGTTGGATGGTGTTTGTGGTATTGGTGATCGTAGTGGCACTAGTGGTGTTTGTGGTGTCGGTATTGGTGGTGTTTGCAATGTATTTTTTAAAATTAATGCATACATCAATTGTAATATAATTTTTATTTTTCTGTTGTTTGTTAGGTAAAATATGTCTCCCTAAAAAAAAGTGAAAGTGGATCAACTTTTGACCACCTAACAAAAAAGGATATAGTACAGAAGGATTCGAAGGAGCTTCCTGAACAATCTCGGTTAGGGAAAAGTGAAGATGAGGAAAGATATGAAAACAACGTTGAGAGAGGTAGACAAGGGTCTGTAGATGGTTATGAGCAAAATGAAAGTGGGGAGGAAGAAGAAGAAGAAGAAGATAAACAAAAAGAGGAGGAAATAGAAAGTAAGAAAGAGGATGATCATCAACATGATGATAATGCATCACCAATAGGGCATAAATTACTATCGAAATCCCAGCATGATCCTATCAAAACTATTAGCATTGACAGGTTTCAAGTTGTGATGTCGATAGATAACCTTGCAGAACTAACTGGTGATCTTGTACTTAAATATTAGTTGGGTAAACCATTTGATGACTTTAGGAAAACTATGAAGAATGAAAATATAGACAAACTTTTTTAATAAGAGATGTTTTGGATACTTTCTTGAGCTGCTTGAGGACCACACTACCCGTTTCCAAATGAGCATGGTATATGGTCTTCTCAAGTGCAGGATCAAGTACGTGGGAGATGATAAGGATTCAAAGGAAGGAGAAAAAGATGAATGAAATATGGATCAACTACTGTGGCATGCCGATTTATTTTGGCTGGAAAGAGTTTGCCAAAGTGACGGACTTGAGATGCGATCGTCAAGAAGAACCTCTTATCAAGGAAATACCATGCAAAAGGTCCAAGGCAAGTAGGACAGCCAAACCACCACCATCAAATAGAGGGAAGGCATTGTCCCAGTGACCACCCACCAAAACCAACAAACACAAGGAAAAAATAGATAGGTTGTTGGACATTTCTGGACGTGGATACAAAGCCAATAAGTTGATAGAAAATCTCAAGGATAAAACCATATTAAATAAGTCCAAGGATCAATTGTTCTTAGTTTGGTTTGCCTATTCCGTTATATTGGCAAGAGACGTCAACAAAGTCATAGAAGATGATTTGTTGAAGCTTGCTAAGGATTTTGAGAAATTGAACAATTATCCCTGGGGATATGACAACTACTACTTGACTGTCAAATATTTACTGACAAATCTATTCCCAAAGATGATCATATTTTACGGCTTTCCTTAAGCTTTCATGATAAATTTAATCATTATTTTTTTACTAATCCATTAATTTATATTGAATAATTATTATGACTTTTTTTCTTGCCTCCTATTTACATTTTTTAGGCTTGGGCATTTGAAGTCATTCCTCACCTCCGAAATCAGGTCAAGGATTACCCGGATGAGTTTTCTCATCCAAGGATCCTTAGGTGGTTGGCTGTAAAGAGAAACATAAGAATTATGGAGGTTGATCTCTTTAACCCTCCAGATGATGCAGTACGTTTTCTTTCAAGTAAAATAGTTTGACTCAAAGAAAGATATTGAAATAGATGTACCATTTATTGCGACAGATGGGTTATCTTTTAGCAACAGATTACCCATCCATTGTAACTAGTACAACAGATGGGTAATCTGTTATGAAAGATGATTTATATTTCATATTAGATTATCCATTTGTTACTTTGGTTCTATAAACCCGACTCAACAATTACCCATCTACTGTAAATTATACAACAGATGGGTAATCTGATGCAAAATATTGTTAATTTATTGCGACAGACAGATCAACTGTTGCGACAGAAAGATCATCTATTGCATAAGATATTTGTCTTAACATGTAACCCAACAGACTGCAAATTATTTTATGATTTAAATGTATCTATCTTTTTTATAGGTTGTGCATCCATGGTTCGTGCCTACTGAACAAGAGTTGGGGATAACTTATTTTATTACTCTAGGTCTTATTGACACAATAGCAGACCCAACGGTGGAGTTAATAAAGAAGGAATTGCCTGGAGCAATAGCCATAAGAAGAGCAGTTAGGCAAGGTCAGTCTAATGTTGAGGCTCTTCATGACCAACCTACTGCAACAAATCTGGGTGCTTCTTTTGGGGTTGTTACTGGTGGAGTCATTGATGTTGGTGGCAGGTATGCTGATACTGCTGCCAGTCATGATGATGAGCATGTTGATGCTCCAAAAAATATGTTTGAAAACCCCTCTTTCACAGGTCCCTCTCACCCTTACACCAGTCCCTCTAACCCCTCTTCACCCTTATGTTCTCGCTGCAAATGCAAAGAGTGTAAGGATAGCCAGGATAAACTCTTTGAAAAAGTAGAGGCTATCACTAAAGTTGTTAAGGAATTAAAATCCAAGAGGGGTGTCATACCATCTAAGAAGGTGAGGGAGCCATACACTCCTACAGTGGTAGTTGGGAGAAAGAAAAGAGCAATTAGCCAAGTACTCTCCAATCAAAAATTAAAAAAAATTTGCAAATTCTCCCTCTCCAAAAGTTTTTGAAGTTCAAGGTCCATTCAAGAAGATGGACATATACGCAGAACTTGGTGTCAAAGAGAAAAGGGATCTGCGATGAGCCAAGAATGCGAAGAAAGGTGCACAATATTACCCCATCCATATCTTTTTCGCCTAAGACTTCAAGAGTATGACAGATATGCAAACCCAGTACATGGACAGGGTAAGTTTAATTTTTCTAACCTAGCCTTCTAATCTACTCCATGAAGAAGAAGCTACACAAAAGATGTGTCATCTGTTGTAATAACTGTGTATTCTGGTATAACTTGTGGTGGTTCTATTACATCATATTACCCATCCCTTGCATAAGTTGCATTATATAGGTAATCTGTGAACAGATTCAGAGAACCCTCTGCAAAAGATGGACCATCCGTTGCATCATTCCACTATTTTTTCCTTCTTAACAATTACTAACCTATTTAAAAATTTGCTTCTTATATCATAGTATATTGAAGAAATTTTATGCCTCATGGGGGGCAGGCAATTAGCATACCCGAAAGCTTATGATGTTGTCGATAGGATAATAGACCTCAAATTCTATGAGAATTTCAAGAATAGGTACGATGATCTCATTAAGCTAGCATCAACTCCCGGTGGCACGAGATTTGATTCATTAGTTTCTAGGTTCCAATGGGATGAAGAAATGATAAAATATGTTAGAGACGAGATGCCAAATCCACACGACAAGAGTTGGACCAAGACAAAGAGGATTCTTGGAATTATGAACGTGGACATCATACATTATCGGGCTGTTGAGATACTACTTGAGGAGGGAAAGATCAAGGTTTATGACTGCAACTTACCTGCCTTGGAAGAGGCCAATTTTTTTACCCACATGCAACCACTGTTGGAGTTGTTCCCCATCTTGCTGAGGTAGAATAAACTGATGGATCATTTGCCAGCGAAAGTATTGATGAAGCAATCATGGGATTTTGAAGGTCGAAATAAGGACATGGACCTTCCAAAAAATGAAACCGGTGTCGCGTGCGAGTCGCGCGTACTTGTACACATCGAATGTTTGTTGGCCGGCACAGAAATGGTCGAGCCAACAACCTTTCTGTGTAACAATGTTGTGGAAAACATGCAATAGGTCTGGGCTTATAGGGTAATAACTGTACGCTTAGAGCCTGTGTGTAAAGAAGAGCCTATGAAATAGTAATTTTTTATTTCAAGTCACTTTACTTTACATACTTTACATGTAGTGGAAATTTTTTTGTCTAATGAAAGTTGAATTTTTTATAATGAAACAGATTGTCTATCTGTTGTAAAAATATATTCTATCTGTTCTAACAGATAGTTTATCTATTGCAATAGGTTGGTCATCTGTTGCATTATGTCATGTTTCTATCTAAGTCTTCTCTGTTGCAATAGTGGGAAGACCTGTTTGATACTTTCCAACAGATGACCTACATATTGCAACATATGTCTAAATTTGTTTGATATTTTTCAATAATTACGCTTGAATATCCATGTTCTCAACAACACCAAACCAGTAGCAAATACAAATACACCACCATAAAAATTTCAGCAATTACCTTGAATATCCATGTGGCCAACAACACCAAACCAGTAGCAATAACGCTAACAATGTAGTATCTTCTTGCTCGATTTTGTTTCTCTTAAAAAGCCTTGACTTTTTTCAACAAACCCTATATTACTCAATTTGCTTGTGAAGGATGTCGTTCTTCATACCAATCAAAGTAATCACATCCACCCAACTTCTATAAAAATAATACCACAATTACAGAACAATTGCAAGTCAATAATTAATCAACTAATTAAATAAAAAATATTACCTTTGAAATCTTACAAGTAAAAAACCTATGACCTGGATTTTGTTGAGTCCAAGAAGTCTTTAATAGAGCTTCATGACCACACTTATAATATCAAAAATCTTTATCACAAAAAACAGTAGAAGATGAGCTCAACATTGCCAAGATTAGTTGGAAAAAATGATAAAAGATATGCAGAAAAAATAAATACAAATAATTTGAAAAATTTAGATAGAGAAAAAAAATGAAGAAGAAGATTTGGAATTTAGGGTTAAGTTTTAGGAAGAAGATGAATATATAAGATAATGGAAAAAATAATCATTGGGGGCCAAATCAGATGCCAAGTCAGCAAAAATAGGGGTTCAATGAGCCTTGACTGCTTGAATTACACACGAGCTGCCAAAAGGGCAAAACGTGCCAAACTAACACATTTGATGCCTATTTTAGGTGTTTAAAATGAACACTGTCTACTTGAGGTACCAAAGTGAAAGATCGCTGCAACTTTAGGTGACTGTCGATGGGAATCACCTTTTTTATTTCAAGTCACTGAACTTTACATGCAGTGAAAATTTTTTATGTCTAATGAAAGTTGAATTTTTATAATGCAATAGATTGTCCATCTGTTGTAATAAATATTCTACCTGTTCTGACAGATAGTTTATCTGTTGCAATAGGTTGGTCATCTGTTGTACTATGTCGATGTTTCTATATAAGTTTATATATTGCAACAGTGGGAAAACCTATTTGATAATTTTCAACAGATTACCTACTTGTTGCAACATATGTCTAAAACTGTTTGATATTTTTCGACAAATATATCATCTGTTGCAACAATACCTTATCTGTTACAATATTTCAATCTAGTATTTTATTTTAATTAATAAGTTCAAATATAAGGATAAAATAAAATTCATAGATAAAATAAAATAAATCAAAGCCTTCAGAAATAAATCAACAAATAAATGAAATGTAAAAAATTATTATGGGTACAAATTTCAATAAATAAATTAATATTTTAAGTTTTGATGCCAATAATTCCTAAGGAAGGGTGAGGTTATTACTTTGACAGACTCAAGATATAAAGATCTACTCAATATGGACAAGTTGTTCTTCATCCGGTGCTACGAAATTTGACTTTGATCATCGTGGATCTTTAATGTCGCTTGCGTATGGTTTCTGCGCTTTCGCTTCTCCATATTTTAATAAAAAGAGTAGCATATTGTTAATGATGTTCATCAGTAGCTTCTACAGTGACATCCACCTAGAAAGCCAGAATTGGTCACAGAGATACAAAAAAATAAAAAGGGATAACTCATTTGTTTTAGCAAATCAAATAGGTTTTCCTCCATTTTAAATTGTCCCAAACAGATTATATTTCTATTGCAATAGATGGATCAACTATTGGGACAAATTATTACATGATGAAGACCTGTATGATAACTTCTAATGGATGAACCATTTGTTGCAATATATGACTCATCTGTTTGGAAAAACTGAAATGGTAGGAAGTCTTGATTTAATTTGTCCCAACAGATAACCCATCCATTTTAGAAGATAGGTCATCTGTTGGTACAAATAAAAATGGTACGTAGAGCTTTTTTATTTGCTAAAATAAATGAGACAAATATTGCAACAGATATTGTATCTGATGTAACACGTTAGTCAATTGTTGCAACAGATGTATATATCTTTTTGATAATTTTCAGTAGATGTGTCATCTGTTAAAACAATTATGTGTCTATTTGTTAGTAGGAACAAACAATATATATTCACCTTCTTCAGCTCATGCTGCTCTCTTGTGTCCCTTGTACATTGCTCAATAGTGCAACACACGAATAGAGGAGTTGCAATTTCGCTTTTTTGGATGCTTGATAATGCCTTGGAAATTACTTTCCTTCTTCTCTTAACCTTAATCTCTAATGGAGTGGATGGATATAAAATCCTCTTTGATGGAATGACACCCCTCTTAGATGTTAATTCCATTATAAAAGCAGTTAATGTATTAATAGTATTAATTACTACATCAAGTTTCTCATTGCAGTCTTGACATTTGCATGCAGAACATTCTCTATGAGAGGCAAAATCTGTATAACCAGTATGATCATACTCATAATGGTTTGTTTTAAAAACTGTAAGAGGGGCATTATTAGCACTAACAGCAGTACCACTACCACCATCAACAGCTCCATCACCACTAAGACAATCAATAACAACAAGCCCACCCTCCAAAATTATTTTTCTTGTGATGGTTGTTGCTCCAAATAATTTTATTTTTATTCTGTCAATGACCTTAGGGTACGATAAAGTTTGCACAGCCCGTAAAGTAAGAAAAAATGGCATCTTCAACTCTTGATTGGTCGAAACAAGCGACGGATGCACAATCTAACATAAATCATTGCATATATCAGAATAATGATTAGATCATTCAAAAAAATTATTAATTAAAATAAAAACTTAATTATAATTATACTTACTGCATCCTTCGAGGGTTGAAGAGATCAAGAAATTTTATATTTTTATCAATTTTGGCTAATAATCATCTCAAGATTCTAGGATAGGAAACTTCCTTCTGGTAGTTCACTTGTTGTCTTAAATAAGGAATGGCTTCAAAGGTCCAAGCCTATAAAATAACATCAATAAATCAAAACCATTATTGAATAAAAATGAATCATATCATAATAAAAGAAATATTTACTATGAAAGTCCATGGAAAGCCATATAAGTTGATTGTCCTTGTTGTTAACGAAGTCAACAAATTATTCATTTTGAAGCTTTCATAACCCCAAGGATAGTTGTTAAATGCCTCAAGATCCCAAGAGAGCTTTATTAAACCAACGCTTATGTTGTTGTTAACGTCTCTCGCCCAAAGAATATTATGTACAAACCAAACCAAGCATAATGATTGTTTGTTCTTCTTTTGAAATTCTTTTACCTTTCAACGCTTCTATCAAATTTTTATTTTTGAAGCTTGGACCAACAATGGACATCAGGGCATCACGATCACTCGACCTGCCTTTGCCTTTTTTTGGGTGTGCGGGGTATTTTTTTAAGTTAGAATAGGTATAACTTGAGAAGGAGAAGGAGGATAACATTTTAGTCCAGTAACTATAGCAAACTCCTTCCAACCAAAACAAATAGGCATGCCACAGTAATTTATTCACACCTCATCCATCTTATCTTTATTTTTATATATAAGCCTACGCTTGAGAAGTTCGTATACCATTTTTATTTGGAAACGAGCACTGTTGTCCTCCGACAAATCAAGATATTGCCCAAAGCAGTTATCCCTAAAATAAGCATCCAATTTTTATTCTCAAAGTATTTTTCTGAAGGCGTTGAAAGATTTTTCCATGGCTGACTTAACCACAAAATCACTCATTAAATCTGTGGCACCATCGCACTGCATTCTCACAGAATAACGATCAATGCTGAAGGTTTTGACCAACTCTTTGGTGGAAGGGCTATTAGCATTTGCATCTCTTTTGAAATATTTCTCCTCCCCATGTTCATCATTTTCTGCTCCTGATTGAGATAACGCTTGTAAAGCAATCTCATAGAGTGGTGGATGTAGCCTAGCTGCTTCACTTGTTCCTTTACTTGAACTTTTGGGAGCCATATAATCTAAAAATAACAGAAATATAAAATAGATTATAATTGAATAATGCATCATTAAAAAGGGATAATAGTATATCTAACATGTACAACAGTAAAATAACAGTTCTAGTAGATCACATATTTATTACACTAGGTAGATAATCTGTTGGAATATATAACTAACCTATCAAAATGAACGAGTAATTTATCGCAACAATAAAAATATATCACTTATTTGTTGAAACAGATGACTGGTCTGTGCAACAGATCACACATATGTTGCAACATATGAGAGATCTGTTGGAACTGTTATCAACAGTCAATATTATTTAGATTTCTTTTAACAGAAGGGTCGTCAATCGCAATAGATGAATGATCAGTTGGAAAAATCAAGTCTTGGACATGTCCTATTAGAATAGTTGATAGGATTTTAACCATCAGAAGGTTTATCTGTTACATCAGATAATTGATCTGTTGCATTAGATTTTTAATTTGATGGTCCCTCTATTGCATCAGATGGTTGATCTATTGCATCGGAAGGTTAATCTGTTGCATCATATTGTAAATTGGTTGGTTCCTATGTAACAAATGTTTAATATGTTGCATCAGATGTTTAATCTGTTACGTCAGATGGTTAATCTGTTGCATTAGAAAGTTAATTTATTGCGTTAGAAGGTTAATCTATTACATCAGATAGTTAATCTGTTGCATCAAATAGTTAATCTATTGCAGAAAAAAATAGTAGCATGATTTTGTTCAGTAGAACAACAGCGATATCACCATTTTTACCAAGAACAAATCAACCCAGCAACGGGCGCAATACCAATATCGTTGTTTTGTTTGTACAAACACAAACAATGAAAATCAAACTTCAAAAAAGCGCAACAAATAACAAAAAATCATATTTCACTCCAAAAAGAGAAGAAAAAAAATACCAGAAATTAGGGTTTTATTCAGACCGTATTTCAAATTAAAGCAACAAATATTGAAATTGTTAATCAATACTAGAAGAGAAGTTGGCTCAAGTTCCTCTTTTTCTTCAAAACTAAAAAGGCCATAATTTTTTTACTTGTGAAAGAAGAAAAGGAACGATGAAGAACTCGAAGTTGTTGTGGCCGAAGAGCAAGGCTATCACGTTGATTGACGGTTGAAAATCGAAAAAGAACTCAAAGCCCAACTATTTATTGCCGGAAGTTGAAGTTGTCGGGGATTGAAAGGAGAAATTAGCAGAACTGATGGTTGGGAGAAACTGTCAAGAGAGAGAGAGGAGAGAGACGTTTGATGATTTGGAGAGGAGAGGGGTGTGGGTTGATTTGTATTTTTTAAAAGATTAGAAAGTTTTAAAAATATTAATCAAGTCCACAATTAACTTAATAATGTTTCCTAATTATGTTTTACCCTTTAAGTTGGTAAATGTCACCAATCCTTCATTCAAGACTTAAATGATATCTTTCCTTCAATTTTATCATGTAAGAGCATTCATTCATCATGGAAGCTCAAAAGCTTCATACTTTTTTTATGTATTTGCTTTATTTTGTTTTCTTTTTAATATTATTTTTGCCTGTTATTAGAAATAATATTCAATTGCTAAACAATTTTATGATCTATTATTTCATAAAAATTACATTTTATGTTAAGAATATATTAAGTTATTAGCTGTACTTAATTATTAAAAACTATTGTATATGAAAGTATTGCTAAGATTCTAATCAACAGATCTCAATTAATTAAGCGGACTTAATCAAGAATGAATGATATTAGTGTTTTGCAACGTATATTTTTCTATCTTTACAACACTTTGCTAAATACTTTTATATGGCAAGTGAATATTCTTTTTCTTCATGTTATCGATACTTTTTTTCATTTATGTGAAATTGATGATATGAAAGTGTGAAAAAGATAATATTAAGCTGATTAGGTAATTAATTTTGGAGTGATGTATATACATTAGAGAATTGCTTAGTAATTTGTCACGTGAATAAACAACTGCATACATCATAACCATTAATTGATGTTTGGGTGATGTATATTTATTAAAAAGATTGTTTATTTGTCACATACTAAACATTAAACAACTACATAATAATAACCAACTACAGTATCATTGAATTTATTTCCAAACTCTAATTCCAATAATCTGTTTAGTGTTTCAATCTATAATTATTGTGTGCATAGGCGACAAAAAAATATACTCCCTCCGTCCCAAATTTTTTAATTTGATTTCTCATTTTACTTGTCTTTTTTTATTAATCAAGAAGAGACAAAACATATTTTTCATGTTTTACCTTTGCATTAATTATTTTTTCTTCAAATTAAAATGTAAGCATTATTTAATTGGGGTACTATGGTAAAACGGTCATATTATTAATCATTTTTCCTAATCAATGTCTCATCTCAATTTGGGACAGATAATTTGAGACGGAGGAAGTACATCGCTTCTATTTCAATCAAATTTACAAAAAGTGATGTCTATTATAACCGTGCGAAGCGCAAATACAATTAGTAGATACTAAATATTATGAGAAGCGCAAATACATTTACTAGATACTAAATATTATGAAATAATACTAACAACCAAGACAATCAGTAAGTGACTCAGTATACCTTGATCTTGTAATTGTATTAATTTTATCGGCAACACCTATAGTGACGAGTGGAGTGTAGAGATTATATTTTTCTGATCACTAATAACATTTTGGGACCAAATAATCTTTTAAGGACTACTTTTCCCATCGATAATATCCATTTTTCTTGTAACATTAATAAAAGGCAAGAGGGTCAAATTTACCCCTTTATTTTGAGAAATTAGTTAAATATATCTTTCGTCATACTTTAAGGCTAAATTTATCTTTGTTGTCATACTTTTGGGTCAAATTTACACTTTTACTTTGAAAATTTGGTTAAATATACCCTTCATCATACTTTGAAGTCAAATTTATCCTCAATGTCATACTTTGGGGTCATATTTACCCTCATTGCTAAGAAACTTTTCATCTATATCCTCCCTTTAACAAAAAAGATCAATTCAATGTTAAATTGCCATTTTTTAAAAAATAAATCACACCCTAATCTAATTCGCCGATTCAACCCACAAAAAATACACACGCAAATATACTCCTCCCTCAATTCTGTTAGTCAAATTTTTTCAACGAAAAAAATACTTCTCTTTTAACGTACAATGCTGGTAAGTTGTTTACAAGTGAATAAAAAGTAAAACGGAATAGGATAACGTAGAAGCATTGACTATAAAAAAAAATTATTACAAACTCTGCTCCTATTCAGTTATGTTCAAGTTTCAAAATTTGGTATGCAATTCTATGTGCATCTAGATTCTAGAATCGACGAATAAATTTTCTGAGCAAATAACATGATGAAAAATTTGTGTAGATCAAAATTGTATAAAGACATATGAATGAAGAGATGTCACGATAGGCACATAGGGAGACCTCTTAACTCAATCACCCAGAGAAATATTCAGTGGGCCTAATCTTTTGCATTCGGCCATCAAGTGTCATTTTTCATGAGCTCTGCACTAATGCAAATCCATGAACTGAGATAGGGATATATTTTTTTGTGTTTGCACTGATGCAGATCAATTTTTCATGAGCTATGCACTGATAAATATCTAGTGGCTTAATCTCGTTTGAAAAATTTGGCCAACAGAACTGAAAGGGTATATTTATTTGTGTTTTTTTCTTTGTGGATCAAGTCGATCGGACAGATTAGATTAGGGTGTGTTTTATTTTAATAAAATATGGCTTTTAACCTTGATTTAAGTTTTTTTATTAAAGGAAGGGTACATATGAAAAATTTCTTAACAACAAAGATAAATTTGACCCCAATATATGACATCGAGGGTAAATTTAAGCCCAAAATAAGATGAAGGGTGTATTTAGATAACTTTCTAAAATAGATGGGTAAATTTGAACCCTAAAGTATGACAGAGATGGTAAATTTAACCCAAAATATGACGAATGATATATTTAGCCAATTTTTTAAATTAAGGATTTGACCCTTTTTCCCTTGATGAAAACTTTTTCTAGAGCCTATTTCTATTATATTTTATCTTTTTTGGGGTAGAAAGGTGATACAAGAATAACAAGGGAGGCACGAAACACACACCAAAATCAGTCCACAAGTCCAAGAAACCAAGGACCTCTTTGGTGACCACTCTCGGATTCAAACAACAAGAACAAGAATGAGAAGATAATAAGGTGTTTAACACCTATTTTCAGCCAACCACAAACTAGATTAACAACACAAAATGAAGAACACAAGATGAATAACAACAAGATGAACAATAACAACACTCACGGGTTGGAGTACAAGAACATCAAACAACGATTACAACAAAACAAAGGATAGATAGTGAGATATAGATTGTTACAGGACTTAGGAACCAAGTGTGGTTCAAAACACTAAAACCCTAATTAATGTAACAACAACACCACACTATTACGGTGACTACCAAGGGAATCAACTCACCTCAAGGTCCACCGTTTCCAAGCAAACATCAATACTAACTTTTCCAAGTCCTAAACTACAATGGCTATTCCAATCCCTATCTAAGAACTACACTAAGGTGAAACACTCTCAAAGAGAGAGAGAGAATAAATCTTTCAATATTACATCATTCATAAACTAATGAGAAAATACCTAAAAGAGACTATATAAAGTATATTGCAAAAGAAAGACAAAATGACTCCAATGTCCTTAATGAGGTGGGGCAGCCATGGAGTGTCATTTAGACAAGTCTAAATGACCAAAATGTCCTTAATAAAGGGGACCAAAACTGTGAACCACCAAGCGTGGCTCAAATTCGAGAGTCCTCAAGTCTTCAAGTCTCCGAGCAATCTTCCACACTCGGGTTTGTTTAATGGTATTCTCAAGACGACCCCTCCAGTATGATCTTGTGTCCTTCATGCAACCAAAGCTTGATTCTTCACGTAGTGACTTTGAATGATGTTATCGCAAGCTAAGGCAGCCATTTGACTTGTATTATCCTCCCCTTCTTGAAAAGGATTCGACCTCAAATTTGTACCTTGCAAAACTAGAGAAAAAACAAACAAGCACAACATCCTCATGGCATGGGGGTTAGGGTTAGCACAATAATAAACATCATTACACCAAGGTGGCACATACTTGAAGTATAACAAAGGATCCTTTGAATGAAATATTAAAAACTCAATGAAAGAGGTACAAAGGATTTGGTTATGGGATTCACCAAGAGTGATACTTTGCTTTTTATATAGACCAAACAACAAGTTGGGTGCACCAACATCACCATTTCTATATTTGGCACTGGGTCAAATGGGAAGAGTGTCCATAGACACGGGTCTAGACAACACTCCCCTTTCCCGTAGTATCCACCCAAACTAAACGGCATACTCTCTACAATAGCATACATATCATCCAAAGTAAATAGAGAGTAGAGAAAGGAATCACTCGAGTCGACTTCTACTAAGGTTCCCTAATGTGTGTACTCACTACTAGTTTTCCAATCATCACCATGAGTACTCTCAACAATAAAGTCACATAAAGTAGAAGGAGAAGTAGTTTCCAAGACCACACATTCCTTACCCTTAAGAGTACTCTCATCTTCCATGAAGAGATTTCCATTTTTTTGGAGGAATGGTGTCACGCCATAGCGAGTTAGCATATAGACTATAGCTTCCAAGGCAAGCTATACCATCATTTTCACCACTAAGTCTATTAGGAATGTTTATATTATCTTCAAATAAGACATTATACCTGAAGAGAGCATGATCTATTTCACGGTTAGATTCGGAACAAACACATTCATCACTCTCTAAAAGATCAATATCAAGTTTCAAAGAGATTTCAAGTGCAAGATTATCCCAAGAATAGCTCTCAAGTTCACTCCCATTTTGTTGACCAATATTTTCAAATACTTCACTCACTTGAGTTCTATTAAGCACATCACACATAACCTAAAGTGGCGGGAAAGTTTCACACATAAGTTGATAAACACCAATTACACAAGACGATGTACTTTCGTTCAACACTAGGTGGACATAAATTGCTCTTACAAGAAAAATCAATTTCATCATCAATAAGATTAACTAGTGTATCCACACTTACAACATGTACATCATCAACAAAAGGCAAAGAATCATTAGACTCAAAAGTAAGTAAGCTACAACTCATACTCAATGTGCTAATAGCCACACAATTATCATTCACTCGCACCAAAGTGTAAGAGTTAGCTATTTTACCTTGAAGTTCTTGAGTAGACTCTCATTTACCGTGTTATGAAGGTCCTCCACAAGCTTTGGCAGCAAATCATCATTTATCTCCTTCGCTTGCTATGTCGGTACCTACACAAATGTCCTTAGAAATAGAAGGACAAACAATGTTAGCTCGATTTGGTGGCAATCCCCTCACTTTGCTCCATATAACCTCTCCTTTTTATACTCTTGAATTACGACCTTGCATACCCTTACTCCTCTTAATCTTTTACCTCTCATCATCATTCGGATTGGAGTAAGTGAGTACTTCTCCTTGTGGCCCGAGCAGAATGTATGTCACGAGTCAATTTCCCCATCGGTCTCTTACAATATTAGGCTAATTTTGCACATTTGGAACTTTATGTTATGTAAACCAATCGACACCCAAGATCACATGATCATAGGTTAAGGGAAAAACATCGCATAACACCTCCTCATGGTAATCAAATTGGGAGAAGACAACCCTCACCCTCTCGGTAACTTTAAACCCGTCCAAGAAGTATGGAACAAGTAAAGTCTTTTGAAACAACCCCAAGTAGTCAACCATGGATAAAGGATGTAGTTTCTATAGTACCTATCATTTAACACAATGAAGCATCCCGGTATCCCACAAATGGTCACCTTTCCGGAGTGTACACTCCTTTTCGGATCAACATTGTAAGGCACATGATTACCTGTTGGTTTTGGAGATACATATCCTCATCTTCTTGTGGGACAACCTCTACTATAGCTAGGATAATCATCCACACCATGTAGATATTGATAAGAAGTACTACAAGGTAAAGAAAATGAATTTTCACAGTCCTCATGTGTGCTCTCATCATAGCTCTCATAAGCTTTTGCGAGAAAAAGGGTTTACCTAACACCAAATCTAGGTTCGAAGTAGGATGTGTAAGACTCCTCACATGCCCCAACGTCATCATAAGAACCATCACGAGGTCCTACATCATCTCCAAATTCACCATAAGCACTAAGTACTTCATTACCCTTATTTTCTCCCCTAAAACCGTGTCCCCCAAATCTGCTCAAGTTTTGATATTGCTATTTTCATAGCCTCTGTAATCTCCCTTAACTTCGTAGCCATAAAACCCCTCACTACAGTTATAGTCTCCCATGTTGTAGTCATAATAATCCTCGTCTATCGAAGATATGTTCCTCTTATATCACCTTTGTACCTACATAATGAACAAATAAGATTAGTAGTAAAATCTTCTCACCAACACTTATATACACTCACCTTTGTGATTCTCACAATTAGAGCGGCGAATATTGAAAGTTACTTATACTCTGGTAGTCAATAGGATGTCAATTCTACTTGGCGACCGAAATGGATTCTTATTTGATCGACTCAAGACACAAAAACAAAATTTACTTACGAACTTGAAACAAAGAAGTTAGTATGAGTTAAAAACGAGAAGAGCACACAAATAACAAAGACACGAAAGAAATGGATTCAACAATTAATCTGCAATTAAGTAGGTGATTACTAGTTGTTAATTAATTCTAGAATCAAGACATGAAACTAATGAAACAATAAAATAAAACTAAGAATCTAAAATTTGAGCTTAATAAAGTTGGATGAATAGTAAAATAATGATGTGGCAGCCACGAATTGGTTGCGGTTTCTACAATTTATTTTCCAAAGTCCAAGTCTTGACCCATTTTTAATTTGGATTGGTGGAATTTGTTTTAAGGAGGGAAGACTAAGTCTTGGAGCCTTTTTTTCAAGTTTCAAATTCAAGACTTGACTTTTGTAGTACTTTTCCTTAAAACATGGACCCTTTTCTCATGGAAAGTGGTTGAGATATGATTGACAAGTCCTTGGTGGGTGAAAGGTCTTTCAAGACTTAACAAGTTCTCACACCTTTTTCCTTCACTCTTTTGGATCAAACTTTCACTTTATGATTAACAAGGTATGAAGGATGTCAAGAACATCAAGAACACAACAACCACAACAAGAACAACATCAACAAAAATGTCCAACGCAAATCCACAAGAATGTCACCACATGGCCAAGACAACAACTTCAACTCACGGCCACCTTTTTTGTTCACACCAACAACTTTAACTTTCAAGCTCAAATCTAGATCTAGACTTAAAGTGTTATGAAGAACAAAACTAACACTTGAAATAATAAAACAAACAAAAGACACTTATATCTTGACTTACAAACAAGTCTCGGCCAAGACAACAACAAAAACAATAATTTTATCGACCAAGAACAACAAGAACACCAAATCTATTTTTTTTTTGTATTTTCAAGCAAGCTAGCCCAAGAATGATCTTATGGGAACAAAATCAAGTCATGCTCTGATACCAAATGATACAAGAAGGACAAGGAAGGCATGAAACATACACCAAAATCAGTCCACAAGTCCAAGAAACCGAGGACCTCTTTAGTGACCACTCTCAGATTCAAACAACAAGAACAAGAATGGGAAGATAATAAGGTGTTTAACACCTATTTTCAGCCAACCACACACTAGATTAACAACATGAAATTAAGAACACGAGATGAATAACAACAAGATGAACAATAACAACACTCATGGGTTAGAGTACAAGAACAACAAACAACAATTACAACAAAACAAAGGATAGATAGTGAGATATAAATTGTTACAAGACTTAGGAACCAAGTGTGGTTCAAACACTAAACCCCTAATTAATGTAACAACAATACCACACTCTTACAATGACCTCCAAGGGAATCAACTCACCTAAAGATCCACCGTTTCCAAGCAAAGGTCAATACTAGCTTTTCCAATCCCTAAACTACAATGGCTATTCCAATCCCTATCTAAGAACTACACTAAGGTGAAACAATCTCAAAGAGAGAGAGAGAATAAATCTTTCAATATTAAATCATTCATAAACTAATAAGAAAAGACCTAAAAGAGACTATATATAGTATATTACAAAAGAAAGACAAAATGACTCCAATGCCCTTAATGAGGTGGGGCGTCCATAGAGTGTCATTTAGATAAGTCTAAATAACTAAAATGATCTCAAGTCTAAGTGACCAAAATGCCCTTAATAAAGGAGACCAAAATCGTGAACCACCAAGTGTAGCCCAAACCTGAGAGTCTTTAAGTCTTCAAAGCTCCAAGCAATCTTCCACACTCGGGTTTGTTTAATGGCATGCTCAAGATGACCTCTCCAAGTATAATCTCGTTCCCTCTATGCGATCAAAGCTTGATTCTTCATGTAGTGACTTCGAATGATTTCATCAAAAGCTCAGGAGGTCATTTGACTTGTATCAAAAGGAGATTGCAATAAATAAATAAATTTAGAGTAATATTACAAAGACAGGCTTACTAGCCTGGGTTATAGGAGAACAGGATTGAGTTTTTCTCTCTTTCGATAGTACTACATAAGTTCATTATCCTTTTAAAATTAGTTTCTACCATGTCTATCTAGACAACTTTCTCGATAAACACTGGAGGAACTACAAAAGTTCACTCCTTCAAAATAATCAGATGTTGCTCCTTCTTTTGTGATAGCATCTGCCACTTAATTCTATTCTCTAAAGTAATGCTGCATCACTGGAGCTCCCAATCTCCTTCGCCTTGACCTACAATCATCAACAATGGCATTATAGTGAAGATTTACATTAAACGTGTTAATTACCTCGGTTGAGTCAATATTGATTTCAGATGGCAGGAAGTTATTTACTTCCAAAAGCTTTAGTCCTTCATTGAGGTCTAGAATCTCTATTTGGTTATTGGTGGCCACCTGGAAGCTATTGCAAAAGCCCATAACCCACTCCCCATTAGTTTTTCTAACTACCCCTCTAATTCTCTCTCTTCCTAGGTTTCCTGAGCAAGCTCTGTCAGTGTTCAGTTTGTAGAACCCATTCTAGGGAGGATGCTATTTTAGAGACATGGTATCTTTCAAAGAAGGTTTTCTCCAGACACTACAAATGAGGGCATACTTAATGGCCTCAGCATAAGTTGTTTAAAGGAGGACTTCACATTTTGGTGATTGAAGGTATTGTGATTCCTTGTTCTCTAGATTACCCACAAATAAAAATGAAAGAGCTGAATCCAATTAATGGTGTTGTTAAAGTTACTCTTTCTTATGATGTTCCAAGTAGCTTCCCAGTTGAGGGGATGGAAGTCTTAAGTTTCAAGGTTATCGTTAGGGTAGTTGTTAAGTATATCTACTAAAATCCCTTCATATTCTATAATTCATAGAAAATATGATGAATATTTTCCATTTATTGGCTACAACAAAAGCAGTTAGGGCCACTTGAATACCCTTATTGCAAAAAGAAGGTAGTTGATAGGTAGTTTTGTTGGAGGAGCCACATGAAGTACTTTATTTTGGTAGGTATTAAAAGTTTCCAAACCTTATTAAGGTCAATCCTGTGGTAGCTATTACAAGGATATCTCTTGCTAAGCAGTAATTTATAGGCACCGGTACTGCTAAAAGAGCCTGAGCCAGTCAGACTCTAAATGGTGTAGTCTTTTGAGGCTCTATAATTAGAAATTATGGTATGTTGGATATCACTTCTCAAGGCTGAGAGAAATAAAGCTAAAGTCCCATTCCACATACCTCTAACAATCAGAAACAGTTTTCCCCAACTCTTCATGAGTTAAAGGACCATAAATAATTTTCCTAAGGGAAGGGTGGTTGGGGATCCACCTGTAATTCTAATGGTTAATATCCATCCATTATGAATCATCTAAAGGGAATCCTCTTTACAAATAGTCCAGCCCTTGAAAAGGATTTTCCAGGTTCTAGAGGCATTAGGAGGGCATTGCATCCCATACTTACTGTACTTATGCCTAAGGATTTGGGACCACATATTGTTGGGATTTTTGATGTATCTCCAAGCAAGGCTATGGAGTTGGATGCCATTTTTTAGTTAATCCTTCTGAACCCCCAAGCCACCCTCAAGTTTGGGCCTGCTAATAGTATTCCAGCCAATAAGGTGTATCTTCTTCTTTTCAATCATGGATCCCCAAATGAAATTTCTTAGAGTTCTATCAATTAGCTTTAGAACGCTGGTAAGGAAATATATTGCATGACGTGGTTGGAAATATTGAAGAGGTGGCTTTGGCTAGGGTGGTTCTCCCATCTATGTTAAGAAAGTTTATTTTCCAACCTAAAAGTTTGGAATTGAGGTTGTCAAGAACATATTGGAAGTCCCTAGTAGCAGGTCTACTATAAAATATGGGAAATCCAAGATACTTTCCAAAGACATCAGTTGGCTGGATAGAGAGCAAGTTAGCAAGGGAAATCCTATCATGTTCTAAATAATTATTTGAGAAAAGGACTTTGGATTTAAGGGTATTTATCTTCTAACCACAGTGGTGACTAAATCTATACAGGGTATTGATGAAGGTTTGATAGTTTTGAATATTAGATTTAGCAAACAAAGTTAAATTATCTATAAAAAATAGATGAGAGACTTTTTCCCCTCATGTACTGATGGAGATAGGGGTCCACTTAAGGAGGTCTAATTCATGGTCAATCCTGGTTAAGAGGAGTTCCATACAGATTATAAATAAGTAGGGTAACATGGGGTCACCCTTTCTTATGCCTCTAAAGAGTTTGAAGAAAGGGGTCTTGCTACTATTCAATAGAACAAAAATGGAAGAAGGATAGATGCAAGTCATGATGAGTTGGATTAGTTTGGGGGAATTGAAAAAGTGAAGGGTCTTCCTAATGAAAGACCACTCAATTCTGTCAAAATCTTTTTCTAAATTAATTTTCAAGATCATGTTAGCACTTTTCCCTTTCATTCTTAAGAATTGGAAGATGAACTCTTGGACCATAATAGTATTATCAAAACTTCTTCTATTAGGTAAGAAACTAGCCTGATTATGACTAATGATCCTATTCAAATTGGGTTTAATTCTATTAGCAATAAACTTGGTGATAAACTTATATTGAGTATTATATAGTCCTATAGATCTAAAGTTTTTGAGGGTCACAGCATTCCTACATTTTGGAATGAGGCAAAGGTAAGTTTCATTCACCTTTTTCTCCATGGTGCAGGTTGAAAAGGTATCCTTATAAAATTTCAGCACTGATTTTCCCATAATATTTTAGTATTTTTGGAGCCACAGAGGGTGGATTCTATTTGGACCAAGATCCTCAGTGGTCTTAATGGGAAAAACAGCCCTTTTGATTTCTTTATCAGAAGGAGTGAGAGAAAGGGGTTAGTGGTCCTCTTGCAGGATTGAACCATGGGATGAGGGATTATTTTGGACTTTGGGGGGATATTGAGAGTGGTTTGAGGTACAAAGAGAGTTTATAAGAGGAGGATGGAGTTTTGGATTTCATCCTGATTGAAGATTCAATTACCAAACTCTAACTTGAGAGAGTTGATTTTGTTTCTCCTTTTCTTGTTGATGGTGGAAAAGTGGAAAAACTTGGTGTTAGCATCTCCCTCGGATAACAGGGATATTCTGGATTTAAGTTTCTAGAATTCATGTCTTGCCTAAGGATGTTACTAAATGAGAGATTTAGAGAGTTTCCCAAGCCTTGTAGAAATGAGCTATGGGATAGCTTGGGGATTTTTGGATACCAGCTAACCTAGCCAGATTCTTTCTTTTCTTATGAAAAATATTTCCAAAGTTCTCTTTGTTCCAGATCTTTGTGCTGGTTACAAAATGAGACACTACTTCAGTCAAATTGCTATGCAAGTCAAAGGATTTCTGAATTAAATCAGGGAATGAGGGGTGGGAGCAACACATGGTCTCTAACTTGAAGGGTTTGGAATGAGGTTTGTCTCTAGAGAATTGGATAAGGTAAGGAAAGTGATTACAGTGGGTCCTGGGAAGATGCAATACAAAGGCATTAAGGAAGGAACTAATCCAACCCTCATTTACCAAACACTTATCCAATTTTTACAAGATGAAAGAGTGTATTTCTATACCTTTTATTGGTCCAAGTGAATTTACTACCTCTAAACTAAGGTTTATACGGACACTAGTGTTGATACAATTCCATAGATGAGTGGCCCTAGAGTTATTGACATAGTTTCCCTCAAACTTCTCAAAAGCCCTAAGGATTTCATTAAAGTCACCTCCTATGTCTAGGAATTATTAGGGGAACTATTGATGATGTCAAAAAAATCAGCAATTTGGCTTCACAGGGATTTTCTATTTTCAAAATTTGTGCTAGCATAAATAACACATAGGAACTAAGAAGAAGGGGGATTGATTACCTGGACTGAAGTGTGAATAGCCTGAGGAGTGATGGAGATTTCACTGATGTTAATGTTAGCATCATTCCATATAACCACTAACCCTCCTTAATTGCCAATAACACTATACTAGATTTTGTTTGAGAACCCAAGAGTCTCTACAATCCCTTTATAGTCTGTCATCCTAGTTTCAAGGAGGATGGGATGGAAGGCTTATGAATATCAACCATAGATCTACAGTGCCTTTTAAATTCAGCATTGTTAGCCCCCCCCCCCCAATATTCCATATGATGCAGTTCATCATAAATTGGATTGTTTGAGGGGGCTTCCCGCATTGGAGCCTTTCCCTTGTCCATAGAGGAGATATCCCTGTTTATTTTGTTTGGAACATGAGAGTCAACATGGTACTGAAATATGGTTGTAGAGTTAGGAAAGAGGGAGGTATTCTAGACTGAACTATAGGAGGTCTAAAGGTAGAAGGATAATCTCCATTTCTCTTACTACATCCTCGAACCTTGAAGTTAATATTTTTTTCTAATTTTTTACATCTATTCTTGGTATATTGACGGATGCTAAGATCTTTTTCATTTCTCTATTGTTCTCTTTTAGAGAGTCTAGAGTTCTCTTCCTTTACATATTTCTTGGTGGATGGTTATGGGTGGAAATGATACTGGCTTCAAGTTGGTTTTCTCCTGAGTAAGGACAATTGGGCCCTGTCTCTAGTATCTCCTGATTTTTTGTTGGGAAGAATGGGAGAGATAAACATGCTTGGTTGATTATCTGGGAGAGCATCTCTGATGTTAGTAGGGAGTTGAAAGGTTGACTCATGATCTGCATAAGTGCACTTATCCATAGGTTCTGGCCGCAACTCCTTATCCCTTAGTTCACTCCATCTATAATCAGTTATGCTAGGTAAGAAGGGTCTTGGATGATATCTTCCCTTCTAACTGAATTCGAAGTGGCACTTCTTGACTCGTCAGCCCATTTCCAACTAGGAATTTGTAAGGTGGGTCGGAGGTAGGGGTTCTGAGATGAAGGTAATCACCTCTTGACTGGTTTCCTAATCTATTGGGAAGCTGAAATGACTCTTGTTTTGCTTAACTTGGGGTAAATTAGACGAATGAGAGATAGTAATATCTCTCTCTCCATTCTTATGATTACTCCTAAGAGTAGGCATAGGGTAGTGGTTGTTGAGAGTGGCAGTGGTTATTTCACTGATTGCTCCGGGTAAGCTGATTTGATCTGTGTTAAATTTTGGCATATTAGGATTAAGGCTGGGTGTGTGACTCTTGTCTCAAGACTAAGATAAATGCTGAGTCAAGGGTACATTTCCTTGAAAAGAAAGGGATTTTCCCATTGACTTTTCTAGAGTATCTCTTAATCTCATTGATCTAAATGAAGCCTCTTTTGGGCCAAAATTGGGTGCCATTTTTTGGCCCAGAATTATGTTGTTACTGTGAGGGAAAAAGCCTTTTCTTGGTGTGGGCCTTGTCACCTAAGTGGTGGGTTTTATTTCCACTTAATGAAATGGGTTGGCCCATCACAGAGGGGTCAGGAGTGTGAGAGCCTTCCCTAGCCGCATCGATTTCCCTAATCGAAACCCTAGCGGCCTTAGAATTCGATTCGAGGAACTTACCTGATTGAGCATCATATTTCTTGATTTTTACTCTATATCCATGGCTAGAATGTTGTTGCTACATGGGTTTTGACACCGTAAAAGTTTTTTCTTACCTTTTTTGAATATCATCGTTTTCCAGTCATTATCGGAGCTTTGGGAGGCCGATGTTGGTTGAATTTCCTCCGTCTATGGATGATGTTTGGTCGATTCAGTCAGATGGGAGCATTTTGGTGCTAAGTTCCCCAGTCGCCCACTGCTGTTGCACAGGATGCCCTCTCTTTCATAATGAATAAGTTAATTGTGGGTACCTATGGTTATTGATGTACGCATCGAAGTTTTCAAAGGGACTTGGACGCAAATACGTGTGTATCTTCCTCGAGGGGTGGAGGATGTACATAAGTCAATCTTTAAAAGTTTGCTTACCCTCCTGCCTATTTTTACCAGGATAGCTCCGTCGTAGAACTCCATGGGGAGTTAGGGAAGCCTGCGCCATATGGTTATGGTCTGGATCTTAGACTCACTTGGTACAAAATTTGGTTCCCAAGTGCGGATTGAGATGAAGAACCTGCTATGAACCACAGGCCTTCTTGAAGAGCTTTGCATTGATTTTCTTCGCTATTGAACTTGACTATGAAGAAATCGAACCCCAGATCTATGAGTATAAGGGGTTCTTGGATTTTCCACAGGATCTCAATTTGTCCTCTGGTGATAGAGTAATTTCATCCCCTTTGGGATTGTCTAAGTTTCGTTCACACTAGCAGTGTGATCCAGAAATTTTAGGAAATTTGAGAGATGACTTCCCTTAACGACGTCGCTGAAGGAGGAAATCTTACTGGGGCTACTTCCATGTGGCAATCAATGGGGTCAGATGGTTTCGGTAGGGTAGTTGGGAGGGCATCCTTGTTTTGCATGGCGCGTTATGATCTCTTAGCATTATTGTTACTCTTAAGTTTGTTGTGATTCCATATAAGAGGTTCAAATTTAATAACCTAATAATAAAACCCTTAAAATGGTGAATTTCAATTATTATAATTCTAGCGTTTTGGGGGAAAACATAGAACACTCTATCGAAGTACATCAAAAGAAACATTTTGTTGGTGCTAATGGGAAGTTTCCTTCTCCAACCCTTTGTTTATGTATTTGATCTTTTTTGGGGATCCTTAGAATTAGAAGAAGAAAAAAAACATAATAATAAGGTCGCCTTTATATTTTGACAGTACAATGAAAGAAGGTTGATAATTTTATGAAAATGAAAACCAGTAAAGAATCAAGACAGCATAGGCATAAGCCATAACATGCAAATTGTGTAAAAACATAACAATGTTCTTTTACCACAGGCTAGCTAGCACACGTGTTTAATTTCCATAGCTGAATTTTTCCGAACGTTGGATAGAACAGCTCTATTTATTTATTTATTTTTTGCCCAACTCTATAGAAAATTGGAAAACAAGAAAAAACTGGAATATTGGTAATAAGTAACATTAACAAATCTACCTTCTCTAATTAAATTCCTGATGCAACATATCATGTTTTTGATATTAGATAATGTGGTTTAAGTTAAGGGAACTGAAAGCCGCCGCCGGCTGCAGCATTGTTTTGCAAAATACCGTTTTGGTTGCCGCCGAGAGCTATCCATAGCAAGGAGAGAGTTATTGCAATGAGTCCTGACCAGACAAAGACAATTGTAGGTGTCTTTCTTCTTCTACCCATAAGTCCCTTAGCAAAAGGATATAAGTGAGCCAACACCCAAAAAGCAAAAAAGGCTCCACCAATGAACCTTCCCCACTCGGGTACAGCGGAAAATATGGCTCTACAGAATGCAACCACAATTGCGATGATGTTAATCATACCGATGACAATAGGCGGTATCATCAATGCAGTCCACTTGACCATGTACAGATCCGCAAAAGCGTCATCAACGTCGTCTCCAGCGGATTTGGAAGTGAGAGTAAAAGATATTTCAATTCCAGCAATGACTTTAAGGAGACCTTGGACAACAGCAGCAAGATGTGCACTAGTACCAGAAATGAGCCAGAACTGTTCATTTCTCCACCAATCCTCTAGAGCAACCCCGGACCATTTCACCTCCAAGATAGCTAAGCCGATGAGACATAGAGATATGATCAATAGAAATATAAGGAAGACAGCATTGACATTTTGGACGATGAATTGTCCGGATATGAGGGAGAGTGCAGGGAGAAAGCAGTAGACGATGAGGAAAAATGAAGTGAAAGGATAAATGCCGACATTTAGGTAAGCAAGGCGTTGGAGGAATTTGAGTTTTCTGGATCCAACAAAGGCATTGTTCCCTGAGAAAAAGATTTCAACAGAGCCTGTAGCCCAACGGAGCACTTGATGAAGCCTATCTGTCAGGTTTATGGGAGCTGATCCGCGGAACGCGTCCCTCTTGGTGATGCAATAAACAGAACGCCATCCACGGTTGTGCATCCGGTATCCTGTCACCACATCTTCCGTCACAGAACCATAAATCCATCCAACTCGATCACCCCACTCTGTCTTGTCTTCATACCTAATTCAATTAATATATATTGTACATTATATTGCCCAATTAATTAATGAGTGTCCGTTATATATAACTAATTAACTTACCAACAAGATATGACAGAGACTGCTTCGGCCACAGTGGTAGCATCAAGTGGTTCCTTTGGGGCTCTGAGAGCACCAGGAGGTCGTCCATACTTGACAGCAGGGTGATCGGCAAGAGGGCGGCCTTGGAATTCAGCAATTGGAATAGACTCTGCTAACATAGTGGAGTTTCCAAAACGCTTAGGTAGTAGATTCACATCTAAGTCAGGATCAAAATCTGTCGCTTTCAACGCTTGAGCCTCTGCACCCTTTTGTGGTGTCTTATCAGGATTTGCTGGTTCAAACCCGTAAAGTGCAAATCGCCTAAACATGCAACCCGTTCCCACATACATAGGACCCTATATATACAATGGACGATCTATCAAATTTGAATTAATGGATACATACATATACGGTTATGAAATTTGAATTATTGTAATTACCTGGAGGCCATCAAGTGCACGCATATTTCCATCAAAAAACACAGTATTGTGATTGGCATAACGATCCGAGGGATCGATTCCTTCAAATCGTTGAGGGAATTGAATATAACATATGTCTTCTCCACCTCTGTCCATCATGAAACACATGCCTTCACGAACTGCTAAGCAGTTGTATATATAGTGATCACAATCAAGGTTGAGTATGAACGCGCCATTAGACAATATGGCAGAAGCTCGCACCAGGGCATTCATGGCACCTGCTTTCTTATTGTGATCATAGCCGCGTCTCTTCTCACGTGATACATATACAAACATTGGAAGCCTTATGTCCACATCTGAAAAATCTAATAGCTTGTCTTCACCCCCTCCCATTAGTGGATCACTACTTGGGGGTTTCAACATTACCTATAAATTGCAATTTCATGTATGTCAATTTATTTTGTAATACGGATATAGTAATAAAATTACAGTTATATATATACCTGAAGGATCCCAGGATGATCACCCTTGGCATGATCACTGCTGGGGACAGACCATGTTCCAGGCCAATGAGTTCCATCAGCCATCCAAGTGGCCTTTTGCACTTTGATTGCCTCAGCGGGATCAGTCCCATTCTCTTTCATGTGCTTTAACATCTTCATTTCCTCTCGAGCATTAAATGCATCAGATCTCCTTCTTATTGAATCTGCAAGACCATTTATTCTTACCTTAAATTCATCATATTCTCTTTTTACCCTTCGTCTATCTTTGACGAAATCAGTTCTCTTCTTGTTCTTGGTAGGGTCTCCCTTGAGGAGAAAATAGGCTTCAGGATTCCTAGGCTCAATAGCATGTTTCCTGCAGAATGGTACCCACAAATCGGCAAAGCTAGCAGCTTCTGCCATTGCCTCAAAAGTTAGAAGGGCACCGCCATCGTCTGAAATATAGCAAGCAAGCTTATCCACGGGATAGTCAACTGCTAATATGGATAGGATGGTGTTGGCTGTGACAAGGGGCGGCTCTTTTTCTGGATCAGCCGTTGACACAAACATGTCAACTCCTGGTAGATCCGACCTACCCGAAGGATTGGACGGTGATGGCATATCAAACTTCTCCCTTAGTACCACTAGGTCAGTCGACCTATTAATGGGCGTCACCTTGGGCATCTGATCCAGGATCCATGAAAATGCAAACCATAATTCACATGTAATTGACATCACCCATAACCACATTGCTTCCGTGTTTGGATGTCGTATTCTCCATGCCAAGAAGAAGCACAGTACCACTAGTCGAATAACAATTAGCAACCTGTACGAACGTAGTATTACTCAATTAAGTTTTTATATATATAGCAATTCGTACACAAAATTAAAGTTCTAATTACCTATAAGGGCTAATGATGCTATGTGGTATTGGCAACTTCCTACTGAGGGGTTTCCAAGGTATATCAGCAGATGTATCCAGCATGGTTTTGTGGATTCCTCCATCACCGTCATCTCCGTCCCTATCATCAGGCCAATAAGCATTTCCATACCCGTATGTGCCTTGTGTCTCAAACAGCCATTTGTTGTGGTCGAACTCTCCATTTTGATTTCTCCTCATCATACCTTTGGAACCACCTGGTGCCGGTAAAGACAATGCTCCATTAGAAAAATTTGGGATCTCATCATCAAGATCCCCGACCTTGTATACTTCTTTGCAACCTGGGCATAAACCTGTGTCTTTTTGTGCGTCCATGTAGCAATCTCTACATATTTTGAACCTGAACACAACATACAAACAAACACATGATCAACTTCGTCTACCTTATCAACCCATTTTTCTGTCCTGATTGTGTAAAACTTACCTGCATTCACATGGCATTACATCATTTCCCCTTTCATCTTTCATGATCTTGCCATCACAAGCAGGCATGGAACATGAAGATCCCTTGGATCCAGCCATTTGAGGATGATTAACTTCAGATTCAATGACCTTATCCATTAGATGAGCGCGGGTGACACTGTTGAATCCCCCTGTGAATAACGAATTGGAGACATATTGCTCTTCTGCTTTGGCAGCAATGGACGTATCCATTGGCTGATTGTCAGGCGTTGGTGGAATTTGTACTGTGTAATTCATATAGTCTCCTGACAATTCTCCCGACATATCAAGGTCTTCTCTAGACAGGCTAACATATCGTCCACTAGACGTTCTTCGTGCAAATTTTACTGTTTGACCGCTTGAACTCCCCTTATTACCCTGAGAGCCTCCTGGATTTGTTCCTCCAGGACTCCGTGTTTTCTTTGATGGTTGCCCTGACAAGCTTGCCATTTTTTATTTTTATTTTCGAATTTTCTCAAAGCATAACCTTTAGCTATGTAAAATTAAACTAGCTAATTTATTTTCGCGTAAAAACGTGACAATGGATTGGGTGGTCTTCTTCTCAACCTTGGCAACAGATGTTTCCTTTCTTCATTATCATAATTTTGGGAATCATTCTTGCTCTTCAATGTTGTAGTCGATGACCACCCTCAATATAATTTTATTTAGAGTACTAAAAAGGAGAGAAAAGAAATAAAGGCTGCCATTGAATTAATTCACTTAACTATCAATATTACAATTTTCTTTTAGTTCTCCGATTACTACGGAGAACCAATGAGAGGCACGCCATGCAAAAATCAAAAAACCTTGTGAGGATTAATTTATGGAGGGGATAGGCGGGTGTTTCTTTGGATGGGAGAGAGTTGCGCGGAAGAGAAAAAAGGTATAGAAAATTGGCATATATCAAAATGATATGAAGGAAAAATTCACTGATTCTTCAACCGAATATGACACGAAGAAATTTCTCAAGTTATTCATAACATGTGTCACATTTATTAATCTTCTAATTTGAGATTTTTGTGAGTTTCTGAATTTTAGAGAAAAGGGAAATGAAATGCTAAATTTATCTTGTGTTTATATTTTGGGTTTCTTTTTAACTTCCCATTTTTGGTACGAAGGACAATATTTTTCAAAAAATTTAGACATTATGTTATTCCAAATGTACTATCAAAAAAAAGCATAAGCTGTTATGAAATATAGAGTAAGAACAACAAGAATCCAGAGAAAAGAGAGAGTCTATTAATTCTGTTGAGGGATTCTCTTGGAGTGAGAGATTCAGACTACAATAAACAAAAATCCCACTATTTATAAGGGAAAATATTCTTAGTTTCTCTCTAAAAGGTAGATAATTCATATCCCAATAGATATCAACTAGATCTTGATAAATCTTATTTATATTAGACATTCACTAAATACATTTATAACACCCTCCCCCCTCCTTAAATGTCTAATTGATAGATAATGTGTCTCGTAAAAACCTTACTAGAAAAAACCGAGCAGAAAAAAAATCTAGTGAAGGAAAAAAGGGTACACATCTCTAATAATAGGCATTTCAGCTGTCTCATTAAAATCCTTACAAAGAAAATTCATGTCACGACACAAAAATGAGGATCATGATAGCACTTGTCACGGCGTACCTTGACAAGTAGGCCTATCACCTAAACTGATACAAAAAGAGAAAAAGATAGAAATATCACAAGGTAAGGCTTCTACAACGAAATCGAACCATACAAGTAATCATAACAATGCGGAAAGGACTATCCAAAATACCAATCATGCCCAAAACCAGGTGTCAATAGTGTAAGAACTACTAATACAATTCAGGAGTCAAATACATCAGAAAAATAACTACAAAGGAATAATATCCGTCTCTGAATACTAATAAAGACATAGCTACTATAGAAAGATAGAGGTGAACTCCGAATGCATGAAGGTCCAACCGCTATCTTGGAAGCTCCAACAATCACCCGAGTCAAGAAAGCTGAGGTGCACTCGACCTAAGACCTGCACTGAAAAGATGCAGTAAGGATGAGTACGGTCCACTTGTACTCAGTAGGTATCATAGGCCGATCAAGCAAAGTAGTAAATAAAGCATACAAAATATACACTAAAGACACACCACCTGCAGTAAAAAAATATTCCACAACGGTAGTCCACACCGTTTGCACTAACAGTTCTAAATATCACATATATTGCAACATCACAACCAGATAGAACACAAGTATACATCATATCACATATAAGTAGAACAAGGGAGAACATGCATATACTATATCATCAAATACAAGTTAAAGAAGATAAAATAATTACATAAATGGCAAGTCAATATGGAAATACAACACAAAAAGTAAGTGCAATATATATATGATGATGATGATAATGATGATGATGCACGAGGTCATCGCGCAACCTCTGGGATCATCGTACAATCCCCGTATACACCTACGGAGGCAAGCCTCCCAACGCATGACCCATGGGGGGTTCGTCAATCTGTATACAATCCACATATCTCATATCTCCTTTTTGGCACATCCTTCAAAAAAGGTTTTATAAGGTGTTACAGTATCTCCTCCCCGGCACATTCCTCGGGGAAGGTTTTAAAAAGGTGTTGCCAATGTTACTCAGGTGTTGCCATGGTGGTACCAATGTTTCATGAATGAGTATGATATGAGATTTAATGCTCACAACCAATCACAATGAGTATTTCTATAATCAACCACATGATATATTTTCACAACCAACCACAATGATACATTTACACAACCAATCATAATGATACATTTTCACAACCAATCATAATGATACATTTTCACAACCATGTAAGCCAATATCCACTCATTATTTTTGTTTCATCCATGAATTTTCATAGGTCTCATATACTAACAAGTATGAATGTATCACAATACACTAATGGTTTCACATTAGATATTTCAACAACATAATATAATTATTCACATATATTAATGTTATCAACATCACATAGGACCCCACACAGTCGCACACATCACATAATATCTCAATTTCGACAATTACATCACATATAGGCCTCCACACCGACAAAACCCATAGATAGCCAATTTTTATGATTAGTTCCCACCATTAACATGCATTTTGTACCATCATTTACTACCCAACTCAGTCTGAAAAGGTTAAGCCATAACCTGCCTCAAAAGTCGAAATCGGTCCGCTACACTTCGAACCACAACCTTATTTTTAATGAATAATCTCAAACTCCACTGAAAACATCAAATATGTAATCTACGCATAGGAAAAAAAATCAACGACACTCATATTGACTACTTTTGGTTTGGGATCAAAACGAACCCTCGAAATGAGTTTTCGGAAAAGAAGGGCAAAATCAGGACTATACTTCAAAAATATGTTTTTCATATTTTTAGGAATCTACAACTGAAAAACCAAGTCAAATTGAGTCAAAAACGAGGTTCAAATTGAAGAAACCATTTTTAAGTTTTACCGGGTAAAATCTTTGAAATTCGGTTTAAAATCAAGAATCGGAGTTGTTTTGAAGGTTAAATTGATGAAAAACTAGTAATTATAAGATAAAAATATTATTCAGGTGAAAAGGAGTGAAATTGGGGTTAAAATTAAGCCCTAAAATTTTTGGAGTTTTGAGAAATTAATCAAAAAATACTAAGAAAAGGTTGAATTCTTACCTTAAATCCGTAATAAATCAAGAAATAGGTGTTAATCTAGCTTCTCAAGCTCCCACAAACTTTACTTTTAAGCTCTCACACTATTTTAGGATTTAACTCCCAAGTGGCAAGATGAAAAATGAACAAAATAGATCAAAAGGAGGAAAAAGTTATTTTTATAGCAAGAAAAATCTGCTATGCACTAGATTTTTCATTTTTAAGTCCAATTCGGACTGTGACGGGGTGTTCGAGATCCGTTCGGGGTCCAATATACACAAATGAATAACGAACCACACTAAATTCGATGTTCCGGACGCGTTGGAGAAGTTGGATTTTTGAAAAAGTATTATTTTCAAAAAGTTGCCCCCCGAAATTATGATTTTCTAAATCAATGGTCAAAATGAGATTTAAAAGAAGTAAAATCACACCAAATATGTTACCACCCTAAAATCAATATTTTGAATCTACTAGAGAAGTCGGATTTCCCATCCAAGGTTGTTTCAACCAAATGTGGGTCCACACCCATATTTTTAATTTTCCAACTTTTCGATCAATAGGTCGAAATGAGCTCGGGTGTTTTGGTACCCGAACCAAAGATCTACCTAGCCTAAAATCGATATTTTGAAGTTGTTGGTGCAGTTCGTTCAGCCATCCGATGCACGGATCAAAAGATATCCCCATAATTCTAAAAAAAGGCTCTCGAAGCCATCAAAACCCACAATATCGCATAAATGGTACCAAAATGCATCAAAAACCATGACAATCACTCCCACGCCCTAGAAATACCATAATGCAACTACAAGGAGGGGTAAAATAGTCAAATCACATAAAATCACAAATTTCTCATATTTCATCAAATTTTTAGATCGTTACATCATCCACCACTAAAAATTCAGTTCGTCCTCGAATTAAGGCAAAGAAATACCTGAATCAATGAAGAGTTGAGGATAAAAACTACACATATCATACTCAACCTCCCAAGTAGCCTCATCTACAGGTCGATGTCGCCACTAAACCTTAATCACAGGGATAACTCTAGAGCGCAACCACCTAACATCCCTATCCAAAATGGAGACAGACTCCTTAACAAAGGACAACGGCTTATCTAACTGAACCGAATCACAACGAATCATATGAGACTCATCAGGAATATAGCGACGAAGCATAAAAACATTAAAAACTGGATAAACAACCGATAGATCAAGGGGTAAAGCCAACTCATGAGCCACATCACCAACAGCCCAAAGAATCTCAAATGGACCAATATACCTGGGGCTAAGCTTACCCCCCCCCCCCCCTTCTCAAACCTCATCACACTCTTCATGGGTAAAACTCAGAGAAAAACACGATCACTAACGCCAAATCTCTAGGTACAAAGTATACGATCAGCATAGCACTTCTGCCTACTCTGAGTAGCTCTAAGTCTATCCTAAATGACCCGGACACTATTCAAAGACTCACGAAGCAATTCCATACCTCAAGGTCTCACCTCAAAAATATCAAACCAACCTACTGGAGAGCGATAAGGCCTACCATACAATTCCTAAAAAAGATCCATATCAATACTGGAATGGTAGCTATTATTAGATGCAAACTCTGCTAAAGCCAAATGTTGTTCGCATTGACTACCAAAATCCATCACGCATGCGCGAAGCATATCCTCCAAAACCTGAATAGTCTGCTCTAACTAGACATCAGTCTGGGAGTGAAACGTTGTTCTGAGATCCACTCGAGTACCCAACTCATCCTAAAAAGTCTTCCAAAGTGCGATATTAACACAGGACCTCGATCTGAAATATTGGACACCGCACACCATGGAAACGCACATTCTCACGAATGTAGATACAGACCAACTTCTCAGCACTGAATGAGACCTGAACCAGAATAAAATAAGCTGGCTTAGTCAATCGATCCATGATGACCTAAACACTATCATAACCATGATATGTACGAGGCAAACCAGTCACAAAGTCCATGGTGATGCGTTTCCACTTTCGCTCGGGAATGGGTAACCTCTGAAGTAAACCACTAGGTCTCATATGTTTGGCCTTTACCCGCTAACAGCATAGGCAACGAGCCACAAAATCCACTATATCTCGCCTCATACCACCCACCAATAGTTCTTCCTCAAATCACGATACATCTTAGTCATACTTGGATGGATAGAATATCTAGAACAATGGGTCTCCTCCAAGATCAACCTAATCCAATCACTCACTCTCGGCACACAAACTTGGCCCCCAATCCTTAAAACTCCATCTGAATCAAGTGAGGTTTCCTTAGTCTCCCTACTCAACACCTTATCTCAAATTAACCATAATCCAACATCATCAAATGAATGAGCTCGAATCTGCTCTATCAAAGAAGACCTAGCCTCCACAAATGCCAAAATATGCTTAGGTGTTGAAATGTCAAGCCTAACCATCTGGTTAGCTAAATACTAAACCTTTAAGGCTAAAGGCCTCTCCTAGGTCAAAAGATATCCCAAGCTACCTATGTTAGTCGACTTTCGGCTCAAGGCATCTGCAACCATATTAGGCTTGCTCGGATGGTAAAGAATAGTCAAGTCATAATCCTTAAGTAACTCAAGCCAATAACGCCACCTCATATTAAGATATCACTGGGTGAAGAAGTACTGAAGGCTACGATGATTTGAGAAGATCTCACAATGGACTGCATACAAGTAGTGCCTCCAAAACTTTAAGGCGAACACAACTGCGCACAACTACAAATCACACGTAGGATAATTCCTATATGAGGCTTCAACTGACGAGATGCATAAGCAATCACCTTGCCCTCCTGCATAAACACAACACCTAACTCAACACCTGAAGCATCACAAAAGATAATAAAACCCACGTTCTCCTTGGGCAAAGTCAAGATAGGAGCTAAAGTCAATAAATCCTTGAGCTTTTAAAAGTTCACCTCACAAGCATTGGGCCACTGAAAAAAAATCTTCTTCTGGGTCAACTTGGTCAATGGAGCTGCAATGGATGAAAAACCCTCAACAAAAAATCGATAATAGTTGGTTAAGCCATTAAAACTATGAATCTCAGTAGGCGAAGTAGGTCTAGCCCAATCGCGAATCGCTGCAACCTTGGTTGGATCAATCATAATACCTTTCTTAGTCACCACAAAACCCAAAAAAAAGTAGACTCCAACAAAAACTTGCCCTTAGAGAACTTAGCCTATAACTTCTTATCCCTCAATCTCTTAAGCACAATACGCAAATGCTCCTTATTCTCAACCTCATATTTGGAATACACCTTGATATCATATATAAATACAATAACAAAGGAGTCAAGATATGGTCAAAACACCCGGTTCATCAACTCCATGAATGTGGCAGGGGCATTGGTTAACCCGAAGGACATGACCAAGAACTCATAATGACCATATCAAATCCGAAAAGTTATCTTCGGAATATCCAAAGCTCTAATACTCAAATAGTGATAACCGGATCTCAAATCAATCTTCGAAGACACTACAGCACCCTGAAGCTAATCAAACAAATCATCAATGCGAGGAAGAGGATACTTATTCTTAGTCGTCACCTTATTCAACTATCGATAATTAATACACATCCACATAGACCCATCTTTTTTATTCACAAACAAGATTGGAACACCCCAAGGTAAAATACTAGGTCAGATATTTCCTTTATCCAACATCTCCTGCAACTGATTCTTTGGTTTCTTCAAATTTGTTGCGGCTATCCGATAAGAAGGAATAGAAATGGGTTTGGTGCACGACTTAACATCAATAGAAAATCACTATCTCGATCTGGAGTCACACCAGACAAGTACGTAGATAACACATCCATAAGCTCACGAACAACACGGATAAAATCTAAGAAAAGAGGCAATACAACACTGGTATCACAAATATGAGCCAAGTAAGATAAACATCACCTTTCAACCAATTTACGAGCCTAAACATAAGATATAATCCTCTTAGGACCCAAATAAAATGCACTCTTCCAAGTTATCTTTGGCACACCCGGCGAAGCTAAGGTAACAATCTTATCAAGAAAATCAAAGATAACTTGATAAGGAGCCAGTCAATTCATACCCAAAATAACATCGAAGTCAACCATATCTAACGCACGCAACTCTACCAAAGTCTCACGCCCAGCAAAAGTCACAACACAAGATTGGTATACCCGATCCACCACTAAAGAATCACCTATCGGGGTAGATACATGAATAGGCATGGAAAGGGGCTCACTAACGGAATCAAAACCCAAAGCAAAATACACAGACACATAGGAGAAAGTCAATTCAGGATTAAATAACACAGATGAAGGTCTAAAACAAATGGGGATGATATCTGTAATCACAGCATCAGAAGCCTCTACCTCAGGTCTGGATCTATTAGACATCCCCTTCGTACACCATTGAGACCAAAGAAACTTGGCTGCTCAAAAACCAATTTGTCACAACCCAAAAAATGAGGGTCATGATGGCACTTGTCATGGCTTACCTTAACAAATAAGCCTATCACCCAAACTGATACAAAAAGAAGAAAAGATAGAAATATCCCAGGATAAGGCTTCTAGAAAAAAATCGAACAATACAAGTAATCATAACAATGGGTAAAGGACTATCCAAAATACTGATCATGCCCAGAACCAGGTGTCAATAGTGTAAGAACTACTAATACAATTCAGGAGTCAAATACATTAGAAAAATAACCACAAAGAAATAATATATGTCTTCAAATACTAATAAAGACATAACTACTATAGAAAGATAGAGGTGAACTCCGGGTGCATGAATGTCCAACCGCTACCTTGGAAGCTCCAATAATCGCCTAAGTTAAGTAAGTTGAGGCGCACTCGATCTAGGATATCCACCGAAAGGGTACAGTAGGCATGAGTACAGTCCACTTATACTTAGTAGGTATCATAGGCCAACCAAGAAAAGTAGTAAATAAAGCATACAAAATATACACTAAGGGCATGTCATCTGCAATAAAAAAATATCCCACAATGGTAGCCTACACCTCTTGCACTAACAGTTCTTATATATCATATATATTACCACATCACAACCAGATAGAACACAAGTATGCATCATATCACATATAAGTATAACAAGGGGGAACATACATGTACAAAATCATCAAATACAAGTAAAAAAAGATAAGACAATTACATAAATGGAAAGTCAATGTGGCAACACAACACAATAAAGTAAGTTCAATGTATATGATGATAATGATGATGCAACAGGTCCTCGCACAACCTCCGGGACCATCGCACAATCCCCGTATACACCTAAGGAGGCAAGGCTCCCAACACAGATATAAGAACCCGTAAAAGTTCTAGTTCAATTCAGTCCCATATAACTTGTAATAAGGGGTCCCAGACTTAGAAAAATTCAACCAAGTGCTAAGACTTAGAAGCATTGTTACCCTTCAAAATTGGATGATCTTATTTTTTATCTTTCCAACCTTAGAATGTCGGGTTTCAAGTTGATTCATGATCAGGGATGTCAATAGGTCATATTGGGTGAGTTTTGAAATTTTCGGACTTCATTTCGGTCATGTTTGGATGGGCAAAATAGCAAGCCAACACAATCTTGATGCATTTCTTGGGCCACCATATTGCACCCATCGACGTGATGCGTCAATCCCATCAATGCAACGCGTCGATCCCATCGACACGATGCATCAATCCATCGACACGATGTAGCGCCAATTACGTCGCTAGGCAGTTTTTATGCATTAAATTCTGAGTTTCCAAGGGCATTTAGGTCCTTTTTCTCTCACCCAATTCAGTTAAAACATGAGATTTAATATCTTAAATGGCTAAATACACTCATTATTCTCAAAATCCTCTCAAGAACAATCCCTAGGTTCATCAAGCTCAAGAATTAAGTCTCAAGAACTCAACACAATCTTTAATAAATTAATAATCAAGGCATGTTAGGTGTTCATCCTTGGGTTTCCTTCCACCCTTGGAGTTCAAGAACCCTTTTTAAATTACAAGTTTATTGATTTCATGATTTACATATTTGAATTGGATTGTGTTCATGTATGTATTGATGTTTGGTTTTCAAATCAAGATTCATTACAAGTTTCAAGTGAATCAATTAGCATGTATGTAGAATTATGTGATTCTCATGTTAAACCCTTGAATTTGCAAGTTAAATGTTGTAGCCATGATGTTTATACCTTGATGATTTCTAGGTGTACTAATTATGCTCCCTAGGTGTTTTATAGTATGCCTATGTAAATTAAAGAGTGAATTCATGACATGTTATCATGTGGTCCCATTCATTTACAAGTTCATGCCCCTCAAGTGTTTGACAAAATATCTAAATGAATGCATAGTGAATAGTAATTAATGTAATGCCTTCAAGATTTTTCCATATTTTACTATTGATGTTATCGAGTCCTGGGGGTATTCAATACGCGACAATCTAGTTGTTTACCTAGAATTGCAGTAGCCACAAAATAGTCTCAATAACGTCACAAACAATAGTACTGTAACGACCCAAAATCTTATCCTGAGATGTCACACAGTGCTTAAGGCTACAAGTAACCCCAAGCTAACCCTTTGATCCTACTACTAATTTTAGAACTTAATCTAACGACAAATAGAGCAAAATAAAGGTACTGTCATATCATATTTTAACTGAAATAACAAAGGAATACTGTCTGAGTAGCACAATACTAAAAAGAATAAAACACCACTAATTGTCTAGTCTGACAAAGCCTCTACTACTCAAACTAGAGAGCCATTGGGACAGACCCCAACTGACTCGAACTGATCTGAAAGTAATACTCAAAATACTATGAAATCAGAAAAAGAGTTGCAGAAATAGGTCCTCGAACCATGAGGACTCACCAAGAATAAAGATATAGATAAGATGCTCAGAGGTCACTATCGCTGCTGAGATTGAGCACCTAAACCTACATTAAGAGACAATATAGCACACAGACGTATATGTGGATCAGTACTTTAAGGATGTACTGAGTATATGGGGGTATATGCAATAATTAAAAACAACCATATCATCAATCTTTTATAGAAATTATGCATGCTGATATAACTGACTCACATAGCTTGAATAACTCAAAAATATAAATTCCATAAATTATGAATAATGGAACTTATAGTATAAATCTCGTGAGTCAATACACTTGGTTCTGAAAATCTGTATTTCTAGTCTCTTTTCAAAACATATAGACTAAGTAGTAAAGTGCTCACCTCTGTATCTGAAAGCTAAGACTGTAACTTGGAAACTGAAATCTCAAGTAAAACAATATTTGAATAAGCTTGTGAGCCTTTACACTCATTATCTAAAAATCTTTACTGACTAGGATATCTTTCAAAACTTTAGGGAAAATACTCAAAAGCTATTTAATTACTTTTACTAGCAGGGAAAAATACTTTCTTTAAGGGAAAATACTTTAAGAAACTACTCTGAAAATTTTACTATTATGGAGGTTCTCTTAACCGACACAAACCATGGGAGCTACATGAAGTCCAACGTTTTTGTCCTCCTAAGGAAGAAACCTCACATTGGGGAAGGTTTCATACTCTTGCCAGGGAGTATAACCTCAACTTAGTGATCATTATCTCGGCCTCGGGGCCATAAATCTCAATCCTACGATGGCACGTAGTTTTGGGGAATGAAACCGTAGTAACTTACCCAACTCGGTGCTAAATACTACTCTCTTTAATTAGCTACGCTCATCTGATAGGAAATCCACTTTTAAAAATAATATCATGGTTTATAATAAAACCAACTACAAAATCTGTAATCTCATTCAGTGAAGTGGATTTCAAAGCTATTATGACCATCATGATCAAACTTTCTCAATAATCTCAAAATAATCAAATAATAGGTGCTTATAGCATAAAAGTTCATAAATTGCAAATCTCAAGTAGGGCTTTGTAACACCCTGATTCGCTGAACCAGAATGTTACACGGTGCTCATGACCCCGAAGGACCACAAACTAACCCATGACTAATATCTGTACCTGTAAATGCATAATATTCATATAAAATACGGAAACATGAACAAAGAGGGTGTAAGGTTCAATCTTGAATAATAAGAGATCTAAAATAAGGTGGTATCACAGTACCAAAAAAAAACTTAAAATACTAAAGTCTAAATCTGAAAACTCTATAATCGTCTAAAAGCCTCTAAACTGTCTGAATAAGGAGTTGAAGGAACATGTCTCCAACTAACTCCCTAAATTGAAAATAAACTGAAATACTGGAATAATAAATGTAACGATCATCTCCTTGAAATATGAGGACTCACTGCTTACTAAATTGCTACTGCTGATCTGGAATCTGCACCTAAGAACCTATGGTGTAACATAAAAGAAAGCACCATAGCGCAAATGCGTCAGTACAACTAAAGTACTGAGTATACGTGGGGGTAGGCTAAATGCATGGGGTTTATATGCATGAACATGCTGACTAATATGAACGTGAGAATACATACATACATACATACATAACTACTATAGAATTCGTAGAGATACTGACTACTTGAGTTTGAACTCTGACAACATGAGTTTCGCGATACTGAGATACTGAATGACTGATGACATGGATGAGTGTATTTAACAGTCCTAATTCTGAGGAAAACTATCTGAGTTCCAAACTGTATCTGAACATCTAAGTTTGAGATCAGTCCTAGCTGATGAGTGATCTCTAAAACTGATAATGAGAATACTCGACTGAATCTGAGATTGAGATCAAGCCTGTCTGTCGGGTGACCTCTAGATATAATAATAAGCATCTGAATATGGGACCAAGTCTATCTAACGGGATGGTCCAGGAATCAATGGAACTATTTGAGTTCCTTACTGAGATCGATGACTTATCTGACAGTCCTGATTCCTGATTTCTACTCTAAAGACTGATACTGAAACTGTAACTGTAACTGTAACTGTAACTGTAACTGTAACTGTAACTGTAACTGTGGGAGATAGTAACCTAACCGACATGCCCCACTACTGTACTGCTGGGGTCCAATCTTTTCCCTGACTGGAAGGGTGTCAATACCATGCCACAGGTAGAGACCTCTGCTATGGTCAAGCCTCTTTAACGGGTGACCCTAAACAGGAAATCAAGCCTAAGGCAATATAATAATCAAGTTTAGCCTTAATCTGATGGGTGAATCCTTTCCTGCGCTTACTACGCAGTTCTGCAGTACAGGGATTGCTGCTAACGGTTCTACCTCTCTAACGAGGAAACCGCCATCCCTGCACTCACTAAGTGCTAGTCCCTACTCCCAACTGAAAGACACTGAACAGATTAATTGTGCTGAATTTACTAACTGAACTAAACTGATTCTGAGTTTACTGAGTTCCTTGGACTGATGGAACACTACTAACATCTGATATCTAGCTAAGTCATGAGATTGTCGATCTTACTGAGTACTGAGTTTTCATAAGATATTTGCATCTTTCCTGAGTCACATGACTAACTGCAATCTATGAAACATAGCTTGACTGAGGATGTCTTGAAACATGACACTGGCTCTAGTCACACAACTATAGTTTTTGGGTACAAGTACCCCCAGGACTCGATGGAAGGAAACTGACACACATGACTGACTTGATCACAAGATTTGAGTCCACAATTCACAATATCATAAGTAAGGATTTCATAATAAGAATGATTCTCAACAAACTATCACATGATCGGGAATGCACACAACATCTATATACTTGCATGGCGTCAATAACATGGTCATTCCATATCACAACAATATCATGAGCATCTCATACAACTTCTTCAATTCAAGACAATAGCATGGGGATCACGTTGAACATAAACTTAGAACATAGAATAGCCACTTAGGACTTATTATGTCATAAAAGCATGATTTCTATTCCCTTAGGTATTTTCACAAACACCTTACATGCACATCTTAGGCATAGGTGGATTCATCAAGATTTCAAACATTCAACCACCAATTTCACATGTTTATTCGTTAAATACCACCATATCCTCACATAAAACATACAAAGATCCCATCTTAGGCATCATCAAAATCCAACCACATGAACATCAACCACCAATAACATAAACATCATAATACATAATTTAAAAGATGGTTCTTGAGCTTCATGGACGAAATGAGTCCATGAATCAACTCACGCATACCTTAGAAGGAAGATTCTTGATGATTGACGGAGGAATTTCCTTAAAATCGGATCTTCAAGCTTAGTTATGCAACCCTAGTTGTTTTTCTCTTTTAGTGCTCTTGGATGATGATCTTTGAGGTGATAATATGGTTGTAATATGTTTAGAAGATATATATTTCGTAGGGTTAAGTTTAGGGACGTGTAAGGAGTGTTAAAAGACTTAATTACCCTTAAAATAACTCAAAACGGAGTGTTTTTGGCACCTGAAACTGACTTAGGCGGCACCCAAGTGATTGCCTAAGATAGGTTGGGCGGCGCCTAACCAATCGCCTATGCTTGGGTTGGGCGGCGCCTAACCAATCGCCTATGCTTGGGTTGGGCGGCGCCTAACCAATCGTCTGTGCTTACTGTCTCTCACAAAAATGGGCATAACTTTTCGCTCGGGTATTGGATTAAGGCGAAATTGGTATCGTTGTAAAGCTAATTCGATTCTCTATAATTTGGTGGGTCTAAATCAGCCAAAATACCATATTAACATCGAGTTATACTCGTTCAAAGATGACCCTTGCAAAATCAAACACTAAAAATTGATGGATTCAAAAACTCTTAGCTTGTATTACCTTAAGTGACTCATATGAACATGCTTAATGCATCATAAGCTATCCTATCACTAGAACATTCATTGTAAGTCATGTACTCAATTATGAATCACAGAATAGGAGATTTCATACGTAGGAATACTTATTCACTTCCTAACTTAGAAACATGCGGGGTATTACAGGCTTAATGACCCATATATCAATCTCAGGTTAAGACGTATCAAAATGCATACTAGATATCATAAAGATTCATAAATCATATAGATATCTGAAAATTTTCAAAAATATGCATTATAATCTCAACATGCTCAAGTACTTCAATTTCTAAAACATTGAAACCATCATAATCTCAAGAAATAATAACATAGGGTATAAACCCATACTTCAATTTCATAAGAAAATATGTAAAACCATATATCTTTGTAATTAAAACAACTTTTGGGCACAAGGACGAAAGGAGTGTCCTTGTTCAAACCCCACATACCTTAGATTATGAATTTAGATGAACAAGCTTGCTTGAAATTCTTTTGCATACTCTTGAGTGAGGGTTCTTGAAGCTTTTGACTTGGGAACCTTGATTCTTAAATCAATTTGCAAAAACTATGGCGAAATCTTGGAGAAGGAATTGGGTCTTGCTCTTGAGGGTTAATCTTGAGAAAAAATCCTAGATCTTGATGCTTTGGATGAATCTGAAGTTCTATGCTTTATTTTGATATATCTAGGTGATAAAAAGGGTGGAAAAAGACCCAAAATGGCTTTAAAATGCTGAACGGGATCTGTGATGACTCGTACGATGGTCCGTCGCTAGCTCGACGATTCGTCGGCCTGGCCGTCGCACCTGGGCCATAACAAGGACTTACTGCCTTAGTTACGGTGTCTTGGTCAATGATCCATCACTAGCTCGACAGTCTGTCGGCCTGAACATCACACTTGCACCAGAACAGGGGCATACTGCCTTAGTTGCGACGGATTAGGCGACGGTTCATCGCTAGCTCGATGGTCCGTCAGCCTGACCATTGCACTTGGCCAGTGAATGAGTTCTCTGCCTTGGTTACGATGGCTAGAGCAACGGTCCGTCGCTTGTACGACGGTCCGTCGGCCTGTCTGTCGCTCTTGGGCAGTTCGAACAGTTCTCTGTAAAACATCAATATCTTTCTACTCCGACATCGGATTTTGGCGAAATGGGTATCATTGGAAAGCTAATTCAATTTACCACACGATAAAAGTCAAAATTAGGGAAATTCTACATGATTTAAACACTACTCACTTTGGAAGGCATTCCTTAATCTTATAGAGATACAATTTAGGCATAAGGAAAGTTTGGGGTATTACAATATCTCCCCCTTAGAAATATTCGTCCTCGAATGTCACTATCTAGGCTAAGAATACAGAGAATACTGAGAATACACAGCTGGATGAATTTCTAAACTAACTCTACATCATTCTAAACTTTTGAGTACTTCAGAGAATGCATGAACTCATGGAGAAGACAACTATATAGTTGAATACACATGATTAGAAAGAAACTGAATTAAGGAAGAGTAGTACATTCGGCCAAATCTGAGTTTGCGGAGAAGAGATGAGGGTAATTGGCTCGCATATCTGCTTTGGCTTCCCAAGTAGAGCCCTGAACTCACTGGTTCCGCCAAAGAACTTCGACCAAGGGAACCTCTTTGTTCCTTAGCCTACGGATCTGATGGTCTAGAATCTCGACTGGAATCTCTTCGTAAGAAAGACTGGTCTGAATATCTAAGCTCTCCGAAGGATCTACAACAACAGAATCACCAATGCTCTTCTTAAGAATGGAGACGTGAAAGACGGGATGAACAGGTGACAAATCTGCGGGTAACTCAACCTCATAAGCCACTTTCCCAATACGACTTAGAATTGTATAAGGGCCAACATAACGGGGACTAAGCTTCCCCTTTTTGCCAAACCTTTTCACTCCTTTCATGGGTGAAATTTTTAGATACACCAAGTCACCTACCTCAAACTCAAGATCTCTTCTTCTCATATCTGCATATGACTTCTGACGACTTTGGCTGTCTTCAACCTTTCTCTAATCAACTTAACTTTTTCTATCGCCTCAAATACAGCATCAGGCCCAACCAAAGCGGCCTCACCCACTTTAAACCAACCTATGGGTTATCTACATCTCCTTTCATACAAAGCTTCAAATGGGGCCATCTAAATGCTAGAGTGATAACTATTGTTATATGTGAACTCAATTAGTGGCAAATGCTCATCCCAACTACCCTTAAAATCAAGAACACATGCCCTCAACATATCTTTCAGAGTCTGGATGATCCTCTCAGCCTGACCATCTGTCTGTGGATGAAAACCAGAACTAAGAAGAACCTGGGTACCTAGACCCTTTTGAAAAGCTCTCTAAAACTGAGAAGTGAACTGAGTACCCCTATCTGAGATAATAGATAAGGGAACTCCATGCAACCTGACTAACTCCTAAACATATAATCTAGCATAATCCTTGGCTGTATAAGATGTATGCACGGGCAAAAAGTCCGCTGACTTAGTTAACCTGTCTATAACAACCCAAATAGAATCATAATGACGACGTGAAAGAGGTAAACCAGTCACAAAATCCATATTTACCACTTCCCACTTCCAAGTGGGGATACCAAGTTCTTGCATTGCACCACCAGGCCTTTGGTTCTCTACCTTAACCTGTTGGCAAGTTACACACTTCACCACAAACTCTGTTATATCCTTCTTCATACCATTCCACCAATAGATTTCCCGTAAGTCGCGGTACATCTTGGCAGCACCAGGATGAGTAGAATATCACGCACCATGCGCCTCAGCCATAATTCTCTGCCTCAAATCATCAATTCCAGAAACACACAATCTGTCCTGATATCTCAACACACCATCTCCCCCTTGGGAGAAAACCTCCACCTTTTGGCCTTTAACTGACTCTTTCAGTTTGACCAAACTAGGATCCATGTCTTGTTTTTCCTTCACCTCCGATACTGAAGAGGATTCAAAACTACTTTGAACCCAAACACTACTTTCAGCTGAATCAAGCAACCTAACACCCAATCTAGCCAAACGATGTACTTTTCAAGCCAATTCTTTCTTATCTTTCTCCACATGAGCCACATTGCCCATAAACAACCTACTAAGGGCATCTGCCACTACATTGGCCTTGCCTGGATGATACAACACACTCATATCATAATTTTTTAGCAACTCTAACCATCTTCTCTGTCTAAGATTTAACTTTCTCTGAGTAAACTTATATTGAAAGATTTTGTGGTCAGTAAACACATCCACATGAACACCATACATATAGTGTCTCCAAATTTTCAATACAAAAACCATAGTAGCCAATTCAAGATCATGGGTTGGGTAATTCTTTTCATGAGGCTTCAACTGTCTAGAAGCATAGGCTATAACTTTACCATTCTGCATCAACACACAACCCAATCCAACTCTAGAGGCATCACAATACACCACAAAACTATTTATACCATCAGGCAATGTCAACACGGGGGCTGAAGTGAGTCGAGTCTTCAACTCCTGAAAACTCTTCTCGCAAGAATCTGACCATAGGAACTTAACTTTCTTTTTAGTCAATCTAGACATAAGAGATTCAATAGATGAGAAACCTTTAATAAAATGGTAGTAATAGCCAGCTAGACCTAAGAAACTTTAAATATCTGAAGGAGAGATAGGTCTAGGCTAATTTTTTATAGCTTCTGTCTTTTGGCGATTAACTCTAATGCCTTCGGCTGAAATAATATGACCCAAAAAGGCTAATGACCTTAGCCAAAACTCACACTTGCTGAATTTGGCGAATAATTGATGATATCTAAGAGTTTGCAAGACAATTCTAAAATGATCTGCATGGTCATCCTCACTGCGGGAGTAAACAAGGATATCATCTATGAACACTATGACAAACATATCAAGATACTATTTGAACACTCGATTCATGAGGTCCATGAAAGCTGTAGAAGCATTGGTTAGCCCAAAAGACATGACTAAAAACTCAAAATGACCGTAACGGGTTTGGAAGGCTATTTTTAGAATATCGCACTCCCTTACTTTAAGTTGATAGTAGCCGAATATAAGGTTTATCTTTGAGAAATAACTTACACCTTGCAATTGATCAAACAGTTCATTAATTCTAGGAAGAAGATACTTATTATTGATTGTGACCTTATTAAACTACCAATAGTCAATGCACATGCGCAAAGAACTATCTTTCTTTCACACAAATAGAATAGGTGCACCCCAAAGAGAAAAACTGGGCCTTATGAAACCTTTATCTAGAAGATCTTTGAGTTGCTCTTTCAACTCCTTAAGCTCTGCGGGTGCCATATGGTATGGAGGAATAGAAATAGGCTATGTGTCTAGAAGAAGGTCAATCCGGAATTCTATCTCTCTATCGGGAAGTACCCCTGGGAGATCTTCTGGGAAAATATCTGGAAACTTATTAACTATACTGACTAACTGAATAGTTAGAGCCTCAGACTTAGTGTCTTTAACTCTAACTAGATGATAGATGCAACCTTTGAAAATCAACTTTTTGGCTTTAAGATAGGATATAAAATGACTCTTGGAAGATACTGAACTTCCGGACCACTCAAAGACTGGCTTATCAGGAAACTAAAACTTAACCACACGAGTACGACAGTCTATAGATGCATAACAAGAATGAAGTCAATCCATACCCAGAATAATGTCAAAATCGACTATATCCAACTTTATCAAATCAGAAAATATGACTCTATGAAGAACAATAATAGGATACTTTTTATAAACTCGCTTAGCAACAACTGACTCACCTACGGGATTGGAAACCAAGAAAGGCTCAGGATCTTTTCAGAGTTTATCTCAAAATTCACAGCAACCAACGGGGTCACATAATAAAAAATTAACCCAGGGTCCAACATTACATACATGTCAAAATGAGAAACACGAAGCATACCAGTTATAACATCTGGTGAATCCTCCTGCTCCTAGTGGGATAGCAAAGCATAGAATTGATTCTGGCGCTGCCCACCACCAGTACTGGATGAAGTGCCCTGAGGAGGAGTGGGATGGGCTAAAAGAGCTGGTGCACTGGTAACCTGAGTCTTAGGTCGAACATCTCTGTTCCTATGTCTAGCATGCGGGCACTCTCTAAGTCTGTGGCCCATCTTGCCACAACCAAAACAACCCCTCTGATTGGCTAAGCACTCATGGGATGGTCCCTACCACACTTAGTACATAGAGGATAATGAGGTCTGTTGCTCACATTGTTCTGGGATCTAGACATAGCAGGCCTATTCCCCTACTCCTGCCTGATTTTAGACGCAAAAGCACTAGCTGATGAAGGCGCTGGCATAGAAGAACGATTTAGAAACTGGGGTTGATTCCCTCCATGGCATCTAGTCTAGTCATTCTCAAACTACTCTGATCTAGCCTTCTTATTTCCCCTTACTCTATCTCTCTCCCTTATCTTATCTGCCTCAATCTGCTGAGCATGCATCATTAATCTGGACAGATCCATATCCCTATTGAGCATAGTAGTCCTACACTTTTTCATCACCAAACCAGACACACCGATCACAAACTTACTCATACTAGATCGGGTGTCAGCTACCAAGTCAGGAACATACTTAGCTAACTGGTTGAACTTGAGGCAATACTCTTTTACAGTCATAGAGCCTTGCTTCAGGTTCATAAATTCTGTTATCTTTACTTTCCTCATCTCAAGTGGGAAGAACTTGTCCAGGAAAGCATCCTAAAACACCTGCCAAGTTATAGGAGCAACATTTTCCTCTTTATTCTTCCTCCACGCCACAACCCAGTCATAAGCAATATCTTTTAGCCTATAAGAGGCCAGTTCTATGCTCTTCTCCTCAGACACATGCATAACTTAGGTGATTTTATTCACCTCTTCAAGATACAACTGCGGGTCCTCACCTACCTTCGACCCAAAGAATTTGGGCGGGTTCATCCTCATAAAGTCACGAAGTTTGGCTGCGGCTACGTCACTATCTTGCTTATGTGGAATAGCAGCCTGGTTATTAGCTTTTACAGTAGCAGTCACAGCTTGGGCTAACATCTGAAAAGCACCCTGAAACTCAGTATGAGACACATTCTCATTTAGGGGATCAACAGTTTGAGGTAGCTCATCATTGTTTCTGCATGATCGATGAGGATACATTTTCTGTCATAAAAAAGCATGAGTTAATAGCAGATAGAGACAGTTGTAGGTATAATAGATTTGAAAAAAAAAAGAACTTTTTCCTAAAACATCCCATAGCCTCTTGCTCATAGGTATGGCGTGCTTCACACCGATGATCAAGACTCTACGTAATGTGGCTTGTCAGACTCCTAAGGACTCCTTAAACCTTAGGCTCTGATACCAAGTTTGTAATGACCCGAAATCTCATCCCGAGACGTCACATAGTACTTAAGGCTACAAGTAGCCCCAAGCTAACCCTTTAAGCCTGTTACTAAGTTTAGAACTTAATCTAACGACAAATGGAGCAAAATAAAGGTACTATCATATCATATTTCAACTAAAATAACAAAGGAATACTGTTGGAGTAGCACAATACTGAAAAGTCTAAAACACCACTGATTGTCTAGTCTGACAAAGCCTCTACTACTCAAACTAAAGAGTCATTGGGACAGACCCCAACTAACTCGAACTGATCTGAAAGTAATACTCAAAACACTATGAAAGCGAAAGAAAGAGCTACAGATATAGGTCCTCAAACCATGAGGACTCACCAAGAATAAAGATATAGATGAGATGCTCAGAGGTCACTATCGTTGCTGAGATTGAGCACCTGAACCTACATTATGAGACAATGTAGCACACAGACGTATATGTGGATCAGTACTTTGAGGATGTACTGAGTATATGGGAGTGTATACAATAATTAAAAACAACCATATCATCAATCTTTTATAGAAATCATGCATGCTGATATAACTGACTCATATAGATTGAATAACTCAAAAATATAAATCCCATAATTTATGAATAATGGAATGTATAGTATAAATCTCGTGAGTCAATACACTTGGTTCTGAAAATCTATATTTCTAATCTCTTCTCAAAACATATAGACTAAGTAGTAAAGTGCTCACCTCTGTATCTGAAAGCTAAGACTGTAACTTGGAAACTGAAATCTCAAGTAAAATAATATTTGAATAAGCTTGTGAGCCTTTACAATCATTATCTAAAAATCTTTACTAACTAGGATATCTTTCAAAACTTTAGGAAAAATACTTTCTTTAAGGGAAAATACTTTAAGAAACTACTTTGAAAATCTTACTATTAGGGAGGTTCTCTTAACAGACATAAAACATGCGAGCTATATGGAGTCCAACGTTTTTTTCCTTCTAAGAAAGAAACCTCACGTTGGGGAAGGTGCCATACTCTTGCCAGGGAGTACAACCTCAACTTAGTGATCACTATCTCGACCTCGGTCCCATAAATCTCAATCCTATGGTAGCACGTAGTTCTGGGGCATGAAACCGTGGTAACTTACCCGACTCAGTGCTAAATACTACTCCCTTTAATTAGCTACGCTAATCTCATAGGAAATCCACTTTTAAAAATAATATCATGGCTTATAATGAAAACAACTACAAAATCTGTAATCTCATTCAGTGAAGTGGATTTCAAAGCTATTATGACCATCAAGGTCAAACTTTCTCAATAATCTCAAAATAATCAAATTATGGGTGATTATATTACAAAAGTTCTTAAAATTGCAAATCTCAAGTAGGTCTTAATGACCCATATATCAATCTCACATTAAGACGTATCAAAATGCATACTAGATATCATAAAAATTCATAAATCATATAGAAATTTGGAAATTTTCAGCAATATGCATTCTAATCTCAACATGCTCAAGTACTTCAATTTATAAAACATTGAAACCATCATAATCTCAAGAAATAATAACATAGGGTATAAACTCATACTTTAATTTCATAAGAAAATATGTAAAACCGTATATCTTTGTAATCAAAACAACTTTTGGGCACAAGGATGAAAGGAGTGTCCTTGTTCAAACCCAACATACCTTAGATTATGAATTTAGATGAACAAGCTTGCTTGAGACTTTTTTTCATACTCTTTAGTGAGGGTTCTTGAAGCTTTTGACTTGGTAACCTTGATTCTTAAATCAATTTGCAAAAACTATGGTGAAATCTTAGAGAAAGAATTGGGTCTTGCTCTTGAGGGTTAATCTTGAGAGAAAACCCTAGATCTTGATGCTTTGGATGAATCTGAAGTTCTATACTTCATTTTGATATATCTAGGTGATGAAAAGGGTGGAAAAAGACCCAAAATCCCTTTTTAAAATGACTTTAAAATGCTGAACGGGATTTGCGATGACTCATATAATGGTTCATCGTTAGCTCGACGGTCCGTCGGCCTGGACGTTATACCTGGGCCAAAATAGGGACTTACTGCCTTAGTTACGATGGCTTGGGTGACGGTCCGTCGCTAGCTCGACAGTGAGTCGGCCTAACCATCACACTTGGGCCAGAACAGAGGCATACTGCCTTAGTTGCAATGGCTTGGGCGATGGTCCGTCGCTAGCTTGACGGTCCATCAGCCTGACCATCTCACTTGGCCACTGAATGAGTTCTCTTCCTTGGTTACGATGTCCAGAGCGATGGTCCGTCGGTCTGACCGTCGCTTCTTTGTAGTTTGAACAGTTCTCTGTAAAACATCCATATTTTTCTACTCCGACATCAGATTTTGGTGAAATGGGTATCGTTGGAAAGATAATTCAATCTCCCACATGATAAAATTTAAAATAAGGTAAATTCTACATGATTTAAACACTACTCACTTTGGAAGTCATTCCTTAATCTTATAGAGATACAATTTAGGCTTAAGGAAAGTTTGGGGTATTACAAGTACTCAGTCAATTACAGAACTCAGTAAAATCAGTCCAGTTCAGTCACTCAATATGATCAGTAATAGTTTAGTCAAGCCTAGTACAGTCTAGTGATCAGTTCAGTGTCTATTCAGTTGGGAGTAGGATTTAGCACCGAGCGAATATAGGGATGGGGGCTCACCTGCCAGTTGAGGGTGTGATCTTTAGTAGAAGTCCCTTAGTTCCTGAACTACGTAACCAGTATAGGTTAAAATATATCAACCTGCCAGTTGAGGGTAACACATATCTCACCTGCTAGATGAGGGTGATTCTTTAGTAGATCCACATATCCATTGTTAGTAACGTGGCACAGTGCTAACACCCTTCCAACAAGGGTAACATGTTGGACCCCAACTTAGTTTATAATCGAGGTATGTCGGTTAGATCAACACTCCCAAAGTTGCATCTTCAGTACTCAGTACTCAGTACTCAGTAATCAGTATTCAGTCTTAGAATTCAGTGAAGAACTTAGATAGTTCTATAGAACCATGGTTATCAATTATCAGTTATTTAGCCATCAGAATTCAGTACTTCAGTTTCAGTCAATTCCAGGCAGAGGTTATATGCACGGTATTGCATATTCAGCATGATCAGTAGTTATAGTTTTTGCATGTTCCCTTTTTCTATTATTTCATGATGTTCATTCAGTCAGTTATCATCTCATGCATATGAACTCATGTATATCAGCCTACCTCACTTAGTATACCAGTACATTCAAAGTACTGATGCATACTTTCTCTTTTGTGCTATAATGTCTCATATCATAGGTTCAGACGCACGGGCTCCTGACCGTACTTGTAGCACAAGTTATCAACAACAGTTATAGTAGTGAGTCCTCATATTTCGAGGACAGGGTTACTTATTTCAGCATTCCAATAGTTCAGTACGTTCAGTAGTCGGAGTTAGTTGGGGACATGTCCCATCAACTCCATATTCAGACAGTTAGAGGTTTTTGGACTAGACTATTTCAGACAAATCTTTAGTTTTTCAGTGTTATTATCAGTATTCAGTAATTGTTTTCAGTTTAATAACCTTATGTTAATTTCAGCCCAACTTTTGCATATATTTTCAGTATTATTATTATTTAGTGCTCACAGCAGGTACCAGTCATAGGTTAGCTTGTAGTCCTTCGGAATAGTAAGTAGCGTGTGACATCCAGACTCGGGATGTTATAACAGGACCCATGGGGGATCTTCAACCTATACACAATCCACATATCTCATATCTCCTTTCCGACACATCCCTCGAAAAGGGTTTTATAAGGTGTTACAGTATCTCCTTCCCGGCACATCCCTCGGGGAGGATTTTAAAAAAGTCTTTCTAGTGATACTCAGGTGTTGCCACGGTGGTAACAATATTTCATGAATGATTATGATATGAGATGTAATGCTCACAACCAATCACAATGAGTATTTCCACAATCAACCACATGATATATTTTCACAACCTACCACAATGATATATTTTCACAACCATGTGAACTAATATTTACTCATTATTTTTGTTTCATCCATGAATTTCCACATGTCTCATTTACCAACAAGTATAAATATATCACAATACACTAATGGTTCCACATTAGACATTTCAACAACACAATATAATTATTCACACGTATTCAAGGCTATCAACATCACATAGGACCCCACACAGTCACACACATCACATAATATCTCAATTTTAATAATTACATCACATATAAGCCCCCACATGGGCAAAACATATAGACAGACATTTTGTATGATTAGTTCTCATCCTTAACATATATTTTGTACCATCATTTACTACTCAACTTAGTCTGAAAGAGTTAAGTCATAACCTACCTCAAAAGCTGAAATCAGTCTGAGACACTTCGAACCCACGATCTTATTTTTCATGAACAATCTTGAACTCCACTAAGAATATCAAATATGAAATCTACGCATCAAAACAAAACCAACGACACTCATATTGACTACTTTTGGTTCGAGGTCAAAACAGATCCCTAAAATGGGTTTCCAAAAAAGAAGGGCAAAATCAGAACTTTACTTCAAAAACATGTTTTTCATATTTTTAGGAATCTACAGCTGAAATTCCAAGTCAAATTGAGTCAAAAATGAGGTTGAAATTGAAGAAAACCATTTTTAAGTTTTAGCGGGTAAAATCTTTGAAATCCGGGTTAAAATCAAGAATCGAAGTTGTTTTGAAGGTTAAATTGATGAAAAACTAGTAATTATAAGATAAAAATATTATTCAAGTGAAAATGAGTGAAATTGGGGTTAAGAATCAAGCCCTAAGATTTTTGGGGTTTTGAGAAATTAATCAAGAAATTACTAAAAAAAGGTTGAATTCTTACCTTAAATTCGTAATAAAACCAAGAAATAGGTGTTAATATAGCTTTCAAGCTCCCACAAACTTTACTTTTAAGATCTCACACTATTTTAGGGTTTAACTCCCAAGAGACAAGATGAAAAATGAACAAAATAGGCCAAAATGAGGGAAAAATCTGTTTTTATAGCAAGAAAAATCTGCTATGCACCAGATTATTCATTTTTAAGTTCAATCCGGACTTCGACGGGATGCCTGGGATCCGTTCGGAGTCCGATATACATAAATGAACTATGAAACCACACTAAATTCGATGTTCTGGATCTGTTGGCAAAGTCAGATTTTTGAAAAAACATCGTTTTCAAAAAGTTGACCCCCGAAATCCGAAATTATAATTTTTCAAACCTAGGGTCAAAATGAGATTTAAAAGTCGTAAAATCACACCAAATATGTTACCACCCTAAAATTCATATTTTGGATCTGCTGGCAAAGTCAGATTTTCTATCCGAGGTCGTTTTGACCAAATGTGGGTCCCACGTCCATATTTCTAATTTTTCAACTTTCTGATCAATAGGTCAAAATAAGCCCGGATGCATCGAGTCCCAAACTAAAGGTCTGCCTATTCTAAAATTGATATTTCAGAGCTGTTGGCGCAGCCTGTTCAGCCATCCAATTCACGGATCAAAAGATATCTCCATAAGTCTAAAATAAGGCTCCTGAAGCCATCAAAAAACATAATATCGCATAAATGGTACCAAAATGCATCAAAAATTATGTCAATCACTCCCACAGCCCAGAAATACCATAATGGAACTACAGGAAGGAATAAAATAGTCAAACACATAAAATCAAAAATTTCACATATTTCATCAAACTTTTAGATCGTTACAACCCAGTGGGACAAAACCTTGAAAGAGAGAAAGAGTACAACACGTATTCGCTCCCCTTGACGAGAACATCAATGAACTTTGCATCCCTATCTTGTGGGCTATCTTCTTGAAAGTTCCAGTTGAAAGAGACTCGGTGAATAAATCAGCCATATTGCTACTTGAACGAATCGGTTGCACGTTAATATCACCATTTCTTTTGTAGCTCATGTGTATAGAAAAGCTTTGGAGAAATGTGCTTCGTTCTATCTCTTTTTATGCATTCTCCCGTAAGTTGTGTTATTCATGCTGCATTATCTTCATATAAAATTGTGGGTACTTTATCATATTTCAAACCACATTTTTCTTGAATGAGATGTATCATTGACCTCAACCACACATATTCTCGATTTGCTTCATGAATAGTTGTTATCTCAGCATGATTCGATGTAGTGCTAGATAGACTGTTTTGTATATCTCCAAGATATAGCAGTACCACCACATATGATCATGTAGCCTATTTGACATCGAGCTTTATGCGAGTCAGATAAGTACCCAACATCAGCATGACCAATAAAATTGGGACTGCAATCTTTAGAATAAAATAAGCCCATATTGGTAGTCTCTTTAGGTACCGTATATGCATTTAATCTCATTCTGATGTCTTCTAGTAGGAGCAGAACTATATCTTGCTAACAAATTAACCAAAAAGGCTATATTAGACCTTGTAGTATTTGCAAGATACATGAGTTCACCAATTGCATTAAGATATGATATGTCATAACCAATCCAAATTGGTATATTTCTATTTCAGCAAATAATACTTTTGAAAACTCTCCAAGAGTTCCAATAATTTTCAAGTTATAAACTTATGTAATATAAGGATCATAGATAAGTTTCCCTATATACTTCAATCATTTTGAATCCTTAAACAAGTTTTCATGTAAATTTTGTCAAGTGACAATATTCAACATTTCATGGGTGACATCTTCAAGTATCTGTACTGCAAATCAAATAAGTTATATGCTTACCAAGATGCATCCTTTCACATTACTTGATAAATATTTATACGTCAGCATGCTTAAATAAACATAGAATTCAGATCCTCGTAATCTTTCACGATATTTCACCAATATTGTATCAAAGAAATCATTGATGATGTATCATTTCGTGTCGGTTCGTAGTGTGACATAAAATTTTGAGATCTCATCACTTTATTATTTTTCGATACCTGAACCTCTCATAAGGTTTTATGAAGTATTATGTCATAGACTCTTCTAGAGCATATTGCCTTCTTATTATGATTGTATGCTCCTTATTCTTTTTAAGAATTATTTTATTTAGAATCAATTGATCTACCATGCTTCACGCATGCATAGACTTTGTCCTTTAGGGACACAAAATAGGAGCACTTGCAGTTTAAACATGAGATGCTTTCGGCAATTGACTTGAATTATCCTTTGAATGAGTATTAGATGATAATTCCTAACATATTTCATAGCTGTTTATAACCTCCCCCTTATGTTAGGAAAATTAATATACATCCTCCATCTTCTTTGGGGAATCCATCTTTATGCATCATGGTATATTCATTAATAGTATACAGCACATCAGAACTATTAGATGGACAATGTGTGGTTCCTGACTCAGAACTAACTTTGAGGGAAAATCAATCATAATTTATTGGTTTGATGCATACAAGTACTTTTGTATATAATATATCATATTTCAAACCAACACGTGAAGTTTTGTTCTCATTAGCAATGATTCAACTATTTATCAAAGACATTCAATGTCAAACCAATATTATCAAAATGAATAGTCTTGATTACACAATCTGAAAATTATGCTCTTAACTCAATTTTATTGAGCAACAACTTTATGAATGTCAAACTGTAGTTTGACAATAAATGTACAAGTGATCACCTTATATCGATGCAGCTTAATAGATCACATGACTAGTGAACAGAACCATAATCACCTTTTATACTTTTCAGATTTTGAGGGATCAAATTCCAACATTAGTTGGTCCAACCAAATTGTCATGAGAACAAGCAACATAAGCAATTCTTGAAGAATCTTCTATTTCTTCAACATATGTCTAATACTCAATATGCACATTTTTGGAATGTAGCAATCGTTCATGTCAATTTATGAACTTTTATACTAGTAAACTCCAAGTTTACCATGACATGTGCCTTTTTGCTTTAGTAAATTTTAGATTTACTATTACAAGAATAAATTTTAGATTTACTACTTTAGAAGTAAAATCAAAAAAACTTTCTTAATTATTCAGTCTCTTTCGGAGGTGAGTTATGATACCATCACAATCAAGTGCACATTTTCATTAATAAGCTTCTCATTTCCCAGGAATGAAATATAATCGTGCCTTAAGCCTATCAAATTCTGCTAGGTTATAACCTGTTTCATGATGTTGCTACTTCAGGTGCACTTTGAGGTATACATAGCTTTCAAAGTATATCATATATTGCTACCACATTCACTTCAAGAATGGAGCAAATTGTCATCTTTCGGACTAATCATATATTGCTACCACATTCACTTCATGGAATGGAGCATATTCAATGGACAAGTTTCATGACTTTTTATCAAATACACATTATTTTGCCTTAGCCATCATAATATTATCAATATTAGGGGTGTAAAAACCAAACCGTTAAGTCAAATCGAACCGAGGAAAAAACCGACTTATGGTTTGGTTTGATTGGTTTGGTGTTCGCAAAAAAAAAAAACGATCATTCTTGATTTGGTTTGGTGTTAGCAAAAATAAAATCAAATCGAACCCAAACCGAACCGACGTAATACATATATAATTTTAATTTTTTATACGTAAAAAATACTACTTATAATCTGTTTTCTAATTTCTTTTATTATTTTTTTATATTCAGAAAATAGATATATATTCTTGGGCCTTTAATTATAGTATTTTTTTCATTAATAACAAATTAATACAAAGCCCAATATTAATATAAAAACCTAAAACTCTTTAATTGCTTCACTTGTTACATTTTACTTTTCAAGTTTTCAGAGAGTTCTCATTATTTTCTCATCTTACTTTCATCTTACTTTTCTCATTCGTCAAGTTGTGATTTAAGTTTATTTCTCTTCTTTCTCTTCTTTTTTCTTTTATGGAATTATGTTATAATTAATTACTTTATGGAGTTAAGTTTTTAATAAGTTGTCTCCAATTCTTCGTTCTTTTATATGCTCACATTTTATGTGAAGGGAACTTTCAGATAAGCTATTGTGACTAGTGACTTGGAAATTGAACTATTGGGTATCCACATAATATTACTTTGAGAGATAGTAGTTTAGACGTCTTAGTAATTTGCCAACTTAATTTTTATTGAAACTACTCTACGATCATTATTATTTTTTTTATCTTTTTAGTGAAAATATTTAATTTTTTTCTTCAATCACATTATAATTGTAAAAAAAACAAAGAAAATCGAAAAAACAAAAAAACCCGACTAAAACCAAAATAAAAAAACCGATTGTATATTGGTTTGATTTGGTTTATAGATTTATAAAATCGACATTATTGGTTTGGTTATATTTTAATAAAAAAACCGAACCAACCCGACCTATGTACACCCCTAATCAATATGGTGCATTACGATTCAAACTCAACGTCTTATCCATATAAAGACATCTTAGGCATAAATCGATGGGACTTGAACCCAACATCTTATCATTATGGTGCATCGAGCCTACATCCCGATGTCTTACCCTTTCGATGCGATTATATGTAGAGAATTTTTCTCTAACATATCGTTCAAATTATATGATGCTTCAAAACAATTGTTACTTAAGAAGCTATGAAACACCATAAAATATAATCGCAAATAATAATATGTTTTATATGAACTCTACTGAAGTTCAAGCAAACCGTGATATCAAAATCATCATATTTCTTGATGTTTCATCACATATTGTTCGTCAGGAACAATTTATGCTTTCTCCATAAATTTACACGCTTTGATCTTTTCAAAGTGCTCAAAGCACCAATTACCATTATAAGTTGATATTATTTAATTAACAATAAATTCTCAAATACTATTGGTGGCCAATGAAGCCCTCCGGTAAGAAATATTTCTTACAAGTAATTTTTGGTTCTTCTACTATTCTCGGTTACTTTGCACAGTCGAACTTCCTCCTATTAAAGTAATCAAAATTCTCATGTACTTGTGTAACAAGAATTGTACCTGAAACATAAAATCAAATTTAACATAAAGTTTCGTGATGATAACGTGTTATGAAATATAAAGTAAGAACAACAAGAATAGAGAGAAAAGAGCGTGATTATTAATTCTATTAATGGATTTTCTTGGAGTGAGAGATTCAGAATGCAATGAACAAAAAACTCCTTATTTATAAGGAAAAATAATTCTAGTTTCTCTCGAAAAGGTAGATACGTCATATCCTAATAGATATCAACTAAATCTTAATAGATCTTATCTATATTTTTTTATAGACATTTATTATAATGTAAATACATTTATAACATAAGCGAAGAATTAATGTCATTTTCCCCTTTTTTTTGATAAAAACTATTTTACAAATCTATTAAGTATCAAATGAAAACATAAGCGAAGAATTATAATTTTTACTTTCTAGTGAAAAATGTTGTTTAAATTTTTTGTTGACTCTGCAATAGACAAAATTATTTTTTTACTTATTTTCTCCAATTATTAAAATATTAACGAATATTAAAATATAGGATAAGAGCAAAATATATGATAAATTAATATTAATAGATTTTTTGGGTCTTAAAATATATGATAAAAAAAATATTAAAAAAATTAATAAGATTGTCTTTTCGCTTATTTCTCATATTATCTTTAATTAAAATAACTTTAGAAAAGGAAGTAAAAGTGGCAAAATTTGAGAAAAAAACTCGTAGGTCAATAGTGGGAATATAAGGAAGAGTTTCATACTAAAAGGAGTCTCATGCAGCATTTTAGGGAAAGAAACTATAGGGGGGAAAATTAAGAACCAGAATAAAATAAAGCTATACTAGAAAGGTAAAAGAATTAAAAAGCAAAATATGAAGGTATATATATGATTTTTAGCAAAATATGAAGGTATATATATACGATTTTTATTTCTCCAGGTAATTAATGTAATTCCCTTTTAATTTATTTTTGTTCAGTGCTTCTTCCTCATCTTCGTACTTTCTTTTATATTATTTACTAGAGGAGCATGGTCATGTCAGTACGGGCCCAACATTAAGATATTCATTTTTCTTTTCAATCTTCATATATTTAAATAAATTTTTTTAATAAAAGGATTGCATATGTTTCTAGGATTCATCCGGAATCTAGCATGAGTTCAACATATGTTATTTTAATATGTATTTAGATAATTTAATTTGTTAACTATTGTAATTTATAATATTTTTTATGTAATTTTCAAATTAATATACGTTACTTTTCTTGTCCAAATTTTTGTGGCATTGATAGTCAATTATATTTTAAAAATAATTTAAGTTTTTAATTATTATGATTTATAATATTTTTCTTCTATTCCAATTTCAGTGACACTAATATAATTTCGAGAGTCGGCCAAATATTTATATCTTTTAAATTTTTTAAGTTGTTAATAATTGTGATTTCTAGTATTGTTCATGTATTTTTTGTGAAATATATCACAGATTAAATCTTTTTTAGATATTTTAAGTTATTAACTATTGTAATTTATAATACTTTTTTATGTAATTTTTGAATAATATATGCTACTCTCCTTGTCCATAGTTTTGTGTCGAAGATAACCAATTATATTTTTTAAATAATTTAAATTTTTTATCATTGTGATTTATAATATTTTTTCTATTTTAAGTTAAGTGGCACAATGCTTAAATGGCCATAATAATTAATTAGGGGTGATATAGTAAAATCACGACTGAAGCAGCGAAGCATAAATGTCTTAAATGACTTACAACAACTAATTAGAAGTGACATAGCAAAATTATTATAAAAAATACTTGTGAAAAAATTTAAATGGACCTCATATAGGACGTCAAGTTAATTTAAAACATCAAGAGTTAATTTATCATTTTTATATTTATTTTATTTTTTAAAAATATTATTAATTTTTAATACTTAAATGACTTATAATAATTAATTAGTGGTGATATTTAGTAAAACTATGGTTGAAGTAGCTAAAGCAGACATGCCATAAACGTCTATTTTACTTTTTTTAATTAAATATTATTAAGTTTTAATACATAAATGACTTGTAATAATTAATTAGGAGTGATATAATAAAATCAAGATTGAAGCAACTGAATCAGACATGTCATAAATGCTTATTTTATCTTTTTCTAATTAAATATTATTTATTTTTTAATACATAAATAACTTATAAAAAATAATTATTGATGATATAGCAAAATCACAGATTCAATATTATTAATTTTTCAATACATAAGTGACTTATAATAATTAATTAGGGGTGATACAGTAAAATCACGATTGAAGCAGCTGAAACAGAAATCAGTCAATTTTTTAAATTTTTTGTTAATTATTATTATTTATAGTACTTTTTATTTCATTTTCAAATAATATATATTGTTTTATATCTTCCTCTGTCCTGTCCCAATTTATGTGGCACTAATTTAATTTTGATAGTCAATCAAATTTTTTATGTTGGCAGATTATTTTGCTATTCTTAATTTTTTAATACATAAATGACTTATAATAAGGGGTGATATAGTAAAATCATCGTTTGAAAGATGCCAATTTAAGTTAAAACATCAAGAGTTAATTTCGCATTTTATGTCTATTTTATTTTCTTATTAAATATTATTTATTTTCTTAATACTTAGATGACTCATAATAATTAATTAAGAGTGATTGATTATGTTATTCCTATAAAAATTAATATAATTTTATCATATCCAATAGTAATCATCGATAACTCACCGGAGTAGTATATTAATTAAATACGGGGTGCTATATTTTGCATATACAAAATATGATACTATTAAAAATTATTGGATAGTGTATTATGTTTATCTCTCACACTAATAAAATTTTACTATATATTTTTCTTTATTTTTTTTTACTTGATACATATTGACCCAACACAAATCTTAAAAAAATATTCATTAGAAATTTATTTTATTAAATTAAATTTATTAATTTTGTACTTTAAAAATTTAAAGTTAATTTTAAATATTAGTATTTCTATATAAGAAAAAAATAATTTTAAAATTTAAATTTACTAAAAAACAAAAATTAATTTTCTATATAAAAGTCAATTAAAATAATAAAATTGATTTTACTTTAAATATTTAGTTCCAATTAATTAAGATAATTTTTTATTCTTTCATGATTTATGCTGCACCGATAAAATTTTGAGAGTTGAATAGAACTTTTATCTATTTTTAAAAATATTTTAACTTGTTAATTATTGTGATTTATAATAATCTTTACTTAATTATCAAATAATATATCTACTCCTTGTATCCCAATTTATGTGGCTTCGATAGAATTTTGAGAGTCAACTAAATTTTTTATATATCTTTTAAATATTTTAAGTTGTTAATTATAATGATTTGCAGTGTTTTTTCTTTTGTTTCTGATTTATGTGGCATTGCTAAAATAATGAGAGTCAATAAAATTTTTGTATGTCTTTTAAATATTTTAAGTTATTAATTATTGTGATTTGTGGTACATATCATGTAATTTTTATTATATATAAAAATTTTAAAAATTATATAAGCTAATTAAAAAAAATATAAAAAAAATATTCAAGAAGACAATTTTATATAAAATATAACATTTTTATGTATTATTTGATAGTATATTATGTTTATCTCTCACAAAATTAAAATTTTATAAATTTAAATATTTTATTAATTCCATTTAATTAATTCCATTTAACTTGATATATATTGACTCAACACAAATGTTAAGAAAATATTCATTAGAAATTCATTTTATTAAATTAATTTTATTATTATATTATAAAATTTTAAATCTAAATATTAGTATTTCTATATAAGACAAAAATAATAAATATTTTTTAATTTATTAAAATAAATATAAATAAATTAGTTTTGAACATAATAGCCAATTAAATAAATAAAAAATTTTACTTCCAATATGTAGTTATAGTTAATTAATATAAATTAGTAGAATATATTAAATATTTAAACTATTATAATGAAACAATGGAATCATTATATATTGGGGCATGGTATGTAATTAAGTGAAAGTAGGTGGACTTTTTGTAGTGGTATGATCTGTAATTAAATGGAAGAAAGTGGGCATTTTTTAAAGACTTTAATAGAATATACATAACACAACAAAAAGAACAATGATTTTCAGCACCCCATATATTTAAAGTCCAAATTTTTCTTATATCTTTTTGGTAATTACATATAGTAGAGGTGTGAAACCACCTCTTCTATATAATAGACTAGTGAATCCATCATTTCGACGGTTGAAATTTCTTTAATTTTCAAATTTTTAAATTTTATCTTAATTTATTTTATTATTCATCTTTAATTTTTACATATATTTTTCTTAAGTTTTCATCACTTAAGTATTTTTAATATCCTAAAATATTTAAATTTTATATAATATAATGCAAGTGAAAAATAACTTTATTTTTCTTAAAAGGGAGTAGAAAAGGCTCAACAAAACTTGATTTATTTTTAACAAATTTTAGAGCTCAACTATTTAGTTATATATTTAATCATAATCTAATTTGCATGAAGTGTGCACTTTTTATTTTATTTTAATTTTTCCTCTCTCTTTAATTTTTAAAATCTTTAATGTATTTCTCTTTTCTGCTTTTTTCTCCTTACTTTCATACCTCTTCACTTTCCTTTTAAGGAATATCAAATCTCATATTCTTCCTCTAATAACTCCACAACAGTAAACATATGTAATTAAAAAATTAATATTTTTAAATTTCAATATAAAGTATAAAAAATACTTAATATTACATATAAATATGCTATCAAATATAAAAAGTAGAGATGTTACTATATATTAGTTACTCATGATACCGTACCCTCATAGATCATAAATAACATTTATTTTTTCATGATTTTTTTGCCTTTTTTTCCTCTCATTTCTCCATTTATTTTATTCAAATAAAATCTTTAACAACTCTTATCATTAATTTAAAGAAGAAGTAATTGTCAATCCTTAAAGTCATTAAAAAAAATAATGGACAATTAACATACCCCTTCACCTTCCCCGAGAAAGTTCAAAAGACATTCTATTGATTTCATGTTTTTATATATATCAATGAAATAATATGACAAAAAGTTGAAATACGAAAAAAAATATGAAAGAGCTTAATTAACTGAAGAATAACCTATCAATAATATGAAAGCTAAGAAGCAACACAACATTACATATTAATTTACTAATTAAATCAAATATATAAAATTTTTATAATCTTTACATTAATCAAACCTGTCTTTGTGTTGGTTTTATTTTTATTTTATTATATTCTTTGATTCTTTTCATTTTTACTATACATAAAATAGTAATTATTTCCCAAAAAATTTACTAAGTGAAGCAGTCTAGTAAATAAAATAACACAAATGAGATACATTGTTTAAATAAATGTGTAACTTAATTCATGTGAGATTTTAATCTTTCTGAACAATAAAAAAAAAAGGAAAAATTCTTTTGGCCATAAAATGTGGCCATAATTTGGCCATAATAGCTCAAATTTGATAATAAAGTCTATTCACATTGTAAACAGGTTTACATTTTTACATTCTTATCCTTTTCTCCCAAATTTATATTTTCTTTCTTCATTTATTCTTCTAGCTATTTCCAACACATGGGGATTGAACATCTAACTTGTTTACTTAATTGTTTGTTGACTTTGCATTTCAAAATAATATCTATACAAACAAAGAAGAAAAACGTTAAGTTATTTCATTTATTTGAATAATTTTTTAAATTTAAAATAATATTAAACTTAAAAATAATTTTAAAATTTCTGGATATTTTTAGAATGATATATAAATGACTGAATGATAATTTAAAAATAATTATAAATAATTTTATTTGTCTTTGGTGGATAGTTATTCCATTTGGCCACATTTTTAGAATATAAAAAAATTAAAAAAATTTAGAAAAGTAATTTTTCCAAGTTTATTGACATTCTGTTTTTATAATTTATCAACAGAAAAATAAAATTACTTAAAATTATGTAATTAGACAAGACAAATTATTAAAATTGTGTAATTAGACAGGATAAATTATTAAAATTTCTAATGATATAAATTCACCTCAACAATTTATTTCTCTGAGTTTTTAGCTATTTAAAATCTTGTTGTGTATTTTTTTCAAAATTTTTAATCTAAAGGATCGAGAATGTAGTAAATTCAACAACGTCAGGACTGCTGCTTCAATTAAATTAAAAGAGATATCAATAGAACATGCCTACTAAAAATCTTCATATTTTTCTATAGGTAATTGTTTTTATTCTTGTAATATAGAACTTAATACATTTACTTTGATTCAATAATTTGCTAATCATTATATATTTGTCATTAATGTAACCTCTAATAAGTAATTTTATCAATTATTGAGTTTAAATAAATTTTAAAATGTATTTAGATAATTATTTAAATATAATTTGAAAATATTCTCAATGAAAATTAAAACTCAAAATAGTTTAGAAATGGTAGATATTGATTCAATATAAAAATTATAAAATGTATATAGTTCATATATGTCGACTTTAGTTAACATTAACTCAGGAGAGTCACACATTGATGTTACAGTCTTGAACCCATATGTTACATCGATTTAAAAAATTATGAATCATTAGTTATGATTGTTATTATATATAACCTCTATTTAAATAATTTTATTAAATATTATATTTAAATAAATTGAAAATAGTTTTTAAAATTTAATGTGTACACAATTCAATAATAACAGATAAAATTCAAAACATTTTAGACATTAACAAACTATAAAAATCATAAAATTATATATAGTTCATTTGTGTCAATCCTAGTTAACAACAACAAAAGAGAGTCCAACGTTAATGTGGTAGACTTGTATTCCTATGTCACGTCGATTTGATCCTGTAAATCATTATTTAATATGACCTATAATTAAGTAATTATATTAATTAATATATTTATACAAATTTAAATTGCATATTTAAATAATTTTTAATCTAATTTAAAAATATTTCAATAACAACAACAAAAACTCAAAACACTTTAGACATGATAAATATTGACACATTATAGTAAATAAATAAAAACATATAATCTGTAACTGTCAATCCTAGTCAACACCAATCTAAGAGAGTCATATGATGTTGTAACAAGTTGTCTAGTCCGATTTAATAACTTGTGAATCATTACTTACACTGTTATTAATATGATCTTTAATTAAGTATTTTATTAATTGTTATTAATAGATTTAGATAATTTAAAAAAAAAATTGATAATATTTCAATCGTCAATTCAAAAGACTTTAGCAATAATAGACATCAACACATTAAACATAATTGGTATAAACGTTTATAATTTTCAATCAAACGTATTTGGAAACATACTGTGAAAATTGAAACGTATTTTCAAACCGATTTAAACATAATTTTTACTAATTCTAATTCACGAGTAAATTTTTTTTTTTATAATTCTAATTCTTTATTAAAATATTTTCCTCCACACTTAAATATTTTTTCAGTGAAACGTATTTTCAGTATTTGGAAACATACAGTGGTAAATACGTTTAGAATTTGTCAATTTTCACACATACTCATTGTTTGTTAATTTAAGTATAATTTTATAATTTTAAAACATAATCATTATTGTTAGATACATTTCGAATACATTTACTTAGATTGACATTCTTAATTTTAGTTAGTATATTTTTACACCTTTTCAAGTTAAAAAAAATAATTAGATAAAGATCTCAATATTTCAGCATGATGTCAGTCAATGCTTATTCTTTCATAGTAAGAATTTTATTTGTAACAGTAAAAGACAATCAGTACTTAAATTTGAACATAACATCCTTGACTCTAGCTACGACTGTTCAAAATCGAATCGAAATCAATAATCTGTAATGACATTTTGGTTAGTGAACTAGTGGTTCGACTTATCGGATTACCAAGTGTAAAGTATGTGTGATTTGTTGTTATCATAATATTTTACAAATTATATATATACATATATATTAATTTTATTTAAGCATAATAATAAAAAAAAAATTATTAGAAATCATTTAGTAACAAATATAAGTAATAATTCACAATTTATCAAATCGTCGTAATATAGGGGTGAAAGAGTTATATGATTAACACTTATACCTCTCGACAGATGTGAACTATATGCATAATTTCTGTAAGTGTCAACGTTTATCAGGTTTAAGGTATGTTGAGTTGTCGTCATTGCGATATCTTACAAATTATGCCTGAGAATTATTTAAATATATATTTTAATTTTATCTAACCATATACTTAAAAAAAATAAAAAAAATTAGAGATAATTTTAGTAACAAGGAGAGAAAGTCGGAGAAGAACATGAGAAAAAAAATAGACAGTAAACGTAGTGTTTGAGTTATAGCAAAAAAGATGTACGTTTTTGAAGAAATATATGTATTTTAATGGTATAAGACTATTGATATTCTTTCCTAAGATTTGTGTTGCAATTAAATTGCAATATAGGGAGTATACATATTTTAATGCTTAATTACCTTGACTTAAAAAAAATAGAAAAAGATTCCAAAAGGCTACTATAGACTTTTTAATATTATGGCCATATTATGGCCAAAGTTTTATGGCCATTTAGCATCATCCTAAAAAAAATTCTCCTATTTTTGAGACATTAACACACATTAATAAAAACTCATTAAAGGGGAGGGAGCAAAAACCATAAACATGATGTTTAGAGTATTTTATAAAAGTTCTTATAATTTTTAATATAAACTAAACTAATGAACGGAAAATAACATAAAAAAGACAAATTAATTTTTTCCTTTGTATGTGTAGAAATGAAAACAAGACATTTGTGATTTTATAAAGTACTCGAGTGGCAAAGTTAATTCACATTTTATACAATAACAACAACAATAACATATCCAATAAATTTTCACTAAGTGGGGTTACAGAGACAGTAAATAAGATCGTAATAAAACATAAAACAAGATATATCTTCTTAGTCATCACTAAAATGTGAAAAATTGATCTTCGTGATTAACTTCCACGACTATTTCTAAGATTTTACTTTTAAAATTGTTATTAATTTTTCTTATCGTAATCATGAAATCTTACCTGAATCTGAACTTTGCTGACATATCACAATCAGAAAGAAGTGGAAATAGAAATGATTTTTTATTAAACATAAATAATACCAATAAGAAAACTTTAACTATTCTAAAATTAAATCAATAAAAAAGACTATACCATGACTTTGCTCCTCATGTCCATGCCCACCAATCCCGATAACAAACAGACGAAAATATGTATCATATCATCAAAAGATACTACTCTAATAATCATTATAATTATATTATATGAAGAAAAAATAAATAAAGAAAAAGTAGAAAATAAAAATTAGCATTCAACAATTCGTAGGTGATTGTTATTTATAGGATGACTAATTAACTAGAGAAAATTGAAGGAAAGGTGTCATTTAAGTCGAATGAAGGATTGGTGACATTGACCAACTTAAAGGGTCAAACATAATTAGGAAACTTGATTAAGTTAATTGTGGACTTGATTAATATTTTCAAAATTTTCTAATCTTTTCAAAAATATAAATCAACCTACACCCCTCTCCTTTCCAAATCAACCGTCTCTCTCATTTCTCTCTCTCGATGGTATCTCTCAACTCTCTCCCAACCAACAGTTCTGCAAAATTTCTCCCTTCAATCCCCGACGACAAATAGCTAAGCGAGTTTCTTTTCGACTCTCAACCGCCAATTGACGTAACAAGCAGTGTTCTTCAGCGACAACAACTTCGAGTTCTTCGTCGTTCTATTTCTTCTTTCACAAGTAAAAAATTATGTCTTTTAGTTATGAAGAAATAGAGGAACTTGAGCCAACTTCTGTTCTACTATTGGTTAACAATTTCAATATTTTTTGCTTAAATTTGAAATGTGGACGGAATAAAATCCTAATTTCTAGCATTTCTTCTCTACTCTTTCCGGTGTAAAATATAATTTTTTGTTGTTATTGTAGTTCTTATTGTGGAACTGTTGATTTAATTTGTTGGTGATTTTTCATCACCGTTGATGTTCTTAGTGTGTGTGTGTTGTGTTGGTATTGCTGGGTTGATTTGTTATTTTTTTTTAATAAAAATGGTGTTGCAACAGATGAACCATCTGACGCAACAGATGGACAATTTGACGCAACAAATGAAATATGTGATGCAACAAATTAAACATCTGATGAAACAGATGGGAATTTGAAGCAACAAATGAACAACAATCTAACAGATCATTCATCTATTGCGATAGACGACTCTTTTGTTTAGAAAAAATCTAAACAATATTGATCCAACAGAGAACTCATTTGGCAATAGATGAGTGATTTGGTACAACATATAAGTGATTTGTTTTTATTGTTTCCAACGTACTACTCATCCTTTGTAACAGGTTGGTTATATGTTGTAACAGATATCCTACCTGGGCAACAGATATGTGGTTTGTTTTTATTATTTTTAACGGATTACTCATCTGCTGCAATAGGTTATTTATAATCTACAACAGATAACCTACCTGATACAATATATGAGTGATTTATTTTTATTGTTTCTAACTGATTACTCGTACCTTGCAATAGGTTGGATATATGCTGCAACAGATGTCCTACCTAGTGCAACAGATGTATGGTCTATTTTTATTATTTCCAATGAATTACTCATCCACTACAATCGGTTGGTTATATGCTGCAACAGATAACCTACCTGGTGCTACAGATGAGTGATCTATTTTTATTATTTCTAATGGATTACTCATCCGCTACAACGGGTTGGTTATAAGTTGCAACAGATAACCTACCAGGTGCAATAGATAAGTGGTCTATTTTTATTATTTCCAACGAATTACTCATTCGCTGCAACAGGTTGTTTATAAGCTATAATAGATAAACTACCTAGTGCAACAAATGAGTGATCTATTTTTATTGTTTCTAATTGATTACTCATCCCTTGCAACAGGTTGGTGCAACAGATATCCCACCTAGTGCAATAGATGTGTGATCTATTGGAACTTTTATTTTACCATTGTACATATTTGATTTACTGTTATCCTTTTTTAATAATGCATTAATCAATTATAATCTATTTTATATTCCTGTTAATTTTAGATAATATCTTCCAAAAGAAAAGAAATCGAATCAATTCCAAGTAAAGGAACAAGCGAAGCAACTAGGCTACATCCACCACTCTATGAGCTTGCTTTACAAGCGTTATCTCAATCAAGAGTAGAAGATGATGAACATAGGGAAGAAGAATATTTCAAAAGAGAAGATCCAAATGCTAATATCTCTTCCACCGAAGAGTTGGTCAAAACCTTCAGCAATGATCGTTATCCTGTAAGAATGCAGTGCGATGGTGCCACAGATTTAATGGGTGATTTTGCGGTTAAGTCATCCATGGGAAAATCTTTCGATGCCTTCAGAAAAATACTTCAAGAACAAAAATTAGATGCTTATTTCAGGGATAGCTGATTTGGGTAATATCTTGATTTGCCGGAGGACAACAATGCTAGTTTCCAAATGAAAAAGGTATATGATCTTCTCAAGCGTAGGTTTATGTATGAAAATAAAGATAAGATGGATGAGGTGTGGATAAATTACTGTCGCACGCCTGTTTGTTTTGGTTGGAAGGAGTTTCTCATAGTTACTAGACTAAAATATTATCCTCCTTCTCCTTCTCAAGTTATGCCTATTCTAACCCATAAAAAAGTACCCCACACACCTAAAAATGCCAAAGGCAAGTCAAGTGATCGTGATGACCTGGTGTCCTTATTGGCCTAAGCTTCAAAAACATTAATTTGATAGAAGCGTTGAAAGGTAAAAGACTTTCAAAGAAGCATAAGCAATCATTGTTCTTGGTTTGATTTGTACATAATGTTCTTTGGCGAGAGACGTTAACAAAAATATACCACTTGGTTTGATAAAGCTCTTCAAGGATCTTGAGGCATTTAACAGATATCCTTGGGGTTATGAAAGCTTCAAAATGACCGTCAAATATTTGTTGACTTCGTTAACGCCAAGGACAGTCAACTTATATGGCTTTTCATGTGCTTTCATGTTAAATATTTTTTTTATTATGATATGATTCATTCTTTTTATTCAATAATGCTTTTAATTTATTGGCGTTGTTTTATAGGCTTGGGCATTTGAAGCCATTTCTTATTTGAGACAAGTAGTGAACTACCAGGAAGAAGTTTTCTATCCAAGAATCCTGAATGGTTGTCAGCCAAAACTGATTAAAATGCAAAATTTCTTGATCTCTTCAACCCCCTGAAGGAAGCAGGAAGTTTAATTCTAATTAAGTTTTTGTTTTAATTAATAATTTTTTAAGATGATTTCATCATCATTCTGATATATGTACTAATTTATTTTAGACTGTTCATCCGTGGCTTGTTCCAACTAATCGAGAGTTGAAGATACTATTTTTTCTTACTTTATGATCTGTACAAACTTTATCGGACTCTAAGGTCATTGATAGACTAAAGAAGAAATTGTTTGGAGCAATAGTCATCACAAGAAAAAAAATGGAGGGTGGGCTTGTTGTTGTTAATGATGGTAGTGGTAGTAGTGCCCCCTTACAGTTTTTGAAACAACAAACCACTATGATTATGATCATACTGGTTATACAGATTTTGTCACTTCTAGCGAATGTTCTGCATGCAAATGTCAAGACTGGAAGGAAAAAATGATGGAGTGATTAATGCCATTAACACATTAACTGCTTTTGTAAAGAAAATGACATCTGAGAGGGGTATTATTCCACCAAAGAGGATTTCATATCCATACACTCCATTAGAGATCAAGGTGGCTAAGAGGAGAAAGAAAGAAATTTCCAAGGCATTATCAAACATTAAAAAAATCAAAATTGTAACTCATCTATCTTTTTCTTGCACCTTTGATCAATGTACAAGGTCCACAGGAGAGCAGCATGAGCTGAAGAGGTGAACGTATATCATTTGTTCCAACAAACAAACAGATAAATTTGTTTTAACAAATTATACATCTACTAAAAATTATCAAATATATATATATATATGTTGCAACTGTCGTATAACCTGTTGTATTAGATGTGTTATCTGTTGTAACATATGTCCATCTATTTTAGTAAATCAAACAGGTCTTAGTACTATTTTAATTTGTACCAACAGATGAGTCATGTGTTGCAACAGATGGGTCATCTGTTTGAAATTATCGTACAACTCTGTTTTACTTGTTCGAGTTTGTCCCAATAGATGATCCATCGGATGCAACAAATAGATAATTTGTTGTATATCTGTGATTAGCATTGATAATTTTGGATTTTCAGGTGGATGTCACAGTAGAAGCTACTGCTGAACAACATAATATCATAGTTGATAATCCATCAACTGCTTCCATGGAATAAGAAAAAAGTGGAGCCTGTCAGTTCGGCAGAATGGAAGAATTACCCTTTTGAAGGGTTCAACATCGCAGACGAGGCTCCAAAAAAACTAACAAAGTTGGTCAACGACTATTCAGAATGGATTGTTGATGGGCTGTTAAAGCATCACGTCGGCAGGTACATAAACATTTTTTAAAGATATTGATTTATAGAATTCTTGTTGTAAAAACATGACATTAACACATATAAATCGTGTAGAAAATAAAATGACAAACACTACAAAGTGAACTAATTGAGTCTTGGTTTTGATATGTTCGACTTACATGTTGCACATTTCGGAATGAAGGATTGGTTCTATTTGATGTCACAGCCCTAAACTTGCTGGAATAGTGAGGTTTAAATGTCATACATATACTATTAATACTTTATTTAATTGCATCTATGTATTAATTTTATTGTCACATAATCTGAAATATTTGATAATATATGCAGCACATCGATGTCATTTTTTATTACCTCTGAAAGAAGGTCAAGTTGCAAACACATGAACAATGCAGATACACAACATGCAATTATTTATACAAAGTTTACATCAATAATGCCTACGATAGGTTTTGTCAACAACAAGTAGAAGTTTTTCGAAATGAGCAATGCTTAATCAACATCATCAAAGATTTTAGCATTCCAGCTGGCTTACCTTGGAATTTGGTCGACGAAGTGTACATCCTAATCAATTATGGTGATCAATTCCATTAGGTGTTGGCTTTCGTTGTTCTAAAAGAGAGGCGCATCCGATTTTATGACTCGATGTCACAAAGGAGATGTTCCGAGCCGTCGTCTGAGATACAAAAGCTGGCCAAAATATTGCCTACTTACCTTGATATAAGTGGCTTTTTGGACTAAAAAGTTCGTACTGATTAGTCGATGATTAAAGCATACCGGGATAAAATGGGTAATCTATTTGTTGTAGAATATGTTGAAGGAATTGCTCAACAACCTATTGGTGGCCTGTAAGTATCATGATTTAGTTTCATTTTATAAATTTCACAATGCTTACATGAACAACAAGATATGAATTATATGTTCTTTTAAATGCAGGGATTGCAGTCTTTTTATTACTGCTTACGCCGAGTATTTGAGCGATGGATTACAAGTACCAAATGATGGACTTGATTCCAGATTAATTCGCAAAAGATATGTTGCTCTTTTATGGAAATACGAATAAGCGAAATCTCAGAAACCGTACGCAAGCGACATTAAAGATACACGGCGATCAAAGTTGAATTCCATAGCACCGGATGAAGAATAACTTGTCAATATTGAGTAGATCTTTATAACTTGTGTTTGTCAAAGTAATAACCTCTCCTTGGTAATTGTTGGCACCAAAGGTTAAATTGTTGATTTATTTGTAGAGTAGATCATTTGTACTCATAATGATTTTTTTTTACATTTCATTTATTTGTCGAGTTATTTCATGTAATTTTTGAAGGCTTCGATTTATTTTATGTTGCCTATGAATATAATTTGATCCTTAGTTTTAAACTTATTAATTGAAATAGAATATTAGATTTAAATATCACAACAGATAATACATCTGTTGCAACAGATGACATATTTGTTGGAAATTATCAAATAGATTTAGACATGTTCTGAAGGGTTCAATTTATTTAATGTTTTCTGTGAATATAATTTAATCCTTAGTTTTGAACTCATTAATTAAAATGAAATATTATATTCAAATATCGCAATAGGTAATACATATGTTGCAACAGATGACATATCTGTTGGAAATTATCAAAAAGATTTAGACATATTTTGAAGGCTTCGATTTATTTAATATTGTCTGTGAATATAATTTAATTCTTAGTTTTGAACTTATTAATTGAAATGGAATACTAGATTCAAATATCGCAACAGATAATACATATATTGCAACAGATGACATATCTGTTGGAAATTATCAAACAGATTTAGACATATGTTCAACATGTATGTCATCTATTGGAAATTATCAAACAGGTCTTCCTACTTTTTTGAGTTGTTCCAATAGATTACCTATCAGCTGCAACAGATAGACTATATGTTGCAAGAGATTGTACAATTTTTTGCGACATAGACTGAGAGACATCTGCATAATGCAACAGATAACCAACCTATTGCAACAGATAATCAATTTGTCACAATAGATATATTATTTGTTACAACAGATACACAATCTATTGCATTATAAAAAAATCAACTTTCGTCAAACATAAAAAATTGTTATGGTTTTTATCTTCGTACATCTTCTTCTTTATACACAGGCTCCAAGCATTTAGTTAGTACCCCATAAGCCCAGACCTCTTGTATTTTTTCCATAATGGCATCGCACAGACCGAATATTTTTGTGCCAGTCAGTAAACATTTGATGTATGCAAGCGAGTACGGCCCGCACGCATCACCGATTTTATATTTTTTAAAGGTGCATGCCCTTGTTTTGACCTTTAAAATCCCATACTTTTTTCATCAAGACTTTCGCTGGCAAATGATCCATTAGTTTACTCTGCCTCAAAAAGTTGGGGAGCAACTCCAACAGTGGTTGCATGTGGATAAAAAAAGTTTTCGTCACTGAAGACAGGTTAGTTACAGTCATAAACCTTAATATTTCCCTCCTAGAGAAGTATCTCAACAGCGAGAAAATATTTGACTTTCACGTTCATAACTATAAGAATTCTCTTTGCCTTGGTCTAGCTCTTGTCGTGTGGATATGGACTCTTCCCTCTAACATAGTTAATCATATCTACCTCCCATTCATACGTAGAAACTAACCAATTAAATCTCGGGACACCGAGAGTTTTAGCTAGCTCACTGAGATAATTGTACCTATTCTTGAAATTATTGTAGAAGTTGAGGTCCATTATCTATCGGCAGCATCATAAGCATCTGGGTATGCTAATTGCCTGCCTCTCATGAGGCATAGAATTTCATCAACATACTAATATAAGAAGACAATTTTTAACTAGGCCAGTAATTGTAAAAAATAAAAACATAGTGGAAAGATATAATGGATGGTCCATCTATTGCATAGGGTTCTCTGAATCTGTTCATAGATTACCCAGCTAACGTAACTTATGCAACAGATGTTTAATCTATTGTAATAGAACAACCACCAGCTTCACTAGAATACCCAGCTGTTGCAACAGACGACACATCTGTTGCGTATTCTTCATAGAGTAGATTAGAAGGCTAGGTTAGTAAAAGTAAACTTACCCTATCCACGTACCACTTACGCATAGTTGTCATACTCCTGAAGTCTTGGCAGTCAAATATATGCATGGTGTATTCTTCTATAGGTTCCTTCTTCTTGGGATACTTGGTATTTCACAGTTTCGTCCTCTCTTCATCGCCAAGTTCCGTGTATATGTCCACCTTCTTTAGTGGCCCCCAAACTTTAACAACTTTTGGAGAGGGAGGAGTTGCAATCTTTTTTATTTTTAGACTGAAGAGTATTTGGGTAATTTTTCTTTTCTTCCTCCTAACCTCCACCGTAGGAGTGTATGGCTCTCTTACCTTCTTGGATGGTATAACACCCTCTTGAATTTCAATTCCTTGGAAGCTTCAACGATAGCCTCTAGTTTTTCAAAAATTTTATCCTGTCTGTCCTTGCACACTTTGCATTTTCAATAAGAACATGAGGGTGAAGAGGGGTGAGAGGGACCACCGTAAGGGTGTAAAGGATCGGTGTATGGGTGAGAGGGGCCTGTGTAAGGGGTGATTTCAAATGTATTTATTTATTCTTAAGCATCAACGTGCTCATCATCATGACTGGTAGAAGCATCAGCATCAGGATGGCTACCACCAACATCAACAACTCCACCAGCAACACCCCCAGAAGAAGCACCCAGATCTGTTACAATAGGTTAGTTATGAAGAGCTTCAACATTAGGCTGACCTTGCCTAACTGCTCTTCCTCTTCTTATGGTTGTTGCTCCTGCCAATTTCTTCTTTATTAACTCCACCATTGGGTCTGCTATTGTATCAACAAGACCTAGAGTAATAAAAGAATACATCCCCAACTCCTTCTCAGTAGGCACGATCCTAGGATGCGCAACCTATAAAAAAGATAAATACATTTAAATCATATAATAATAATTTGCAGTCAATTGTGTTACATGTTAACACACTCAACTTATGCAATAGATGATCTATCTATCGCAACAGCTGATCTATATGTCGCAGCAGATTAACAATATGTTACATCAGATTACTCAACTGTTGTATAATATATAGTATATAGGTAATCTGTTGAGTCGGGTTCAGAGAACCAGAGCAATAGATGGTTAATCTGTTGTGAAATATGGATCGTCTGTTGCAAAAGATTACCCATCTGTTGCACCAATTGCAGTAGACAAGTAATCTGTTGCAATAGATGACCCATCTGTCATAATATATGGCACGTCTGTTTCAATATCTTTCTTTGAGTCAAATTATTTTACTTCAAAGAAGACGTACTGCATTATTCTGAGGGTTAAAGAGATCACCTTAATTCTTTTGGGGCTCTTTGCAACCAACCACCTAACGATCCTTGGATGGGAAACCTCGTCTGGGTAATCCTTGACCTACTTTCAGAGGGGAGGAATGGCTTCAAATGCCCAAGCCTAAAATATGTAAAAAAGAAGCAAGTAAAAAAAGTCATAATAATTATTCAATATAAAATAATGTATGAGTAAACAAATAGTGATTAAATTTACCATGAAAGCCCAAGGAAAGCCGTATAATGTAATCATCTTTGGGGATAGCTTCGTCAGTAAATATTTGACACTCAAGTTGTAGCTGTCATATCCCCAGGGATAGTCATTGAATTTCTCAAAATCCTCAACAAGCGCCAATAAATCATCTTCTATGACTTTCTTGACATCCCTTGCTAATATAACGGAATGGGCAAACCAAACTAAGCATAATTACTCCCTGTACTGCTTTGGTATGGTTTTATCCTTGAGATCTTCTATCAAATCTGGCGCTTTGTAGCTATGTTTAGTAATGTCCAACAACCCATCTATTTTTTCCTTCCGTTTGTTCATTTTGGTGGGTGGTTTCTTGGACAATGACTTCCGTGTATTTAATGGTGGTGGTTTAGTTGTCCTTCTTGCCTTAGACCTTTCGGGGGATATTTCCTTGATGAGAGGTTCTTCTGGATGATCGAATCTCAAGCCCATCACTATGGCAAACTCTTTCAAGCCAAAATAAATTGGCATGCCATGGTAGTTGATCCAGATTTCATCCATCTTTTTTTTGCCCTCTTTCAACTCTTTATCATCCCCCACGTACTTGATCATGCGTTTGAGAAGACAATATACCATGCTCATTTGGAAACAGGCAGTGTGGTCCTCAGGAAGCTCAAGAAAGTGTCCCAAGTAGCTCTTCTTAAAAAGTTCATCTATGTTTTCATTCTTCATAATATTCTTAAATTCATCACAAGGTTTCCCCAATTGACATTTAAGTACAAGATCACCAGTTAGTTCTGTTGGGTCATCTATTCGCATCGCAACTTGAAACCTATCAATACTAATAGTTTTGACAGCCTCATGCGGGGATTTTGATCTTATTTCATGCCCCATTAGTGGGGCATTATCATCTTGTTTATCTTCTTCTTCCTCCTTACTTTTATATTTCTCAACAGCCTCTATATACCCTTCTCTACCTTCTTTTTCATAACTTTTCTCAGCCTCATTTTTTCCTGACTGAGATTGTTCAAGAAGTTCCTCCGAATCCATATGTACTCTAGCCTTTTTTGTTGGGTGGTCAGAAGTTGATCCACTTTCAATTTCTTTTCTTTTGGGAGACATCTTTTAACTACAAATAACAGAAAAATAAAAAATATATTGCATTTGACGTCTGCATAATTTTTTAAAAAAAGCTAAGACAAATTGCAATAAATTATTATACGTCATATTACAAATAAATACTCCAACGGATAACCCATCAGTTGGAACATATGGGGAATCTGTTTGAAGACCTATTTAATATTTTCAAACAGTTGTTCCACCTATTATAACAGATGGACGGACCACTAACACCACCACCAACACCAACACCAATGGCACCAACACCAACACCAATGGCACCAACACCACCATTAAGATCACCATCACTACTACCAATGCCACTAATACCTGCACCAAGGCCACCAAGACTGCCAATACCACCACCAATGCCACCAATACCAACACCAAGACCACTAATATCGATAGCACCAAAAACATCCACCAACAACACCATAAATACCATCCAATAATACCACGACAGTCAACAAAACACTGCGATAAAAACTAGGGTTTTCTCGAGTTCTTCCTAAAACTCAAAATTGTTAATCCATTCTCGAAGATAATACAACTAAAAGTCTTATTTTTCATAATTAACTAAAACTCCCAAATTTTTAGAATAAAGAACAAATGTAGAAATTTTCCCTAACCCTGTTACCTGCGAAGACAGAGAAAATGATAGATACAAAAGTGAATGAAGTCAGAAATAACAACTATGTGGTCGAAAATTGGAAGAAAATCGATCTGTTTTGAATGGTTGAGCAATGTGTTGAGAAGTTTTTTTCTGTGTTATTTAAAGAGAAAGAAAAGAGCAAGGGCTTGAGATATAAAATGATGAAATATTTTTCCCATAAATAAATGATTTATATGGGTTGATTTGTATTTTTGGAAAAGAATGATAAGTTTTGAAATTGTTAATTTGGTTCTAATTGATCTTAATTATTTTTTTAAATTTTAAAAGACAAAACATTTTGACTTAGAGTGATCGATCAGCGACTCGGGTCGGAAGGACCGCAATACCAATATCATGCAATTGTAAAGACTCGATTGAAGTTGTAGATGACCCTGTGTACTCATCCCTAGTTCTACCTAAATCAACTTAGCTATTATCTCAATAATAAGTTAATATGAAACATTTCAACTCAGAGTGATCGATCGACAACTCGGGTCGGGAGGAACGCAATACCAACATCATGCAATTGTAAAGACTCAATTGAAGTTGTAGTTGACCCTATGTAATCATCCCTAGTTATACCTAAATCAACTTAGTTATTATCTCAATAATACATTAATACGAAACACTTTGACTCAGAGTGATCGATTGGTGACTCGGGTCGGGAGAAACGCAATACCAATATCATGCAATTGCAAAGACTCAATTGAAGTTGTAGTTGATACTATGTACCCATCCTTAGTTCTACCTAAATAAACTTAGGTATTATATTAATAATAAGTTAATACAAAATGTGTTGACTCAGAGTGATCGATTGGCGACTCGGATCGGGAAGAGCGCAATACCAACATCATACAATTGCAAAGACTCAATTAAAATTGCAGTTGACCCTATGTACTCATCCCTAGTTCTACCTAAATCAATTTAGGTATTATCTCAATATTAAGTTAGTACAAAACGTTTCAACTCAGAGTGATCGATTGGCGACTCGAGTCGGGAGGAACACAATACTAATATTATGTAATTGCAAAGACTCAATTGAAGTTGTAGTTGTACCTATGTACTCATACCTAGTTCTACCTAAATTAATTTAGGTATTATCTCAATAATAAGTTAATACGAAATATTTTAACTCAAAGTGATCGATTGGCATCTCGGGTCAGGAGGAATGTAATACCAACATCATGCAATTACAAAGACTCAACTGAAGTTATAGTTGACCCTATGTACTCATCCCTAGTTATACCTAAATCAATTTAGGTATTATCTCAATAATAAGTTAATACAAAATGTTTTGACTCAGAGTGATCGATCAAAAACTCGGATCGAGAGGAACGCAATACCAATATCATAAAATTGTAAAGACTCAAATGAAGTTTTAGTTGACCCCGTGTACTCATCTCTAGTTTTATCTAAATCAATTGCAAAGAAATTTATTACAACAGATGACAGTGTTGTTGGAAATTTTCAAACAGATATTTATATCTGTTGCAGCAGATGACATATCTAATTTAATTATCAAATAGACATTTGCATCCGTTGTGACAGATGACTGAGCTGTTGGAAATTTTCAAACAGATATTGAGATCTGTTGCAACAGATTACCTATCTGATTTTCTTATCAAATAGACATTTGCATCTGTTGTGACAGATGACTGAGCTGTTGGAAATTTTTAAATAAATATTGATATCTATTGCAACAAATGACATATCTATTTGAATTTTTTTTAATTTTTTAAAGAAATCTTCTGTCCGAAAGAAGAAAGATAGATAACATAGTACTACTAAAGGAGGTAAAAAATATTTCCTAGATAACTCAAAAATCTCATCGTTGAGTAGTCCTATCTTGTCTTTTCAATGTCACCCGTCTTCCTCGTGCCCCTCAAATTATTAATGAATATTTAAACCCATGTCTATAATTATCTCTCCTTTAGCCCTAAATTTATTCATCTCTCAGTTTTTTCTTTCATTCCTCTTTAGGGTTATCACACCCGTCTCTTTTTTTCTCTCTTTTCTGATCTCCTCTTTCTCATAAAGATCCTTTCAGATCTAAACCAATCTATATCTTTCCTCGGCTGAAATTGTTATTTTGATCCCCTTGCTTTTGACATTGCAGGTATGGTTTACTATTTCTCTTTCATTCTCGTCGTCTTCTTTATAAGTTATTTATATCTGATTTTTTATTTAATTACCCTTTACCCATATCATATTTATTTAAAAAATTTGAAGGAAAGGTTACTTTTAAATCTTGAATGAACGAACCGTTATTTTTATTAAAATATGTGAAAAAAGTCATCTGTTGGGAGAAGTTTAAAAGCCTTGTTAGCAATATCATTTATTTTTATATGTATTTTGTTTTTTTCTTTGTTGTTGATGTTGTTATTAATGTTGTTGGAACTTGTGGTGTGGTGTTGTTGATTGTGTTGGAACAAAGGATATTGCTTCTTTGTTGTTAATGTTGTTGTTGATGGTGTTGGAACAAATGATGTTGTTGATGTTGTTGTTGATGAAAGACTATATCATCTGAGAACTAATTGAAGAGGAAACATAGGGTAGCAAGGAACTTCTAGCGAATCTGGCTGATGAAACTAACTTAGAACATGAGAAATCTGAATCAAGTGCAAATATTAAAGTTTATCCAGCAATGAAAAATTTGTTTGTTGTCTATCTCAACAAAAAATAGTACAGATGGGCACTTTGCTTGGGAACTACGACTAGGTAGTATGGTCGAAATGATCACCTACATAAAAAATAGCAAAACACCAAGAAAGCAGCTTTGCAGGCACCGAGGATTAAAATAATGTACAGTAAGTCGAGAAAACTTGCTCCAAGAACAACTGAAGTTAAAATAAGGAATCTAAGGATAGACAGAAATTTCTGAATTTTAAATTGCATCTCATGCCTTCTTGTTTATGGTTCTAATTAGGTCCACTGCTATTAACCTGATCGAAACCACAAATAAGATTGAAAGGCAGATTGAGTATCATTATTCCTTAGCAATATGCAATATGGATTTAATTGATTGTGTTTTCTTGCCTTAGAATACTTTTAACATATCTTGGAGAACATCAGATATTTCTTATAGTATGTGAATCTCGATAATTTTTAAGTTTGCCTCCAGCTTGCTGATTCAATATTCAATCTTGTTGTTACCATCGTTGAGGTTAGTATAGAGTTCTTGGTCTTTCGTGATCTCGTCAATGAGGAAAACTTTCTTCGAAGTTGTGGCATTGTAAAAGGCCTTCAGAAGGCTTCCAAAACACTTACTTCAGAAGGCTTTACATGATGGGTCGCTATGTTTGTTTTAGGTCAACGTATTGATGCATACTCAAGTAATGGTCACGACAGTTGAACAACTCACTTTCTCAAGCGTTATTCAATGCAGCTTGTTCAACTAACCTTCAAAGGATTTGATAGGTTAATGTTCAACCGTTGGGACCACTGCTTGAGTATGCATCAACACGTTGACCTGAAACAAACATAGTGACCCTCCATGTATCATTTAAGCCTTCTGGAGAAAGTTTTTTGGAAGCCTTCTGAAGACCTTTTACAATGCCACAACTTCAAAGAAAATTTTCCTCGTTGACGAGCTCACAAAATACCAAGAACTCTATACTAACCTCAACAATAAGCTTGAATACCGAATCAGCAAGCTAGAGGCAAGCTTAAAAATTATGGGGATTCACATACTACAAGAAGCATCTGATCTTCTCCAAGATATGTTGAAAGCATTTTAAGGCAAGAAAACACAATCAATTATATCCATATTGTATATTGATAAGGAAGTAATGATACTCAATCTGCCTTTCAATCTTGCTTGTGGTTCCGATCAGGTCAATAGCACTGGACCTAATCAAAACCACAAACAAGAAGGCATGGGATGCAATTTAAAATTCAAAAATTTCTGCCTTTTCTTAGATTCCTTATTTTAACTTCAGTTGTTCTTGGCGCAAGTTTCCTCGACTTACTGTACATCATTTCAACCCTCGGTACCCGCAAAACTACTTTCTTGGTATTTTGTTATTTTCTACGTAGGTGATCATCCCACCACTCTTCCTAGTCACAACTCTCTAGCAAAGTGTCCATCTGCATTATTATTTTTTTTGATAGAGACAAAGATGAATTTATATTACTGGATACACTTGATTCAGATTTCTCATATTTTAATTCAGTTTCATCGGCCACATTTGCTATAAGTTCCTTGCTACCCTATGTTTTCTCTACAATTAGCTCTCAGATGATATAGTCTTTCATCAACCCCCTTTTCCCTCGCAGGCATTCTCCTTTGGCTCTTTCTGGCGTATAATCATCTTATCAAACAAACCTTCCATATAAATTTAGGCCAGGGGAATTTCTATTGGTTTTCCGCTCTTGTTTGAAGCAGTACGAGGCTACGAAGGCCTTCTCAAAGTCCAATACACACTTAAAGTTAAGTCCAATCGCTGTTGGATCTCTACAATGACACCAAATATTGATCGATTCTCAAAACTTGACACGCATAAACATGAGCAACAATCGTCAGTAATTCATAACAGGGTATCAACACCATCTTCATGGGCCCCTCGACCTTATCAATTCAAACCTATCAAACTTAACTGTACAATGCAAGATCTTGTTTGAATGATCAGTGCCTAATCAATTAAAAACTGTATTCACAAAAATATTATACTTTATGTGTGTTGTCCCGATGACCTTATCAGTAATATATAACTCCCACTCATGAAAGTGGATCCATCTATCTGCACGCACCTTATTCTTTCTAGCCCATCTATGGCTTAATTTTAATAAACAGATGACTAACCTGTTGCAACAGATGACACATCTATTATGATGGATGATCAATCTGTTGCAACATATGACTTATCTGTTGGAAAAATCAAATAGATATATCTATCTGTTGCAACAGATTGTCAATATGTTATAAATTATCAAACAGATACAATATATTTTGCAACAGATTGCGCATCTGTTATATTTCTTTTAAAGCAATTTTTTTCTTTTTGAAATACAATAAAGATAAAATGTTGTATTTAGATCCATTTTTTAAATTTACATAAGATGAAAAGTCATCAGTTTTATTTAAAAAGAGGTGACCAAGAGTCGTGGTTTTTTAACTAATCCATTTGAATTCAATCCTCTATAAATAGGTCCCTCCTTAGTCGTTCATTCTATTCCACTTTTAGATATGGCTGATCCAGATTTGTACAAGGTGATTTATCTAGAGTCCTTACGGGAATTTGAAGACAGATTTATGAACTCCGAAGGGAGTTGGGCGACTTCAGAGCAAGGCTGAGGATGGTCCTTCTGTTGCCGGATGATGATTGGCCGATTGATAATAACGCTCAAACTACACCTCTCTAATGAGAATGTAAGCGATCATTGTCAATATATAACCCAACTAGGTTGGGGTAAAATCCTACAGGGAATATGGTGTGAACTTAAGTCGTTTACGATTTAATCAACTAATAGTTGGATGTTTTCTGAAATGGGGGTTTTGGAGATTAGCAAATAATTGTTGGTCACTTTAGTTTTAGTGTTTGTAATCAAGAGTTTATGGAAAACCAGAATTATGTTCACTATAGGTTTTGGTACTTGACAGATGCTAATAGTGATTCAAGATTCTCACGATAGGTAGGAACAACAGATTATCTTTATCAAAGTTATGACTAAATGTCTCTTGACCTACTTAAGCATTTAATTACCTAATCCTCTCGAACTTAGGGAATTTATATTCACTGACCAGACTTCACCTCAGGTTAAGTTACCTTTTTATAGCGTCAATTATGAAACGGAAGGTTGGTAGCTTCCAAGTCCCTGTCAATAATTTACTTCCTACTATAGTTGATTTCTTATCTCAAGCAAATCAAAGCAGGTGCTATCTATCGTTTACAACCAATAGAAAATAATTAAAACCTCAGAATTATGAAGGAGTCCTATTACCTTTAGAATCTTAAACACTTAGCAACTTACCAAGACCTAACCCATAGATCCCATAATTCGGGTTAAAGGGATTTAGCCACTCATAACGTAATAATCGATACAACAAGTTGAATTCATAATTTGAAATATGAACTTACAGCAAGATGAATAGTAATGAGTGTTTCTCAGATTAGATCAAAGTAGAAATCCCAAAATATTGATGATAATATCTTCAAAGTTAATTGGTTTTTTCAAGCCAAGAAACTAGAGAAAAAATAACAAAATATGTGTGTTACAAAATAGGTTCAGAATCCTCCTTAGAAAACCCTAAACTATGTTTTAAATACTTCAGCCTAATTATGGAAACAAAAGCACAGATTTTAGTGTTCTTCTCGGATTAGGTGACGACATGTGTGACGCCTTATTAGGAGGCTGACGACTTATCACAGATGTCGTCAGCTCCTCTTCAATTTTGACAGTTTCTGCTTAAGGCTGAGGGTAAATCCTGATGGCTTATCAAAACTATAATGACATATCAGATAATGTCATCACTTCTCCACCTCATCTTCTATGTTCTGTCTAAGGTTGACGGTGACTCTGACGGCTTATCACAGGTTTGACGGCTTATCACACGTCGTCGTCACTTCTTCTAAATGAATCCCATTCTCTGTTTAAGGTTGACGATGAAGCTGATAACCTATCAGAGTGCTGACGACTTATTATGAATGTCGTCGTCCACACTTCTCTTCTATTTGCTTCAGATTTCAACTCTTTTACTTCCATCATTATTGGTTCTCTTGCCTCTTGACTTCCACTGCAAAATCAAAGATAAAACAATCAAAAACGACAAAAGTTGCTTAAGACTTTGCAATTATTCTCAGTTAAAAGCCTCAAATGTGTTAGCGTCTGCTCACACATCAACACCCTCAACTTAAAACAATTGTTTGTCCTCAAGCAACTAAAACACAACCAACAAAATACAAAGTACATTTAGCAATCAACCATCCATATTATTTCTAAACATCTTCACCATCTCCAAGGTCAATCAATTTACAAACAACTGTGTATGTTATTGAAAAGCAACAACGTGACACAAAGGAATCAACACATGGCATCAAATCAGCAAAAACAACCATGCATGTATCAAGCTTACACTATCCAAATAAGTTAGCAACTAGCAACGTAACCAGTGTGCCCTCACCACAAAGACGTCCCATTGCACTTATATCAGACATCGCATATGTAACTATGGGGACAATCACAAAACACTCACTCTCAGAATGAAGTTCCAGTCAATGTATGCCGAATACCATAGGCTTGACCTTATTTTCATTACCAAGATCTTTAGACAGGTCATCTAGGATCACTATAGGTCTTCTCTTTGGGCTAAAGGTTGGTATGATACTCAATGATATTTAAAGTGACTAAGCCTCCTTGACACTACACTAGCTTTTGGGGCCTCATTCATTTACCTTTTACTACTCTTCTCTTTTATTGATCACACTTATTCAGGATGGGTGCGGTTGTTTTCTACAATCACTTCTTTTTTTTCGCAACTTTTCTTTTCTTGCTCTTTTCCAATGCACCCAACTTTTTATTCTTTTCTTTTACTCTACCTTTTTTCATACTCATTTTACATCACGCACCCCTATGATAGCCACCCTCAACTTAGGCCATTTGCCTAAGTTAAGGTGCACGGTGTCCAAGGAGGACCAGGGCCAAAACAGGTTCATTATGATATAAAAATGGGATGGTGATAGGTATCGGAAAAAAAAATAGGCTATTCAGGCTCAAAATAGGGATCAAGGGATATTATGCATACAAGGAAGGTCATTTAGGCTAAAGTGAGCTAGTAAAAAAAATGGCCTATGATCCTTTCCTAACCCCTATCCTTCAACCTAGGTAAGACTAACCGGGCAAGTTCTGAATTCAACATACAAAGGAAACTAAGTAGAATCTCACATGCATATGGCACACAAGTATATCACAAGTTACTACTTATCCAGTTCATGCAATTGTTTAGTAATGGTTATCAAGTCACTAGAACTAATACCATACAAAGATGCACAGTGGTCACAATTATATGCAAACCACACAGTTAAAGAATTAGACCACTTGAGAGGTGTTCACAAAATAACAAAACCATGTTAATTGCCTCAGGTACTTGTATTTCTCCTAGTCAACAACAAAATGTTACAACAACAACTCACCCTACACCCTCAACTTAAAATCAAAGAAAAACTAAACTAAGGGTTAGGGTATACCTTGAGTAGATCAAGCACGGGGATCATGGGTCTCTGACCCTACTGCTGCATCCTCAGTTGTCTTATCTCCATCGGGAGTCCCCCCCGTTCAAATACATCTGGTCTAGCAGTTGTTGGAGGACTACTAGTTGAGGCACCCACGGCTGTCACCGCAGGGCCTCCTCCGATTTTTCATTGTCAGCTAGTGACTTGATCATTGCCTTCCTCGTCTTTTTTTTTCAGCCTTCTTTTTTTCCGTCTTCTCTGCTTTTCTTTCTTCATCACTATCAGGCCTTTCTCTCTTACCCTTACCTTTATTCTCACCCTTCTTCTTTTTTTTCTTTATTTGTTCCCCCGTGAGATCAAGCAATGAGATTTTACTCTCAGACTCATCAACATCCAGATCTGCCGACATCATAAGTTAGTGTTGTTGTAATACTCTAACATCTGCCCTCACCTTGTCCAGGGCTTCTATGAATTGTGCAAGGTCTGAGCCCGATATTTCTCTTACTCGTGTATTAAAATAATTTCCTAATTCATCAATTCAATCGGGCAAGGCTCGAAAGGGCTCCAGTGCTACCTTAATCCTTTTGTCTACCACAGAGACAAATTGTTTGGCAAAAAGTTGCAACTCAGCCTTGCACCACTTGGATTATTTTTCCACTCTCTTGAAATTCATTGGGTTGAAGGCAAATTCTGTGGTAGACACAGCAGCTGAAGGATTTGTTTCATTTCTAGGCATTGAATCTTCTATTACTGAGGAGGTTGGTACTGCAGCCTCAAAATCCTGCACCACTACATTAGGTGCTAAGCTGGTACCTGTAACTGGTGGGTCTGTTTCAACCCCTGCTCCTCTGTCAAGTGTCATTCTTGGCTGATTTTCATCATATCAAATAGGATTATGGGTCTTCTTGGCAAACAGTTCTTCGTCTAACCCCACAACCTCAGGTACATGGGTTGTCTTACATAACCTTGTAATAAGATAAGGGAAAGGATATGTTGTGTCGGGCCTTAAGACTCAAATTTTCATCTCCTCAGCAATGATCTCCCCGAAGTTCAACTTGAGTTTAGCCAAAAGACTTGTGACCAATATTGCTCTATCGTCTCCAAGGATATTATCTCCCTCAATAGGCATCAAATGGGTGCGCACTACACCCCACCAGAACTTTGCCTCTTGAGTCAGGGAAGCCTTAAAATTCTCTCATTAGGGTTGGTTAGCCATTCAGGTTTTCCTTCAGCTATGAGGGTTGCTAACCAAGACCGTTGATTCTCACGATACTTCAACTGGGCATACAAAGTAGATGAAGTAGCCTGAGGAGTGAATCCGAGGCCATGAAGAAATCTGTTGATTGTCGTTTCTAAGAGATCCACCATCACACCCCGTACTGGAACTCTATCCAACAAGGGCTGATCTGTTGATTTCTCCCCTTCTTTACACATTTTTTCCAATCAAGCCTGATAGTTCGCATAGAACTCCCTAACTAGTGTAGGGCAAAATGAGCTTCCTCCTTTCGTGGTCCATCCCAAGTCATAGTCTCAAAATTTCTGCCCCACTTCAGGCTATCTGTTCAGCTCGGTAGTGATGATCTTATTTTCTTCAAAAATTAGCCTTTTAATGGGCCTTCGTTTTGTTCTACAAAGCCCATCATAGAAGATTTTCTGTGCCTTAGGAATTTTCCACCTAGCACTATCTCGAACCGCAGGGTTCTTGCATTTAACCATAGTTCTCTGAATCGAAGATTCTTCATCATTTTGTTTCTCAGTAGAAGGGGACTCAGATGATGGTCCCTCAGATTCATGTTGCTCAGACTCATGTTTCTCGAAATCAGGATGATCTAAATCATGCTCTTCAGATTCAGCATGTTCAGACTCTTGTTGTTCAGAGATCGTCTGCTTAGAAGATGTATGTTCAGATGTTGTTGGCTCAGTATCACTATCTTCACTCTTCTCCACCTCAAATGGTGGAGGTGGTGAAGGCTTTTTTGGCCTTTTCTTTTTCTTTTACTTCCTGAGCAGTGGCTCCTCCTTCTCATAATCAGATCCCTCATCGAAGAGTCTCCAAGGTACACTTCCCTTGGTCCCTTTCTTTGTAGATTTTAGGTTCTTTCCTTTGGGTTCCATTATATGACCTGTAGCAAGAGGAAAACCATTAGTCGACACTCCAAGTATATACACAAACACATCAGTCATTGAAGTTCCACACCCTTTGAAAGGGTTTATTAATGCTTCAGGTCAAAGGTGTGACGAAATGTCTGATAAGCCGTCACAGTTGTGATAGCTTCTCATGAATGTCGTCAGCTCTAAACAGAACCCATAAAATTTTATCAACTTCTGACGATGTGTCTGATAAGTCGTCACAAATGTGATAACTTATCAGCCATGTCGTCGGCTCAGGACACAACCCCAAATCGACTTTAACTTGATTTATAATCCAATTTCTTCTTAAAATCCCATTAATTTGCATTTTTGAGCTGAGCTTTAAGTCCCAAGCTTGCAAAGCAAACCCTAGTTCTCGATTTTCACACATTGGCAAGCTAAACTTGACTCAATCTTCTTGGGAACCTTGGTTCATATCAATTTATTACTTACCAACTGAAGAGAAGAGTTAGGTTTTGAGCATACCTGATAAGTGCCTTCAACTTGGTTACATAAGTAAAAGGAAGTAGATGAAAGAAGAACTCTTGATTTTGACTTCAACCCACACTCACAAGGAAGGAAGTTTTATTTTGTTTTACTTGGAAATACTTTAGAAAGGAAAGAAAATAAACTAAATATGGAAGGAAATAAAACTTAAAGAAAAGAAACAAAATACGCGGGAAGGTGGAATGACAAAGCTGTGGGCCGGGTGGATCTTTTTTAATTTGGCCCAAAATTTAAGCTACTCGTTTAGGCTTTCTGATGAAAAAGGTTGATGGCTTATCACACTTATGATAGCCTATTACGAATTTCGTCAGCCTTAACAGAACATGCGTCAGGTTTGATTTCTCTGACGACGAATCTGACGGCTTATCACAGTTATGAAATCCTGTCAAATATGTCGTCAGGAATACTTAGCTGGATACATAGATTCCACCTTCTTTGAACTAGAACCTAACTACAAAAATAAATACTTTTCTGGAGCATAAAAATTTTGGGTTGCCTCTCAATAGCGCCTGATTTAATGTCGCGGCACGACTTGGTTATCTTGACTACTCAGACTTTGTCAAGACAACCTGTTGATATCTCTTTATCATCTTCATAGAATACATCCACGATTGAGAAAACACTCATCTCCTTTTGTTGGGTCATGGATAAGTGTATTTTGAATCTTGCTTCATTGTCATTGAACCTGAACTTCAGCTCCATGTCCACTATCACTCTCCCAGTTGCAAGGAATGGTCTACCCAGGATGATGGGTACTTTGAAGTCCACCTCACAGTCTAAGACTACAAAATCAACAGGCAGTATAAAGTCGGCCACCTTTACTAATATATCATGTAATATGCCCATTGGTCGCTTTATAGACCTATCCGCCATCACCAACCACATGTTTGTCAGGGTAGGATCCCCCAAACCCAACTTCTTGTACAAAGAAAGTGGCATTAGGTTTATACTAGCTCCCAAATCGCATAGAGCTTTTGTAAAATTCAGGGACCCAATAATGCATGGGATTGTAAATGCTCCCAGGTCTGCCTTTTTCTGCACTAAAGACCTTGTGGAGTAGCACCACAATGATGGAGATTGTCCTCCGACTCATGGCTAACCTTCCATTTCTTCGTGACAAGGTCTTTCATAAACTTAGCGTATCCTGGCATTTGCTCAAGTGCCTCCACCAAAGGCACATTTATTGTTAACTGCTTCAACATCATCATGAACTTGCTAAACTTTATATCATTAGATTTTTTTTGCAATCATTAAGGAAAGGGAGGTGGTGGTCTTGGGAGAGTTTTTATCACTACCTCCTTCTCTTTCTCTTTCCCTTTTTCTGGAGCATCATCAGAACCATCCAGCTTCTCAGACTCCACTGGAACACCTTCTTCCGGTTCATCATCAACTACCTCATAAACTATATTTTTGCCCACAGAAGGACCAGGTAATATCTTACCACTTCTAGTGGTAATTGCCAAACATGAGCCATCATTTCGCTAATTCTGGATTGTATCACTAGGTAATGTTCCACTCTTCCTCTGATTCAGCGCTGCAGAGAGTTGGCTCATTTGTTATTCTAGTTACTTTATCGAAGCGGAGTACGAGTTTACCAACTGACTAATAGATGACAGATCGGTCTTCATGGTAGTCACTCCTGAGTTGGTAGCCTTCATTCCCTTTTACAATTTAGCCATCATGTCTTCCATGGATATCTTTTTAGAACATGTTGTAGCAGCCTCACGATTTCTAGGAGGGACATATAGCCCGCTCCTATCATTATTGCTCCTCTAATTTCCCTTCTCCCTATCTTTATAACCAGGTTTATCATAATAATTCTAACCTTAATTCCCTTGTCTATTGCCCAAAAAAAACCCCTGATTATTAACATAGTTTGTCTCTTCTTCTGGATCAGTATCAACTCTATCTTAAGATCCCACATCTTTCACCTTCTCAGTCTTGCCTGATAGAAAGTGCTTGGTTAGCAAGTCAATCTATGTCTTGGTCACGCTCCTCATCTCTTCTGCGTTGTTCCACAGTTATAGCCACAGAAATAGTGGGTCTTGCTACCACAGAGTCTCTGGTATGCCATGTCCAACTCTATTTGGTCATTCTCTCTAGCATTTCTGAAGCTTCTGGGAATGTAAGATCAACAAACGAACCACCAGCAGCATTATCTACAATTGGTTTTGTCACAGAGTTAAGAGCCCTATATAAAGTCTCCATCAAGTGTATGTCTATCATATTGTGGTTCGAACATTGTGTCAGCTTCTTTTTTAATCTCTCTCAGGTTTCATGCAAGGCTTCGGTCGAGAGCTGTCTAAAGTTACTGATCTCGTCCCTCAACTGTACCCTCATGTAGGGTGGAAAGAACCATTCTAGGAACGCATCTTTCAACTGTCTCCAGTTGGTTATCGAATCGGGCGTCAGCTCATTTAACCACATTGTTGCCTTCCCAGACAGAGACAACGAGAACAATCTTAAGTGGATTGCATTCTGACCCACTCTTGGGTTATCAAAAGATTTACAGATGGTGATAAAGTTCACCAGATGCAAGTTCGGGTCATCCCCAGGAAGGCCACCAAACAACCCCTTCAGATTGAAGAGTTGAATCATAGTACTTGTAATGTTGAATTTTGCCCCAGGTGCCAACGGTGGAGGAATAATTGTACCTGTTGCACCTACTCCATCCATTCCATCATCATCATCATTGAGGTTTTACTAGACCGGCTGGTAATCTTGCCTTCCTCGGAATGAACGGTTCCTGTTAGCATTACGTTGTACTGGTGCAACTACTTGCTCTGCACGCCTTGGGTTACCAAGGTTTAGTAACTCCTCATCTTCTAAATCTTCATCCTCAAGATTTGGATGTCGTAGTTGTTGACCGACATTCTGCATATTCACCTGAGCTCTAGCTAAGGCTGCTAACCTGGCAGCCTCCTACTGGTCTGCCATTCTTCCAATTCATTGTGGTTCCGGATTAAATGGTAATAATGGTTCTCCGGAACTTCTGGTTCTTGGCATACACTACAAAGATCCTACAATAAACAAAAACAACAAATAAACGTAAAACTAGGAAACTTGACTAACAGTCAATTAGCGCACACAAACTTCAATTTACAACTGTATTCCTCGGCAATGGTTCCATTTTTTATAACGCTCAAACTACACCTCTCTAATGAGAATGTAAGCGATCATTGTCAATATATAACCCAACTAGGTTGGGTCGAATCCTACAGGGAATATGGTGTGAACTTAAGTCATTTACGATTTAATCAACTGATAGTTGGATGTTTCCTGAAATGGGGGTTTTGGAGATTAGCAAATAATTGTTGGTCACTTTAGTTTCAGTGTTTGTAATCAAGAGTTTATGAAAAACCAGAATTATGTTCACTATGGGTTTTGGTACTTCCAGATGCTAATAGTGATTCAAGATTCTCACGATAGGTAGGAACAACAGATTGTTTTTATCGAAGTTATGACTAAATGTCTCTCGACCTACTTAAGCATTTAATTACCTAATCCTCTTGGACTTAGGAAATTTATATTCACTGACCAGACTTCACCTCAGGTTCATTTACCTTGTTACAGCGTCAATTATTAAACGGAAGGTTGGTAGCTTCCAAGTCCCTGTCAATAATTCACTTCCTACTATAGTTGATTTCTTATCTCAAGCAAATCAAAGCAGGTGTTATCTATCATTTGCAACCAATAGACAATAATTAAAACCTCCCTTTAGAATCTTGAACACTTAGCAACTTACCAAGACCTAACCCATAGATCCCATAATTCGGGTTAAAGGGATTTAGCCACTTATAATGTAATAATCGATACAACAAGTTGAATTCATAATTTGAAATATGAACTTACAGCAAGATGAATAGCAATGAGTGTTTCTCAGATTAGATCAAAGTAGAAATCCCAAAATATTGATGATAATCTCTTCAAAGTTAATTGGTTTTTTCAGGCCAAGAAACTAGAGAGAAAATAACAAAATACGTGCATTACAAAATAGGTTCAGAATCCTCCTTAGAAAACCCTAAACTATGCTTTAAATACTTCATCCTAATTATGGAAACAAAATCATAGAGTTCAGTGTTCTTCTCGGATTAGGTGACGACATGCGTGATGCCTTATCAGGAGGTTGACGACTTATCACGGATGTCGTCAGCTCCTCTTCAATTTTGATAGTTTCTACTTAAGGCTGACGATGAATCCTGATGGCTTATCAAAACTGTAATGACATATCAGACAATGTCATCACTTCTCCATCTTAGCTCCCATGTTCTGTCTAAGGCTGATAGCGATTCTAACGGCTTTTCACAAGTCTGACGGCTTATCACATGTCGTCGTCACTTTTTCCAACTGAATCTCATTCTCTGTTTAAGGCTGACGATGAAGCTGATAACCTATCAGAGTGCTGACGACTTATCAGGAATGTCTTCAGCCACACTTCTCTTCTATTTGCTTCAGATTTCAACTCTTTTACTTCCATCATTGTTGGTTCTCTTGCCTCTTGACTTCCACTGTAAAATCAAAGATAAAACAATCAAAAACAATAAAAGTTGCTTAAGACTTTGCAATTATTCTCAGTTAAAAGCCTCAAATGTGTTAGCATCTACTCACACATCAGTTGACAATACTACTACTACTACTACTACTACTACTACTACTACTACTACTACTACTACTATTAATAATAATAATAGTAGTAGTAATAATATTTAGGTTATGTTTTTTTCTTTTAGCGTATGTATTTTCTTTTTTTATATCGGATCTACCCATGGGTATGTTTTTTTATTATATATATTTGTATATAATGAATTAAAAAATATATGTTTGGTCGACTTTGAATTTTTAATTCTTATTTAATATTTATTTTTCATTCTGTCTATTCTGTATACTCAATATGTCGATGGTTGGAGGTAGGAATTGTGTGTTTGTGGCAACCGATGAACCATATGTTGCAACAGATGGTTAATTTGTTGCGACAGATGGATCATATGTTGCAACAGACGATTATTAATAAAAAAAAAGCTATTGTTGTTGAGAGGGTGAAAAGTCATGACTTTTTAATTATTTAATATGAAAAATAGTTCGTAAATAAATAATAAGAAAATAAATGATAAACACAATTTATAACCGTAAAATAATGGTTATTTAATTTTAATAACTAATTGTGACTTTTCACCATTTTTGTTTTTAAATCTATTTTTTAAAATTATTTATTTATGATATAATAAAAATGTCACAACATTAGATTAATTAAGGTATATGATGATTGTTAAAATAAAGGTAAACAGTCATGACTTTTTGTCTAACACATTCAATGTTACTGATGCATCAAATTCCCCATCTGATGCGACTGATGAATCGGTTGTTAGAAGAAATAAAAAAAGCTCCTAAAATAGATGATTGATTTGTTGCAACAGATGGTATATCTGTTGCCACAGATGAGTTATCTGATGCAACAAATATACAATCTGTTGCCACAACTCAATAAAAAATATTATTATTTTATTAAAGAAATGATTATTGAAAAGGTGTCTTCGTTTTTTTAATTGAGAAAAGGGTTATTTAAATTTAATAACTAATTAATAATAATAAGCTGAAAAGTCATGACTTGTCACAATAATAAAAAGCTCACCAACTTGATTTAATTAAGTCATTTCTATTCACTAAAAACAATACTGAAATAAATGATAAACACAATTTATAACCGTAATAAATGATTATTTAATTAGAATAATTGATGTTAATATAAAATAGGCGACAAGTAGTGACTTTTCGCCATTTTTGTTTTTAAATCTTTTTTAAAATTTATATAATAAAAAATTTGGATTAATTATATGATGATTATTAAAAAAGATAGATTATATATTGCAATAAATAGATTATCTGATGCAACAGGTTGTCGATTTGTTGCAACAGATGGTATATCTATTGCCGTAGATAGGTTATCTGATGCAACAGATGGTATATCTGTTGTCACAGATGTATTATCTGATACAACAGATATAAAATCTGTTGCCACAACTCAATAAAAATGGTTACTGAAAAGAACTAATTAATAATAAAAAGTTGAAAAGTCATGACTTATTACAATAATCAAAAAGTCAGTCAGCAACTTTATTTAATTAAGTCATAATTTCAAAGTAATAAAAAAGACATCGGTTTGTATGTAATTAATAAATGGAGGTGAACAGTCGCACCTTTTTGCCTAACTCATTCAAATTCAATCCTCTATAAATAGGTCTCTCCTTACTCGTTCATTCTACTAAATTTATTTTTTGCATCTTGTCTTCATATTACACCTTCAACCACTTTCTCTTCCCTGACTCAGGTAAGTTTTTTTCTTATTTTTTGTGTAAATATACCCAATTAGTAGTGTACGTTGTATTAAATTCAGATTCTTTTCTAATATTTTGTTTTAATATTTTTTAATAATTCATTCATGTTCTAGATATGACTGATCCAGTGTGGGACGTTGCTATTTTATAAGACACCATGCGAGAGCTTCAAACTCATGTTCATGACCTTCAATGGGAGTTGTCTGCAATGAGAGCCAAGATGCTCCGGGAAATCCGGAGGCTGAGGAGGACACTGCTGATGCCGGTTGAAGATTATTCGGTTGGCAATAATAATGATAATAATAATAAATTATTTTTTTCTTTTAGCCTATGTATTTTTATTTATTTTTGTTTAATAAAAATTTATGTTTGATCGACTTTGACATTTTAATTCTTATTTAATTTTCATGCTGTCTATTTCTTTTTCTCAACAAACATGTCGACGATTAAGGAATAATTTGAATCTACTAGCAATAGCAAGAGTTGAAACTTAAAACTTGATCCAATACATACATTAATACTCAAGTAGAGACCTCTATTAGATCATATTAATTAAGCACTTGCTATTAATATGTTTGAAACAACACAATACAACTCCTGCCACAAACCCAACAGATAACTCATATATTTCAACTCTTGCTATTGATACTGGATTCAAATTATTAATTAAGCCTATTAGATCATATTAATTAAGCACTTGTTATTAGATCAAAAAGCTCTATTAAACTTCTAGTGAATTATTAAAATTGATCAAATAAAAACACGAAAATGAAAGCTATAACATACCCAATATAATCCCACAAGTGGGATCTGAGGAGGGTGGTGTATCCCCAGACCTTAATCCCCTGCCTCGTGAAGGCAATTTTTTTTAAACCTATGTATTTTTATTTGTTTTTATTTACTAAAAAATTTATGTTTGATCGACTTTGACGTTTTAATTCTTATTTAATTTTTATTTTGTCTATTTCTTCTTCTCAACAAATTTGTCGACGATTAAGAAATAATTTGAATCCAGTATCAATAGCAAGAGTTGAAACATATGGGTTATCTGTTGGGTTTGTGGCAGGAATTGTATTGTGTTGTTCCAAACAGATTACTCATCCGTTGCAACAAAATAATGATCTGTTGTACTCCCTCCGTCTCATTTTATGTGTCGCCATTTGACCGGGCACGAAGTTTAAGAAATAAGGAAAAACTTGGTAATGTTTACCAAATTGTCCTTTATCAAAAAATGTGCTAGTGTCTTTTTTTTTTAATTAAATGGGACCAATAAGGGTAAAACTGAAATTGTATCTTTAAATAGTTACTAAATAAGGAAAGATGACATTCTTTTTGGGACGGACTAAAAAGGAAATGATGACACATAAAATGGGACGGAGAAAGTAGTAGATAAATAATCTATTGCAACAGATAAATATTCTATTGCAACAGATTTCTCATTTTTTGCATCAGATAATTATCTATTACAACAGAATAATTATCTATTATAATAAATAACACATCTGTTGTAACAGATTAACCATTTGTTTGATTCATGTTACGGGCACTATGGAACCATAAACATGAATCCAATGTATGAGTCTTCTGTTGCAACAGACTGAGTGATCTATTTAAATTGTTGGCTCTTATGTTGTATGCATGAACGGGTTCTACCGATTGTTGAAAAAACAACAGTAGTAGTGTACCCAAATGACAAATTCAACTAAAAATTATAATTTTACTTACCAAAGTCACCTATGAAGTAATGTCAAAGTGCAAAGTGATGTACGAAATAAAATTTCACCTAAAAAATTGGTCGAGTAAAGTAGCAGTAGTGGTAAAAACAACAACAATGGCCGATAAAAAGAAGATAAAGATGATAATGAAGTAGAAGATGATGATAATGAAAAAGAAGATGATGAATAAAGTAGCAGCAACAATGAACAACAAAAATTGCGAAGAGAAAGAAAACAACAACGGACGAGAACAGAGAGAAACGTGTCTTTTTCCCTCCGTTTTTCGTTATATTAACTAACATTTGAATCAACGTGTAAATTTAAAAACTTGTGGGTTATTTTTAAATTTCTCCAACTTTCTTAATCCATAATAAAGGAATTGTCACCTTCACTCAATTATTAAGACTTGAGTCACCTACACCTCATTTTCAAACTCTTTTGTCACTTTTAGCTCAAAGCATCAATTGACTATATGAATTAAGTAAATAGAAGTTGAAGAGACATGTAATTTAAGTTGAGTATGTTAATAGATTGAGGTTTCTTGCAACTCATTACATATAATTATTGTAATAAATATGATAGTGTTTTAATTAGTAAATAAATTGATTAATTAAAAAAATAAAAAAAATAAAAAAGAAGATCTTTGGCCAAAGAGAGGTGACACAACATCTTGCCTATAACGCTCTTTTATATTATAACTAGAAAACTTTTTCGCGCGATGCGCGGTTATAGAACCTCCTTAAATTTATAATATATTTTTTTAGTTACTTGAATAAAACAATAATCACAAAGTATGTTTGTATAGTTGGTTTACCTTTCAAAAGATAATTTATAAAAAGTTTATAATGTTAATTGATATATATTTGAATTCAAGGAACTGTGACCACTAAATTACATATTCATTCACATTTTAAATTGAAAGTAAAATATGAAGATCAAAAATTTATACTCTCATGATTTCTTAATATCAAAAATCTTAGTTATGATTTACCTAAAACCTACTGATTAATCTCATTGATTTGCATCTTATTATTTTGTATTTTCTACTGCATTCAAATAGTTTTCAGTAATAA